>OX424572.1:188717135-189055512 GCA_949152435.1 Gastracanthus pulcherrimus | reverse complement strand
CGAGAGCGAGTTTATCCCCGGCAATAATATTGTGATTTTCATTAGGGTACAAGGGGGTTTCTCTCGTGTACGTTATACGTGGGATCGTGCTTTCGTAGAGGATGTATCTCCATAGACGAAGAAAAATATGAGCTCGAGATTTTTCATCGTTCGAGGGAGTATGTGGAGTACGGAGTATGGGTATTATGACGTTTATACAAGAGACACACGATACGAGTCGAGTTCTATCTTATCTGGCTCAATAGCTCGGTATTATTTGTGGACGATAACTCGTTCAGCCGTCGCGCCGCTTCGTGTGTAGTGAGCTCACCTGCAATAACTGCAATAATGCACTGCGCTTCAACCGAATGGGGGGAAATGGAGGACAAATGCTGCACGCTGACGAAGTTGGTAAACTTATATCTCGAACGTTTTGACGGTATACGCTCGAAAACATTTGTTTCGTAGAATGTTAACAATTTTTTATTACTTTCTTTGTGTAGCTATTGTAAAGGATACTTTAAATTATTAGTATCATTAATTTTGAAAGTCTAATGAAATTAATGGTTTACATATATAGATGTAGATGTATATCTACAAACTTTATAATGTTAATAATATATTTATCTTGGTTCGACAAATTCTTTATTACGATGAGGAATTCTTTTCATTTCCGGTGGTACTTTATACTGTCCGCATTTATTATCGGTATTTATGATGAATGAATCATAAATGATTACGTGGATTTTCTTACATTATTAATGTTAACATAACAAGATAAAAAGTAATATAAATTATAATTTTTTCTTCTACTATATCTACTCTTACACTATTGGTGTATTTTGTAAATCGATAGCGGTAAAAAATACCTTTTTTCCTTCAAAAAGACTCCCTCCTCCCAACCGATCGAGCAATTTCACCGCTGCCAAAAGTCTCATAAATCAACCACAACCGCAAAAAGCCAAAAGAGAGCCGCAAATTCCAGGTACACAGGCACCCCTCCGTAGCCCATTAATCGGCAATTTCACGAGATTAATTAAAAGTGACGAACGGCTGCGCGTGTCGCGAGCATTTGTGTATCCTCCGTTCGGCGATTGGTCTCGCATGTGTATGTACCCTACGACGCCGACCGAAAAACCGATTCGCCACGCGCGAATCGTCTCTCGCCAAGAAAGACCCGAAAAACGACTGCTCGGATTGACGAAACGAAACTATTGAAGGAAACGGAGATGGGTGGAGGCCACGGGTTATTCCCGGGTTTTGTATGTGTGCGTATTATACGGGCGCTAAATGCTGTGGCACAGCGTGACGAAATGCGCGTAGAGCGGGACGAAATCAAAAGCGTACGCGCGCTCCGTATGGCCCCCCTGGAATGCGCACCTGCGTTTCCATTTGGTTGGGGAAGTGTGTGTATGTGTGTATTTATATATCAGTGTGTATAACAGAGAGAGGTGAGGAGAGAGAGAGAGAGAGAGAGAGAGAGAGAGAGAGAGAGAGAGAGAGATATAGAGAGAGAGAATTAGGCTTTTTTCGCGTTTAATGTAGTTTATACTAGGAACTTACATATATACTTTCAATTACTTGATTCATTTATTAATGTTGTTTTCAGTTTTCATCTATTCACTGATTATTTTGTTTTACAGTATATAACTACACTATTAATAGCTTAGGGATGTATGTAAAGTATTTTATTAATTTCAAATTTACTTTTATTACTTGTGTTTGATTCTGTTATTCCATCTTGAAATGTCATATTAAAATATAATGAAAAATTAATACTAACGCTATTACTGACAGTAGCAAATATGCTGTAGTACCAAATATTGACACTTAATTACTAATATGCTACAAAACTGATGAATTTTCAATATATTTTACATATTATGTATAGTAAAAATTAGAAGTTTCCGTTAAGTGCCTATTTTTCCTAATCACGTCCCTAACAGTATCCTAACACATTTATAACTTTGGTTATTATGAATTTTAGCATCAGTAGTTTGTTGCATTGCCGGCCTTAAGATCAAGTACACACCTACTACTAACAGTGATGTTATATTTGTATCTGAATATCATTCGCATTTATTTACGGCCCTTGCACAACATTTTAACATTGACTCATTGATCAGACTCGAGTTCGATCTTTCTTTTGGTAGCAATCTAGTCAGTGTAATGTACCCCACTCCACTCATAACTAGTATATAACTAACTGACATATATACACTGTTAATTATTTTTGTACTTTATATATGAAAAGAGAATAATTAAAAATATATGTGTAATAATTTTATTCGAATAAAGTTCCAGTTCAACAAGTCCTCTTCAATATTTCTGGAATTTAATAGTAAAATATATGACTTTTGAGAAACTTGAAATAATTAATCTAGCACTTGGATTTTTAATGAAAATTTTAATAATGACGAAGAAATGGAAGAATGCACACACATAAGGATTCGTGAGCCATAGTTACAAAGGTTTTTGAGGGTAGAGTAGCGAAAATGAGAATAGAAACGATTCGCAAAGGCAGGTTTGACCCTGTTTCTGGTTTACACACAACGAGTGCTTTGCATTGCGCCGGTGCTTTGTAATAATGTACATCAAAGTAAATATAACGAGCTCACGTCAATATATATGAGAATGAAATAGAAAATCTCCTGAAGCCTTAACATTTATTAAAAAGATACTTCAGGACGATTGTTGTAAACTGAAATGCAAAATGTAATACTGTAGACATGTATATTAAACTAGCAAAGTTTAATTCGCTCGATTAAAGTCATGATATATTATACTCATAAAACATTTATTATAATATTACTCATTAATACCGAACTGAAATATTTAGTACTATCAAGTGATAATTATTATGTATATTATTAAATATTTTTTATACAATTTAATAAAATGACCTACATGGAACATGAACTGAAAACCATAAAGGCGGTACTAATAAACGTAAACAAAATTACTACTTAAAATTACTTCTAATTTATTTACAGTACATTATTAATGAAACACGGATTCACTTATGTAACGTTACAATTACAACTCGCACCAAACAAAAGTACTTTAAACTCATTATTTCAATTTAAAATTATATCGCAATTGTATACTATCAGCTTTATTATACACGTCAGAAGTTGAGACGACTCCGAGCTAAACTATGTACAAGCTTAGAATCAGGATAACAAGTCTAACGTTCTTTGGACGTATTACTGGCACCTCCCGCTGGTACGTCTATCAAGAAGCTGGCTTCGCTCATTTTCTCTCAACTGAGTTTCTCATATTCCTCAACAAACTTCATTTAAAACATTTTCCCCTGAGAATTTTACTTCATGCTCGAGAATATCTCCTTGATATGATTTCACATTGATCTGCCAGTAGGATAACACTTTTGTTGTAAAAATTCATAGGAATATCTTGATGGGCGGATTACGGATGTCATTTCTAGCAACTCAGATTTCTTAGTTTGATAGCCCTTTCACTTGGGTTATTATTTAAAACTATACATGGGAACATAATTTCGCGAAATCAAATATAATTTCTAAAGCGTATGTTAGAAATAACCTGCCATAGACTGCGCTAAGTAATAAAGTTACAGTTATACAAATTCTATGCTTTTTATAGAACACTGATTCGTACTCACGCCATCGAATTTAAATTAAATTTCGCTATCCAGGACATGGAATAGAAAACAGACATGATTTTTTAAATATTTTTTAAATGAAACTTGAGATTAAATAATACACATAACTGCAAAAAATACATCATTTACGCCCATAATTCATGAGTAACAATTTTTTGAAAATTGTGTTTGCTAAATAAGAATTTAAACGCTGTATGAGGTCACGTGATTAAGAACAGCAATATGGCGGCCCGGACCTACCGAATTTATGTATATATATGTACATATATATAGATATATTCTTGCGCGAGGGGTCTTTGTAGATTATTGGAGCGGCAGGTTCATTCCGGAATTTTAAGTGGATACACAATCACAAGCCTGCTGCAGTATTCGAAAGCTACTAAAGTTTATAAATTTTTAATCAATTATAAAAAAGCGTAGAAGCATTAAATGATTCAAAAACTCAGGTCTAATATATTTATTAATGATTATCGATTGTAAAAATAATTAGCCATATTTTTCATATCATGACTGGTCCCTGTTGCATAATCTGAGTCATAGAATAAAATAAACCTGTGTATATAATGAAAGAACAATGAACCGCTCACAGACCCCGCAACGCCATTTCGATTCATTCCTCTTGCCCCTTTAATAACCACTCGTTCAATTCCACATGCTTCCTCATCCATCCCATGTATCGTATCCCTATCTCCGCCATCTTCCTCCAGCTCTCTCAAGCATTTTTTTTTCAATTTCTCAACCCTTTCGCCGCTCCCGAAATTCTTGCGTCACCTATATCCCCCAGTCCATTCGTTATGGCTCGCGCTCGCTTTCCCCGTGAAATTTCGTAGGCGCGGCGGCGCTGGCGACCAAAACTCCATTAATCACTGCCCTGGCTCTCTCCCCTCCTTGGCTTAATTAAAAGGCCAGAAATCATATTTCGCCGGGCTCGTGGGGCATTTGGCAGCGGGCATTCGCTCTTTCTTCTTTTTTCTTTTTTGGTCGAACGTCGATGCCTGGTATGGATATGGTGTATATTTCGAGGGACGCTGAAAAAAAGGGCGAGAAGTGCTTTCTTTCTTGCTCGGCGGTTGGGTGTGTTGTTGTTGTTTTTTTGTTTGTGTGAGCGCGGGGAAGTCGAGAGGCCAGTCTGCTCTACGCGCCATTACGCGATTTCGGTGAAACGCTTTTCGAAGGAGCATTGTGCGGCCGGCGGCGGCGGGTGCAGGCCAGTGTAAGAGAGTATAGCTGGAAACGAGAGAATTGAAAAATGCGAAATCACGCTGGTGGAAGACGAAAGGGGGAGGGGGGAGAATGGCTCTGGGTGGGGCTGATAAATGCTTGCGTGAAATTGTTTGAAAAAGATGGTTTAAATGTAAATATTTGTTTGAAAAAGTGTATCATATTGAGCAATTGTTATTAATGAAGTGAGAAGCTTAAGATTATTTACTGGTTAATGCTTGTTCAAAGCGATTTGCCTTTTTAGAGTTCACCTCTTAATAAACATGAGATCGATTCACAGTCCACTTAGTGACAAGATGCTTTGTTAAAAAGAAATCTTTATAGCAATTTTATTACAATGATGACTAAATTCTACTTTTTTTATACCGAAAATGGTAGTATGCTTTATTCATTGTTATATTTCACTTATTTTATCATGTGTACGATTACTCAATAGTTATTGAAGAAAAGGAAGTGATACTTCAATGATGATGAATTAGTAAGGATTTGTTCGAGTTTAAATAAAACTGTATGAACTCAGATATGTCAGGAATCATATTTGAAGAATAAGATGAACGATATTAACATGAGAGAAAGTAACCTAATTCTTGCATGAGCAAGATCGTTTTTGTTGCATCAATGACAAACTGTATTAATGACCAAAAATATTATAAGCAGCTATAGAAGAAGTAGTTGCTATATCGACAAATTATGCTGCTGTACTAAATCAGCAAACTCTTTCGTAGTTATAGCAAACTTTTTAGGTATTACAACAAACTATTTCTGTGTGCGGTTAGGCGCATGATGTCGCAATTGAGATATGATCTCCATCCTTATAGAGTATATTTTGAAGTTTTTAATTACAAATTGATCATCTTAATTAGAAAGTTTTAAATGGCGCACGAAGCATTCGATTCCATTCGCATGTTTTTTTCAGTTTGAGGTTTCATATTCCGATCCTTTTCGTTCCGTCAATCAGACAAAATAATAATGCAATGAAACAATCATCTATACCCAAGTCAGGGCATCCAACAACCCATATAAAACAAACTTTCCCATAACAACAGCGCAACTCGCGCGTACAATTATTTCCAGGATTCACAGAGCGCTTTTCCCACTCGCCGTATCTCCGAAGATACCTCCACCCACGTAATTACCCTCTGCGCTCGCGATATATATATATATATATATACACTTACAGTCATCGCTGCGAGCCTCATGCGCTCGTAAAGAAAATTACTCGCGAAGGGCGCGCGCGCATCCTATCATCATGCGCCCCCTGCAAACAATAACAACAACAGCAGCAGCAGCAGCAGCAACCGCGCAGCGAGTCGGAAAAAAGCCGGCCGAGCTGATAACCTCGAAATAACCGTTAAAAAGCCATTGCGCTAATTTCCCCCGCCTCCCCCGCGCTTGTAATATGAGCGCTGCAGAGGGCAATTGCAATTGGGTATGTATGTGCGCACAGCCGTCTCGCGGGAATACATGCACGTGTGCAGCGACGCGGCGGTGAAATTCACTTCGGTATGGAACTGTGCACTGGGCTTTTTGTTTTATTAGGAGGTGTGTGTGTGTGTAATATGCGCGATTGCACGCCGTGTAAGGGGTGAGTTTGCTGTGCAGGAAGAGTGCGGGGTCAAGCGGAGGTATAGTGTATACCTGTCTGCGCGAGTGGCGGCGGTTTAATCGTTGTGGCAGAATGGTGGGGGGTCTCGTTGTTTTTAATGTTTTAAATGGCTTCATTCAATTAGAGTGCAGTTTTCATCGGAGTGTGGAATGTGTGTGTGGGCTGCGGTGGAGATTTTGAAACTACTCGACGATAAGTGCTTTTGGTGGATAATTAAATTTTACTTACAAAGTATTCTAGAAGTATTCTAACTAGGAGAGTATCAGAATCAGAATTCTGGATCATCAAGTTTGCTAAAACTTTCGGAGACGTCTTCGGGCATTTAATAAATGAAGAAGAAACTATGTTCTAGGGTCTAACACGGTTTTATTTTACAAATAGACATGTTTTCAGTTTGATTTTTGAATGATATCATAAATACCAGATAGCTTTACGGAATGAAAACCTCTGGGCTAATTTTTCCAGCCAAATATAAAAGTAGATGTAAGACTTTAAGACCTTAATATTAAAAAATGTTTCTTTCGTAAGAAGCTTATTTTCTTTAATAATTCTGTGCTTTTTAATATGACAAAGTGGAGTTGTCGCTACAACTAATTGATATTAAATTCTCACTTTTTAATTTGAATTTTATCCTGATATTGGAAATCATAATATTGTTTCTTGTATAAAACTTTTTTTACATTAATGACTTCACGAAAAAGTTACCTAAGACATTATTTTCATAAAGCAATCTATATCCGTATTCGTATTCGTATTCGTATTATAACATCAATTTCAATTTCTCTCTCACAACCACAACAATCGTACATCTTCGCCAATAACTTTTCTTCCCACCGGACTAATTCATCCGTAGCTCAATAACCTCCTCTAAAAATTTTCATCACCGGCATTCCTCCTACACCATTCATATACCCCGCACCCGCTGCACCCGCACCGCTCGCATGCTCTGTCTCCACTACACAGCACCAGCGAGCTCAGGGGCCACGTATACTTAATGGGCATCGCGAGAGCAAACATCAGCGCAGTAGCGGCAACGGCGGTGGTCGCGTGTGCGGTCTGCAGCTCGCCGGGTTCAATTGAAACTCGACACGCACCTCATCTCCGCGCGCGCCGCTGCATTTTCTGCTGCTTGTATATACTACACGCCTGGGACGACACGACGCAACATTCAACAACCCCATCGCTCGCGGTAAATATGCTCGTGTCTCTCTCTCTCTCGCGCGCTCTCGCTTGCGCTTGCGTTTCGTCTCCATTAGCTTCCATTTCCTTCCGCTTGCGCTCTCCGAGAAACAATTTGCCAAATGACGCTGGATTTGCAAATAGCCTTTCGTTGCGTCATTTTCTGCGCTGTGCGCATTTAGAAGATGTGCAGGTTGTATAGTGTGGGTTTGTGCGCGAGTGACGTCTGTCATTTGGGTTGCTTGATTTGTTTGGAAGCGTCGTGAGGTGTCGATGCGGAAATAGAGGTTGGTCGTTTTAGTTTGCTGGGTGGTCGGGATTCGATGAGGTTGGTACTCGAATAATCAGTTTTTTAGTGTAGAGGTCGGAAACTCAAAATTGTCTTCTTCATATGACAATTCAAATGAAGTTAACACGTTATATTGCGACTTAACAGCCGTAAGTACTGTTTCATTTTTGATTAGTGTTTTGTTACAAATCCAAATTTCATATTATTCCTATGATTTTGTCGTAGAAGCAATACGGCGAAACAACGATCGCGATATTAGTATGTATGTGATAGCATCAAGTCAAGAATCTGTAGATTGTAAACTATTAGCTTTATTACCTAGTTCTCCATGTTCTATATCTGATAAGTGTTTTTATTATGGGTTGGATTTTGCACACCTTAACTTTATTGATAATGTTATTTACTTGGCTATACCGTATATAGGAAAAAGATACAAATAGCACTACAAACATCAGTAATGTTATTGTAACAATATGTTACGTTTTATATTTCATATAAATACAAAATATTTCTTGCCCAACCAGTATTTTGTTCTGGGCCACTGCGTATATCTTCCATTGTTCTCATCTCACATTCTCCTCCTTCATATATATCGCATCCATCCACTACCTATCCTCATCCTTATCCTCGTCCTTAGCCTCTACTTCCTTCCACCTATTCCCATCGCCAATTCTCCCTACATTTTCACATACGCTCCTCTCCACGACCGCTCCAGCGAGAGCCAGTCGCCTCGCCCGTTCGACCGGACATTTTCCAACCTCTCTCTCTCTCTCTCTCTCTATCCCTCGCACGCTTTTGGATCTCGCCGTGTGCAGTTCACGCTCGTGCGCCCACGTGTAATCCTATGGGGTTTATAGGCCAACTCGCCACTGCTGCTGGTGTTTCTTTTTTTTCCGGCTACGCTGCGCATCGTGTTGTTGCACGCGTCAACTGCTGGCTTTCTCTCGTTAATTAAAATTCCCTCATTCAGTGCTCACGCGCGTATACCTGCTGCTGTGTACGCGGCTATACACTTGGCGCTCGGTTTGAATATGCGCAAATTGGTTCGGGAGAAAGGGGAGGGATTTTTTTGTGCAAACGAAACAATCGTTTGGATTCGATTGTAGTCGCTGAATTGAAGAAAGTAAGTCATAGTTTGCGCGTTACATCTTCAACAGTGGAGTTCTAATGAATGCAATACGAACTTGGAGTGTAATTTCTATGAATTAGTTCGAGAATTAAATAGAAGTTTTGCTACTTTGTCTTAATAAGTTAACTTCGTATTTCAGTCTGAAGCTGAGCTGGTTGTAAATATGCTTATCATGATAGTGGTATCATAACTGCTATAATTCACTAATTTCTAAGTAACTCACTAATCAGCACCATGGTTGAACCATGTTTAAACTTATATCTAATCCAACTAGTCTTTACCGCTAATAAATGCTCACATTAACGACCAACTACGTAAATTATAATTCCAGTCTTTGATATTTACATTACATAACAACAAAAACCACAGATCAACAAAAAAGCGAACTGTAAAAATCCGCGGCTCGCACAAAACTCCGTAGTGAGCACGGTAGTTTCGAAAGTCGCTCTTCGACTCGCGGCTGCTGGCTTCAGCCGTGACACTGACTCGAAGTGTTTTCAGATGAATGCGGTGTCATTCATTGCGTGCCTAATTAACGGCCAGCATCCCTCCCTACCTCACGCCGCCGTGTCAGCATTGTCTCGATGTCAAGCCCTTTGCCGCACAAACACAAACGGCAGCGCGCTGCACAATACGTAGGTACACGCATGCGTGCAATGCGGGGATGGCACGAGAGAGAAGAAAGCCACTCCGACGATACGCGTTTGCTAATACACCTGCATACGCGTATACAATTATGCAAGCATGCGGGTACGTATACATGTACACCATTCGTATTTACGCACATGCACACAAACTCATACACGCACAAATGCACATATACATTTACACACTCACCTATGCACACATTTACACATACACATACTAACACATATCAGACGTACATACATACATATGCAGAGATTCCTAGTAACATTTTGGATACTAACATGGTGAACGTGGGATGCTATGACATTCTGACAGCTTTTACTGAAATTCAAATAAATTTGACCAGACTGCACGCTAAAAGGAGGTTTGTGTAAAAACTGCTAGTGTTTTCACGCTGGGAATGTAGAATCTTCATGATTTATATGTATTTTTTATTGCATGAGATTAAATTTTACAGTTTTTTGCTTTATACATCCAGAGAAATATAAAAAAATTGAAGATTAAATTATGCACCGGATTTTTTTTTCAATATCCACTTGTTTTAGTACTTGAATCGGAATTTAAAATGTGCAGTTTCATATGGTATACAAATTAGTTAAAAAGGTTATTTATCAAATTTAAAAATGGTCTCGCAATCTGCAAGACACAATTTACAAAATGTAATTATACCAGATAAAAATGGTGAAAAATTACGATACACTTACTTTACCGTTGTGGGGCAAAATCTCGCAGCTTTTACTCATTCTTAATGTTAAATATTTTTGAAAAATGTCGATTTCCTTCAAGTTGTTCTTACAGCATCATTATTGCTCATTATACAAGTGCATTTTTATACCTTTACTGTTAAATATAACCTAAAATGTAATATAATTGTCAGCTGTCACCCTTGAACAGCTATCTTCTCTTTAGTAGGTTTAGGGAGTTTGAAGTAATTGTCATTAAAATTTAGAACTGCAACGCTAGCAAGGATTTTTTGCAAATCGAATAAATTTTATTGTGTAAAAGTCCTGTTAAATTTACTGTAAAAGAATCACAATTGAAAATCTCACGTTTACCATAAAACATATTTATTTTTATCATACGTTTCTCTAATTTATATTAGAATATTTTTATTAGAATATGATATTTGTTCCCAAACATAGATGTACGCATACACGCACATAATATATACAGACTAACATGTACAAACACACGCACACACGCACATACATGTAGATACAAATAGACGCACGCAAATATTCGTAATGCGTTTACATACCGCACTGACCATTACGATATATATATATATATATATGTATATATAGCTATATATATATACACACACATGTGTACAATCGGTGGCGGAGAATTTAATTAACTCGGCCTAGGCCCTATCTCTGTCCATCTATCTAGCCGCGTAGCTCTTGCTATCATTTCTGTCCCGTGCTGCTGGATAAGCTTTACGCTACTTGCGCCCGCGTGTCTTTTATATGCGCCGACTGTAATTAATGTTGCCGCACTGCAAACGCGCGCAGCAACTGTGGCGTGCACCCATGAAATGCTGCAAAATTTGCTAATCAACGAAAAGATGCGGGAAAAACTGGCGTGCAAAATGATGAGCTTTTACTTTCTTGCTCGGTAAAATGTAAATGCAAATAAGCGAACATAGATAAAAATGATTGGTTAACATTGCGTAATTATTTATTTGGTAACATGTATGCTCTTTAACCCCTTGGTATAATAGTCTCGCTTTAAGTTTCAAAGCGGAATACAATTAATACAATCAGAGCTAGATGAATTATAAAAAGTCAAATGGATAATCAATATTTTTCTCTATTTTTATATACTGCACAATATTTATTTACGGAAATAAGATCAATATTAATTAAAATAAATGTTAACGCAATACTCTAGTAAAGTCTAGATATAGAAGGGGTATTACAGAGCATTTCCTTTCAATCAATTTCATAAAAATATTTGTCAATATCTTAAAAATCATAAATTTTTTGGTTATTATAATAAATTTTTTAATAATTTAATCATTTTCTTAATAATTTAATATATATTAATCTAAACTTTACAAACCACTGTTTGGACACAACGTTTATCGATCGTCATTATAATATTCACAAATTATTTTTCTTCGTAAAGGTTTACAATAACAAATTTAATAATTATATAAAAAAGAAATAGAGATATGAAACTTACTACAATCGTATAAAGATCTCATAACGTACCGTAAACATGCCATTACGTGGCATTACACAATAAGAATACTTCATTTCCCGAACTGTCAGAACTACAGTTAAGTCAACATAAATTCTTACGAGTAAAATTTTCTTCAATTACATAAAAATGTTATTTCCATCAGTAATTACTGAGTAAATACAAACTGTACACACACGCAGCTCCTAACTCCTTACAAAGTTAAAAAAAAACCTTTATCTCTACGCATAACTCTCACACCTTTTCGCATACATCAAAGACTTTTCGTCGAATCTCCCATCGATTAAAGAATCGCATTCGATTTCAACGCGCGTTCGCGAGCGCGCCTCATTCACGCAAAAGCTCGGTCGAGCAGATGCGCGGGGCGCGTCTTTGTAAACTTTCCCAGCGCGGCGAGGCGAACACTTTGTCGCGAGCAGGGCGCGAAAGTTTTATTGCGAGCGAGAAAAGCCGCTTTATGACGCACGCGCGCATATATACGGAGAATTGGTCGTGCTCGCGCGGGCTTTTTAATTTTCTTTAATGGCGGTTTTTAATCTGCGCTTCGCCCATCGCGAAAGTGTCGGGGCGTAAAAGCGGCGTTTGATTCTTTTTTTTTTCTCTCTCGCGACGTCGGAATTCCTTTATTCCGCGAGCGAATTTTACGTTTCTCTTTCGCGCGTGCAGATGCGCGTTTATGTCATTGGGGTGTTGTACGCGTTTTTTTCCCTATTTCAGCGATGGCGAAAGATTTTTCCTTTATCGCAGATGCGCGTGTATAAATACATGCGCTGTCGAGGGTGTCGTTGGCTTTCGGATGTGTATCTTTTGCGCCCGACGGACGTCGCGCGTGCGCACGGCTGCGCAAAGTCAATTTTAATTACGCGGCAAAGTGAATAGCGCTGGGTAAATAAAGCTTTTTGCGGGGTGCTGCAGACGTTTTGACATGCGTATTATAATAATTTGAATTCGCTGCGTTTATTTTCCGTATTATATTAATACCGGTATGCTTTGTATCATTTAATTTTCAGGAATGGCGGAAGGCTAATTAAAAATTTACATAAAATAATTGAATAGGGGAGGATGTTACTTTTGAAATTTAAGAATTATTCTTGTATTTTTAAGCATTCAATGTGGGTTAATTATAAGTACTGTGTAGTCGCGTTAATACCACGGCTTTTGTATATTTCTTTACAAAATCTTTTCTATATAAACAATGTAATTACTCTTTTGTTTCAATTGTTAAAACGATTTATTTTAATTATCAATTTTTTTAAATTTATATTAAATTATCGAGACTGACGTATAACGGAGCACTAAAATGAAATGTGTTCTAAACTACGTAAAAAATGTAATTCAATAAAAAATATTTCTATCTGTTCTTTGCCATGCAAAGAACATTTTCCTACGCTACTGCTGAAATTGATATAATATAAACGTACTTAATAATTAATATCCAAATACATCAAAAATCACGAATTGAAAATCTTCGGGGTATAACGGACCGGTCAATTGGAGTATAATGGAATGGTACGTTATTATTACCGGGACGGTACATAGAGCACATTATTAATTTTTTAAATTATGTTTATTATTATAATTTAAAGAAATTGCTACCTAAAAAAATACATTATTTTTTATTACACATAGAAAAGAGAAACAGTGCTGTTTTTCACGATCTCAAACTATGTTCTATTTCTAAAATACGTTCTGCATGATAACGGTTGGTGGAGAAGGGTAAATTAATTCGCATAATCACTACAAGTCATCTAACAGGCGTTTAAATATATGAAGTCACTTCTGAAGCATAGTTATCAACACTGCTCCGTTATACCCCAGTCTCTCCTATACAAGAAAACTGAATCAGTATACATCTCCACCATTAAGTATAAAAAGACGAATCGACCCTTAACAATATCCACCCCGACCCCTCGTTCCCATCAGCACGTTAATTTCCACAACCTTATACGAAGCGCACCTACAAACCTCAAACGCTCCGACTCCCCAGTCCCCCAAAATCCCACTACACCCGCGTCGTAGCTCTACTTTCGAGCAACCACTCGCGCTTGGGCAAAATCTCGTTACGCTAAAATCACAGTGTGAGATCCGCGAGGCCTCCCTAATGGAAATACAAGAGACTAATTTGAAAACGCCTGCACTCGAGATAAAGATTTTCCGCGGCCCTCGGCTCTTCCCTCCCTCCGCGGATACGAGCGCAAACGACCAGCGGCGCGAGCTCGCGCTGGCTCGCTTATCTCGCGCGCACTTTTTGAACTATCTTCCGGACACGTTCTCCTTCGCTCGCCGCCTGCCTCCTCCGACTCGTTCTCCCTTATCTACTTTGGCTTCGCTGTTCCTAGCCGTTTTTCTTTTTTTCGTTTTCTTTCTTTTTTTTTCTTTTGTAAGGTTTTATTCCTTTAGTTTTTTCCTTCCGAGTCTCGTTTCGGCTGTTTCCTGGCTGCGAGGAGAGAAAGAGAGAGAGAGACCGTTTAGGAGATTTCTTTTATGTTTATGGAGCAGTTATCCGGATCATCGATCACGCGTTGGAGTCTTTTGGAGTTTAAGGCTGCGATAGCGTGATTTATCGCGGACTGTTCTAATTAATTTTTAATCGTTGGTGCTCTTAGAGTATTCTCTTTCGATTTGAATTAAAAACTTTATTATTGTTATTTATACAAAAGAGATTGTGTTACTTGCAGATTTTTTATATTTACTAATTTACAATGCAATAAGAAACTTTAAAATTTGTATGCTTTTTGCATTTATTTACATGTATGTAAATCTTCAAGCATGCTACATCTTTGCTTCCTCATCCCTCGTAAAATTAGAAGATACTATTTTGCATACAGTTTGACAGCACTCGAATGTCACTGTAACGACTATAATATTATTTAATAAGTAATAAATAACTTAATGTAAATATAAGAATTTGTGTCAAACGTCTGCTGTTAAAATTTATTGCGAAATTATCATTGTATAAATATGTAAATATTCTCAATATTTAAATATCTGGAAAAGGCACCCAAATGTCACTGTCTGTTTGATTATCATGTTTCTTCTTGAGAAGTCGCAAATGATGCATGTACGAGAATTGTATTTGATAAGAATAATATTTAATTTATTAAAGTTTAAGCCAAATGATTGGCATTATGCATTTGCTACATACATCGCGCAATAACACTAATTATCGTCACTATTTTTAATTACCTGATAGATAATTAAACGTAATGTGGAAAAGTAATATGCAAAATGGATTTAACATAATATTTGAAGTTTGTTACTTTCACAAGCAAACGTATATAGACAGAAAAAATATATTACGAATTCATTTTTAACAGTGCTATACAATCAAAGTGTAAATATTCTTTTCTAAATCAAACTTTTGAACGGTTATATTCTTGTTATTAAGGTGTGATATTACATCCCCAGTACAAGACTATGACGTCTTAAAATTTTTTTTAATTCAGTTCTATTATTCTTTTAAATTAATTTTTTTCAAATCATTTTACCTTCTGAAAAAGATAGTTTCTCAGTCGAATTTTCTAAAGTCAAAATTTTTAATTGTCGTAGTCTTGCTCTTAACACGTGATAAGTAAGTTTCTGCACTGCATTTATTCATCTTCGCCTAAAAACCCACTACACAACACAATCCACAACTAAAAGCCCGCTTCTTTCTCCAGCACTCAATAAAATCAATAATACAACACCCATAAAACCCATCATCACCGAGCAGCTCATAAAGCTCTCATCGAACCTCCTCGCATAATTACCGCTCCGTCCAATTAGCTCTCAATTCCCGTCAATTCGATTATTCGCAGCGGCGACGAGACGAAGTATAAGCCCGGCGGTGTATGGGCAATCAGAGCCATATGCGATTTGCCTCGTTGAAGCGGCCGACTTTTTTGCAGCAGCAGCAGCAGGCCAATCTCCTAATGGAAATAAAGTAGATAATGCCAGGGCCCTGAATCGTATCGCGGCTATGGGCGAAGTGCGCATGCAGCCGCCGCCCCGTCATCGTTGCATGCGACGATTATGGACGTTCAAACGACGCTCGCTGTCTGCGGGGTGTTGTGGGTGTGTGTGTAGTGTGGTCTTCTGGAGGATGTCGTTTTTGCACGGCTAAACGATGAAGTCGTTGCGTGGTTTGATGGTTTTGTTGGGTTTTGTGGCGCTTTTATGGGGTTACTTGTTTTGGCATGTGAGCGTGAGTGAGGGACAAGGGCTTGGATTGTCTTTGAATTGAAGAGATAGTTTCCGGTTTGTGAGGGTACGGACGCAACATTATTTATTTTTGTTGCACCTTTTAATTAGTTCACCTTTATATTCATTTTTTTTCTGAAATAAGAACGCAAAGTAACATGTACTTATAAACGGAAATTAGAAATAAAAAAGTGTTCTTGTTTTGGATTTGTAACCTATAATAGGTGTTTTTTACTGATCGGCAAGATATAAATATAATTTTTGTTTTCTAGTGAACTATGTTTTTCTTCATTTAAATCAGAATAAACAAAATGTTAAGTGGGTATAATTTTGCTATATCATTTATAAATTCAATTAAATAATTATATAGCAACGGTTAAGAGATGTTGTGTATATCTAAAGAACGTTCAGTCATAAAAAATTGGCTTAACAAGACATAAACTGTTGCAATTTTCTGTAAACACTTCTTAATCTTAACCGTTTCGAAAGAAACATGTATTATAACTTTCTCTTACCACTTTTAACTTCTATACTTCACATTTACGTCACCAAAATGCACTTTAAAGAAGTAAGCACGCTTAATTAACAAACGTCTTTATAAAACTAACATACATTCCCTCCACCCTAAAGCTCAGGCGCACAAATTAGCAAGTCTCAAAAAGAACCTCACTCAGCGTAACTGCCGATATAACTTTTTTCCCCATGCCGGCAGCTCGACTCGCGCGCGACATGTGCAGCTTATAAAGAAACGTTTATGTCCCGAAATGCCTTCATTAAAAATGAAATACAGGCGATTATTATTAACTCCGTATAACCGGCGTCCGCCGCAGTACACAGCGCGCGGGACGTTCAACCTTCGAAGCCAAAGCTCAAAAGAGAGCCGAAAGTCGCGCGCCCGCGCACTCCCCGCGATTTGCATAACGAGATTAGTTCATTCTCCTTGCCGAACGCCATAGTCCAGCGCATGCTAATCAGCCCGCGGGCGCAAAAAAAATCGGGGGTAAAAATCGCTCCCCACCCGCCATCCCTCAAAACAACGTGAAATCTATTGTGTGCGCCCGGCGAGGTTAACGGACGATTCGGACGAAAGATAAACGAAAACAAACGTAAGGTACAGTGTGTAGTATAATTCGAAGCGTGGTTATATAGTCGAGTGGTGCGCTCGTACGAATGTTTGAATGGCAAATGAGATTTGCAAAGTCAATTCGTTAATGTCGGGGCGAAAATTCATTAGACTGCCGTAACTGGGTAAAGATCGCGCAAGTGGTTCTGGCACTTCGCGAGAGTCGAGAGAGGGGGAGAGAGAGTGTCGAACTCTGTTCTCTCTGCGCTCGATCCGGGGCCGCGGTGAAGAAGATTAATTAATTGATACTCGGTAGCGAGGACTGCGTTGATTCTGCGCTGATTCGCCCAGCGCGAATGGTATTGACACGGACTCGAGAGGTTTTTCGCTGTTTTAAAATTGGCTTGTCGCGGATGTTGCATTATTACTTTTTCAACGGTTCATATAGAGCTATTAGCATTTTTAAGAATTGGTGTTTTGTATGGAAATTATTGTAGAGAATTTGTGCCTACGTCGGACACTAAAGTATTCGATGCATGTGAAAATGTTGTTTATAAGTGAAGTGCACTTGTAAAATTATTTCAGGTAGTTAGTACTATTATCTAATATTATGCAAAGACACAGTTTAACCTATCAGAGTAAAATATATTCTAATTAAATATAGAAGAAACACAATTTCAAAAATTTTAAGTTCTCTAAAAAGGCTCTCATATTCATTTTCACACTTTCATATTTAAAACATCTTATCTTATTGGTACATGACACTGAATCCAATGTAATATGCCAAAATCAATGTTAGAGACATACAAATTAACGTGTGTGAATTGTTACGTTCCATACTTAAATGAAATACACTATAATATTTTAATATCCTTAGTTATAAATTAAGAAGTGTAGATATTTCGCAGTATCATTCTATGGATATTTTACAGTTTTATAAAAGAAATAAGAAATTTATTGACAATTTTCGATTGATACTGAATAACAGACATTACTCAATAAAGCTTCAAGAAATTAAGCGTATAATAATGATTAAATGTATAATGTATTATAAATAAAATATTTTACTATATATAACATTGATATTAATCCAATCTCTTTTCTTCTGTTACAGGTGAGTGCTCGCCAAAAGATTCAACTCTAAATCCGCGTGTTTAAATTCTCGTTTACTCGGTCAGGTGAGTGCGCGGCGACAGTTCCTTCTTAATAAATCCAAAATGAATTTCCGCGACCTTTTCCTATCCCCTCTCTTTCTCTCTCTCACTTCCTCCGCAGCGCGTTCGCGCGCGGAATTTCCTCGCAAAGCTCGCCGCTCGCCCTCTGAAATTCTCTTAATTAATAATGTAATTTAAGCACTACAGTACTTCTCTCTCCCTCTTACTCGCAAAAACGTCTCTCTCTCTCTCTCTCTCTCTTTCTACAGTGCAGCAAAAAAAGTAGTCCGCGCGCAGCAGTAAAGAAAAATACAAATTCAAAACTTTGAGCCCTTGCGTGGCGCGTATAAAGGCAAATTATTTACTTGGAACTGGCCGTGAGCACTTGCCACCGCCACGCGAACTCCCCCCCACACATAGCAGAGAAGCTCTCTGACACTTATATTCCGTAGTTGCCTGGCGCGCTTTTCCCGGCGCATAAAATTTTTCATCAAGCCGAATTCATGCATTATAATCCCGTAAAACCTCCGCCTCCGGTATAAAGAAAGACAGAGGAAGAGAGGAGCGAGAGAAAAAAGAGCCGGGAAAAATAGAGAAGCGAGCCAGCAGCAGCCAAGAAAGAGTCGAGCAGCAGCAGCAGCTCTGTATGTACTCTCTCTAGAGCGCGCGCGCGCGCGTTCCGGTATATTAGATATTTATGTCACGACCGGCGTAATTCCTGCTCAGCGTCATAACACAAGTAGCTTCCTGCCACCCATGGCAAGTCGGCCGCAAAACTACGACCTCCGCCGGGGAGAAAGGGATGAAGTGCAGAGAGAGAGAGAGAAAGAAAGAGTCAAAGTTAGGTTGTGCAGAGAAAAACGCAGGTGAACCATGATGGACGGGGGAGGGAGAAGGAAAAAAATTATGGAGTGAATTATGAAGTGTATTAAGGTAGTATTTTTAGGGAATGAATATTTTACGTTGGTAACTTTTTGAAAACTAAATCGTGTACAATATTACTCATCTGATAAAAAAACCAAGATTATTAAAGAGCTTTCTCAAAGAGAAGCCTTCTCAAGCTTTCTCTTTGAGAAAGCAAAATGATGCAGTATTTAATAGATTTTATTTTATAAAGGACAATGCCCAAACATATATCTAACGAAGAAAATTGTTGAAAATTTTATTCGAAGATGTAAATAAATTTCTAACTTGGAAATTTACACAGAGTATTAAAACATGACTCTTTTGTGCATAGAAAAAGTTCAAGAAAAGTGATCGAAGTTTGCAAACTTTGAAAATTTTGAACTTTTACTATATTTCTTCCAAGTTTCCCTGTAGTGAAGTCGGTCAAAGTTTTTTTTTTAATTCGTGCTTTTTTGTTCTTACAATGTAAAATTTCCAGGTTAGAATGGTTATATCGCAATTTGAATGTTCAACACTCAGAAAACGACCCACAGAAAACATCCAATAGGATGATCTGTCAAAATACATACCTAGAGGAATTCCATTTGTTTGGAAGTAAATTACGACATAAAGAATCATCTAATTGAAAAGAAAAATCAATTTTGGTTCAAAATTATTCCTCTTTTCAAGAGAGGATTGTTGTCCCCATAAATAAAAATTTCTCTAGGTATCTGCTTTGAAAGGACATTTCGTTGGAATAAAATGATCATTTTTGAGTGACGAATCTATACTATCAAGAGTAAGTATTTTTCTCAACACGTGCATGAAAAATGCCCTTTTCTATGCTTGCAAAGCAAATGGAAAATTGGGCATTTTGAGTGGCTTCTCCTGAGCGGTAGGCAATGGTCACTATCTCCCGCTGCTGAATTTTTTAGATCTAGTGGACGACTCAATGCCCATTTCCACATTCCCTTTGCATGCATGAAAAAGGCCCTATTCTCACACTTATTTAAAAGAATACAATCTGTAATACGGGTCGAAAGGGCTTTTTAAAAAATACAATTTTCCCCCTAGTTGCACAATGTGCTATTCATTTAATTCAGCGTTTACTAATAAATAAAGTCAGTTAATAAAAACGTATTTCAAAATTACGATTAATAAAATGGCATTTGAGCATTGTAGTTAATAAAATTGTATTTGGGCTTTGCTATTAAGATATCAAATTTCAGTGTTAAAAATTACTATTAACAAGAATTCTCTGAAATAATTAAACTGTTAACACTTATTTCTTGTGATAGTTGAAGGTACGGTGCTCAAATATGTATTTATTAACTGCAATAGTCAAAGCTGTTTTTATTCACAAGAGCTTTGAAATACGTATTTATCTTTAGTAAACGTCAAATTAATTATCTAAGTCATATTTCCTCAAAGACATATTTGATTGCATACAAAATTATTTATAAAAAGTCATGCTCCGAAAACAAAGGCACACAATCAGAATATAAAATCTCATAAAACTATCACAAAAGCATCGGATCTTGCACAGAAAATGCAGTAAAAAGAAACGGTACAAAAGGCAAAACATAACTCTAAGAAAAAAAAAAAACAATCCTACGAAGAAGACGGGCGAAATGAGATGAAAGAGAAAAGAATATTATACTCGCATACAGTCGGCGGAGGGAATTTACCGGAGCGCGCGCAGTAGACGAAAACGTGCGCGCGGCTCCCCCGCGACGGTGCTACATTAATAATTTAAGAATCCACGGAACGGAAGAGTATATACATATACTGTAAGAATCGCTGTCCACGCCGTGACTCCCGCTGTCCAGAGTACATTTATACCTTTTGCTCCTGGATCGTTCCGTGCTGTGCCGGTATAATGGGCGAAAGGATTCTTTCTTTTCATTGTTTTGGGATGTATCTTTTGTGCATGTATATTTAGTTTTCTTTTGGTAGGTAGGTAGATAGCTGTTTTCTTTGTAGTTGTAGAGGAGTAACCTAGATAGATTGTTAGATTAGATACAGAGGTAGATAGATATATATGTTTTGTATATATAGCCGTTTGATCAAATAAATACCTCAGATGATAACGAAAAGAAGGGAATTAAATCAGGCTAGAAAGTAATCATTTTGCAATTAAATAATACGATTTTTCAAAATTGGATTGATTCTAGTCCAAAACGCATTTCATAAATGGGCTGAGTTCTATTCGGAACGATTCATTGTTATATTGAAGTTGTGAATATAACAATTTAAAATTATTGACACCTGAAACGTTTCGGTAAGTGAATTTGAATGAATGATTAGTTACTTTGAGCAAGTGTCTTATATTATAAAATAAAGAATAGAAAACTATAATTATATATAAGAAATCTTACATGAAAGAGTAAGCAATTGAAAACTGCAGTTTTAAAATTACCCACCCTTGAAGATAAGATTATTCTTGTTTTTGCTTCACAGCTATAGAAGTATCGGAAATTTCAGTTTCAAGAATAGCATATTAGGTTGCATTCTTCCGTATTCATGTGTGGTATCGACAGGATGCAAAAAAGCAATATTTAATTCTATCTTGAGACACGCCACATTAACCAATGATTGATAATGCATTTACTGTTTCCTGTCCAATCGTACAGTTTTAATACGAATTAAAACATTAATTGACAGCATGTCATATTGACGAAAGTGTGTTTCCGATGCTTACAAAAATAGAGAACGATTAAAATAGAATGTTCTACATAATATTTTTTCAAATATGTATAGCATTAAATATAACAACATATATTTGGAATGACCCTAACAGCACCTTAGTAGACGAGTAACTTTTTTTTTATAATGATTTGAGTGTCTTGTACGCTCTTCATCACAAACAGTATTTTGTGTAAGATATTTTTGTATTTTATGTAAGACTTTTATTTGCAAAATATTCATTACCATAACAGAATACAATTTGGTATCCCAAAAATATAGATGGTTATTCCTTTGGTTAAATAAGAGCATTTAGAAAAAGACTTGCATCTTACATTATTATTTGTTTTAAAGAAGCTTTAGGTATTATTTGGTAACTGATAAGTTCCCAAGCAGAAAAGTGACCATTTTGAGACCAGAGGAAACGATTTTTAGATTAACGCCTAGCCATTTCTTCCCACTTTTTGTAAAAAATGGTTTAATTCTACAATAAAAAGCATTTCATAAATGGTCTAATGGAATAACTAACAATTATATTTCATCACAACCACCCATCCAGTCGCCATTAAAACACAATAATCCAAATTCCGTTACGCACCACCCTCCGAAAACGTCAAACCGTCAACGACTTCCCATTTCCCTCCTCCAAAAAGAGAATCCTCCAACCAATCCAAGCCGCAAATAAAGACTCGAAGAAGAAGAAAAAAGCGCCAGAGAGCATAACCCCTCGACAGAAGACGAAGGTCCTCCTCGAAACGAGAAACGTCGGTATAACTGTAGCCGGCCGTCGTCCGCGTGTCAATCGATGCCTGCCGGGGCTACGTGTCGCATCTGGCGACGAGTTTCTCTGCAGCAGCGCGGTGCCCGCGCTCATCCGCGTCATTCGATCCCCCGCGCACGCGTCGTCCTGAAACTCGCAGCTCTCTGCACTTCTGCCAGTTGAGAACGACGACGAGGACGACGACAAAGACCCTTTATCGAGTTATCGTCATACCTGCCATCCAATAAATCCGCGCGAGTAGTCCACCGCGCGGCGTTTTATAATACCGGAGGAGAAAGGGAGAGGAGAACATTGCCGATATCAGATTTTGCAGCGGCGTTATTATCGGTGCGCGCGCGGGGGCTTTGCCCGATAGGCGCCTATTATAAACCGAGCGCGGGCTTTTTCGTTATCCGCGGAGATTGTTCTGGGTTCGATGCTTTCTCTTTTGCGTTGGTCGTTTTGCTTGGGTATAAAGGGTTTTTTTTTGTACACGAAGAAGGAAAGTAATAATCGTTATTTGACGCAAGACAGACTAGTAGATTGAATACAAAAAAAATTAATAATTTTAGGGATTAATCAGCCAAATGTATAGGATTCGTCACAAGAAGATGATGGATACTGAGTCCTAGATATCTACCGTAACCAAAATATTTTTATTTTTCAACAATTTCTTTACCTATCTACATATATTGTTACTGTATGCTTTTATATTAAACCTTTGTAAAAAATTAACTGGATCAGCTGGTTATTAAATTCTAGATAAATTTGTAAGCTAAAAATTGAATAGCAATTATCTGATATGCGAGTAATTTTTAGTTAAGATTTCAGTTAAAAACTCAGATGTTGATATAAACAGGATAAATTTTTTTTATTGTTTGGTAACTGTTAACCAATAATATTGTTATTGCCTTAAAAAGTTATACTATTTAATTGTTTTACAATTAAATACAAATTTCTTCATTACATATTACTTTATACAAAATTACTTTATACAAATCTATACATTTGACTAATACTATAGGTCGATTTATTCATAAATGTTTTCGATTTATTTGGATATAACCACAATTAATCACATAAAATAAATTATCTTTCAACTTTTCAAATTAGCTTAATTAGCCAATTTCTGGCTATAATGCCGCTTATAATTCTACCAGGGGGAAACATTTAATATGTATACAGAATATCAAGTAATCAATCGCTATTCGTCATTTTTAGTCATGAAATTCAGTATATTCCTCATTTATTATAGGTTTTCACGTACTAGGCAGTTTAGTAATCAGTTCTAACGCTTGCTAGTAACTGTTAGCATTTTTTCTCTCTGTATCGATTCTTTTGAACGCGGGCAGTAGCAGTAGAAGCTTCTGTTGGGGAATGAGAGTGGGAGAAAGTTATGAGGCCATTTTCTTCCTGTCGGTAGGTGCATGAAAATTTGATAACGAGAGTAGGAGAAGAGTTTTGTTCTAAATTTATAATGCTACTTCAACATTGGCTTTTCTTCTGCTTCTTTTTCCCTTGAATGTACCTCTCGCGAGAAATTGCGAGGGTGGTGCGAAATTTTTAAAGTTGCGCGGACTTTATAGGTTTCATTTGATATTTTATTTAATAATTTTCTTTTATCAACGTTCACTGCTTACACAATTTGAAAGTTATCATGGTAAATAGTTGAATAGATCGAATCAAATTCTATAATATTGAATAGACAAGTCATAAATGATAAGATATTTCAATAAACTAATTACTCTAATTTACTCGGTAATGCCTTTGGAAATATTTATAGCACACTGTTCAGTTGCACAATTCATGGAAAACAGTTTGGAAAGTTGAATAGCTCTTCATACTCAAAGTGACATGAAACTGATTAAATTGGTTCTCACGTTTTATTTAAGTGCTTTAATTTCAACGTTTAATGTTTATTCGAACTCGGTGAGATCGATATTCAATTTAGGTCGTTCCTTAGCATTCAACAATATTGACGCTTATAAAGTTCCGCGAATTGCAATTACACTTCCAATAAAACTACCTTCACAAAGTATAAATTCCCTTCATTGCTCGTAAAAGACTGATTCGCTCGATTAACGCTTTGCAGCTTTTCTTTACATTTGTAAAATTCCACATTAATAATCTGATTGAATTTCCGTTAACAATGCTGTTGGTCACTTTGAATAAACTTTTTAATTAAATAAATAAATACTTTGATAATATTTACTATACATAATTTTAATTAATTTTATCATATTTTCTTTTATCCAGTGTTTTTCGTATATTATATTTATTGTTCGTACATATTCTCTTTATTAAACATTCAATCAAAAATTATTAAAAGCATATTTATAAAACATTGTTATATTTTACAAACTTATTAAATAATTTTTTTAGTTAATCACAAAACGATATCATATTTTCATTTAAAACTTTATTCATAAAAATAACGGCAGTCAGATATTGCACTTCTCCAACCCACGCTTTTATTAATTATTTATTCCTATTCAATAGAAATCAAACCCTTTCGCTCATGTTGGATGTATACGCAATCCTTATCAATTTCGAATATTTAAATATATATATATATATTATTTGACAATGAACCAAAAATATCTAAATGAATTTCGGGTAATATCTTAGAAACTTAACAATGTTTCCCATGAGAACAATCTCCTTAAGAATCAAAGGTATATAATTTAAATATACCCTTGACATAAATGACAAAGTTTGGACGATTTGGCATGCTTTTTTGTATTATAAGATAAGAGATTCTTTATATTTAATATGTTTCCCTAAACAGTAAGTCAATAATTAAATATTAAATTAAGCAAATTTGAACTAAATACTTTTGAATAGTAAATAAATACCATGCCTTAACTTATTTCTAACCTATAACCACAATTTTTGACACTTTAATGTAGATGCCTGAATAGTTAAGGAATCAGATTAAAAAAAATATCCGTTTCTGACAATACTCCAATAACATCAATGCACTCGTAGCAAATAAATTCTTCTCTCGGTGCACTAAAAGCATAACTCAGGCACAAAAAGCCTTTAAAAACAATATACCTCCTCCGCATACATATTCAACCAGAACTACTATCCACCTTGCCTCCCAAGAAGGAGGCGCATCCTCTCCGCACGCCACATCGTAGGCTCCGCTCGCGC
This sequence comes from Gastracanthus pulcherrimus, assembly GCA_949152435.1. Lineage (NCBI taxonomy): Eukaryota > Metazoa > Arthropoda > Insecta > Hymenoptera > Pteromalidae > Gastracanthus > Gastracanthus pulcherrimus. Next base: position 189,029,734 of record OX424572.1, on the reverse strand, counting down.
ATAAAAAGCCGATTCCAAGAAGAGAAAAAGCGCATCTCGTCCCTCGACTCCTTTGGTGGCGATGCTGCTGCCTCTGTATATGTACCACATAACACGGCGAGGCAACACCTGCGCGCGCGAGCCTCTTTAGGCACTGCGGCGGCGGAGCAGCCTTTGGACGCACGTGCGATCGTAATATGTTTGTAAATTCAATCGCTAAGGGAGATGTCGACGCAGATACTCGCTGCCGCGGCGGCGGCGCTATACCGTGCGCTTCTCTCCATGAAACGTAATATCGTGGATCGGAATGCCTTGTTCTATGCAGTATTGTTTGTCTGCGAATGCCTGCAGCGAGTGCGCGCGTAAGATCGAACGGGCGCGCGCGCGCGTCTCTGTGGTGTTGGCGTGCGGTAGTAATGCGTTTGCTATTGTTTCCTCTGCTTTTTATGGGGAGATCGAAGCCACGGTAGCCCTTTGCTTGATGTGCATTTGTAGTTAAATCTCAGTGTGTTCGATATCCTTACTAGAATAACACTAATATTAATATTAAAAATTAATACCAAAATTGGAGGTAATCTTTTAACATTCTATAGTGTTATAACGGCAAAATGTGAGCATTGAACGTGAGATTCTGTACGTCGATATTGTAAATTTTAGTGTTGAACTTAAACTTCTGGTGTCAGCACTATAAGTTTTAGCGCCAATCCTAATTTTTATTATTGCTCTTTTACTCATTTATCACTGGTAATAATTTAAATATTCATTAAATATTATATTTGCTCAAGGCAGACTATATTACGGCAGGAGACAAATATGTAACTTAAACGATTACTCTCTTTTACCAAATTTTATTAACACTCGTGAAATAATAGTTAAAACTACCGACCTGTGACGTACTACGGCTACGGCTACGGTTACGGCAGTACGGCTCAAATAAGACTGACAATTATTACATACATCCGAAATTACTTTGCAACGCTATTAATTTGTTTATTTCAACATAAAACATCACGCGATACACTATACTCGAATATATCGTTTAATATATTCTATGCGATATCACAGATATTAATAAATTTAAGGAGGTTGAAGCGCTTATTATTTACCATCAGAGAAAAAATATATAAAAGCTTGTATATCAAAGAAGGGCGCTTTAACAAATTCGTGACGTCAGAAGCGTAAATATTATCAATTAAAAAATGTCACTTAAAAGTTGTCTTTATTTATCAATCATTTTTATTATTTCGAGTCTTATGTTCTCCCTTAAATATTTATTTACAAGTTCACCCTTTAAAAATTATAAAATAATTCAACTTTAATGATTGATCAACGACTAATTGTTTAATAGTTTTAATATGAGAAGCATTTTTGTATAATATAAACAATTAGTCGTTGCTCCTTAAAGTTGAATTATTTTATAATTTTTGTACGATGAACTTACAGTAATCAGCGCGCAATAAATACTTGGCGAGCCGCAGTAATATAAACTAGCGACCGTAAATATTTCTAAAGCATTTATTAAAAAAATACACGTTCTGAAACCTTACTTTTTTGATGAATCAATTCTTGAAATGTTTAGATTTGATCTAGAAAAAGAATCACATCACTACTTGTCCGTACGAGCAATATTTTCGACGCTAAACTTAACCTAACCGAAAATTCCGCAGTAATACTTTCTGTCTCGACTGCTTCCAACTCTTGTTTCTAATTCGTCACTCGTATACTTACCGGACCGCGTAATACCACCAGATAACCAGCAGCTGATGATAGAATCTCCGCCTCACCCCCGTCTTCTTGCAACCTCGCTCCTTTGACGAATAGAACGCTACCGCGAATGCGGGCAAATCTGGGAAAACTTTGCGACGAGCCACTCGCGCGTGTACGTGCGCGTAAATTATCCGTTTGCATAAAGAGCTTTGAATAAAGAAGATTCGCGAACGGATATGTTTAGCTGGCTGGGCTTTAAGATCGCAATCGCGGGGACACATTTCATTTCGCGGCTTTGTGGAGAGACAGATAAAGGATTCTTTTTCGCCAGGAGAAATTCGTTATCTTAGGGTGTGTCCTTAGAATATTTGCTTTTATTGAAATGAATGTTGTAATGCTTGTAAGATGCATAACGGTAATGTGTGTATATTATTAAATAAATTGTTTTCAGAAATAAAAATCATTATTATTTTGTTTCATCTGCAACGAAAGATAATTTTTAAATGCTTAAACTACAATATCAATAATTTTACAATAAATTGTATGAAAAATTAAAGTTTCTAATAATAATAAATACTAAAAGTATCGATTGTAAACGATTTTCACATCAGCACAATCAGTAAAATTAAAATTGCTTTTCCCATGGCAACCATATTAAATTTCAATATCGCAGAAAATTAACGCGAACTTATTCGATTAAATCGTCCCTACAACAACAACAACAACAACGAAATGCTAAACTCATCAAATACACAAACACACGTCCACTCCTTATAAAGCTTCGAACAAATTAAGCCATTTCCTTTATATCCCCCGCGCGCGCTCAATAAAAGCAAAACCCGACGATCGTTCAAAGGGAATATTCCATTTAAAGCTGCAAACTTAATCTGTCAATAACCGACGCCCGCGCTCTCACAGAGAGAAGAAAAGAGACCAGAGAATGGGTTATGCGCAAAAATAAAAAAATACACTCACCTTCGTTGCTCGTTAGAATAATCCAGACTCGCGGCCACGACACACACGCACATACATATTCGCACACACATAAACACATACACACTCACACACGCACAAACCGGCAATATTGGACTCGGCCGGTATTTGCCCAAACCGGATGTACGTATACGTACGCGTATATCAGAGGTACTTTCGAGCGCTTTTCATCCCTTTGCGTCGCGCGCGCTCAGCAGTTTTCCCGATGCCCGTATTTGCCTGCCACATTGTTTTCCTCTCTTTCGACGCGCGGACACATATTCCGCGTACTTTTAATCCCTCGTCGGTGTGTGCGCGTGCGCGTGAGCTTTGTCGCGTAGCCTTTGTAAATTCCGCGATTTCTTTTTTGTTTTTTTGTTAACCTGATGAGTCGGTAAAGACGGGGGCGATTGCGGGTGGAATTGGCCGGGCAGCTTTTTTGCGACCGCGTGCAGGAGGAGGTGGTGGTGTTCGAAATGCGCGATCATTGGTTTACTTTGCTTTGGTAAATAGCGGGTTTCTTTTTCGGGGGATGTTTGCTTTTTTCTTCCATTGGGCTTTTAGCGGTGAATGATGGTATTTTATGCGGAAATTGACGGATCCAAATTTTATAACGTATTTGCAAGTGTAATGTTTCTTTTTAAAAATTATTTTTAAATAATTCATTGGAATATTTTTTACGACGGACTTTTATTTCGCAATTATTTTAGTAATAGATAAGGATATTTTATATGGGAAATGAATTGATATAGATTCGTTAAGTATGTAGATATTTATAAACATACCTATCTTTTTGTATACATTTTGAGTAAAGAGAATTGATTGAAATATAGTTTTACATGAAAAATAATACTCATTTTTCAAAGAACAAAAAGATAACGAAACGGTCCCATAAAAGCTGTGCAAAAAATATTTGTCACTTTGAAAAAAATCGAGCTTTTACACTTCGTCATATGAATTCATGGTGGTGAAAAAATATGAATGGTATACATGGCTGTAAAAGCAATATGCGATCCATTTCTATGACAGTCCTTTAGTTAGTTTTGCTATTTTTCACTGTCTACAGGAATGAAAGAACCCGGTGATATATACCAATACTTCAATTTGTTTCTGTTTGTTGTTTATTTTTTACCTTTTTGTTGTAATTGATTTTTAGAAAAAAAATATTATTTTGTAACATAAAGGTTTCAAAATAAATTAAATTTCTTAAATTACTCTTAAGGTTTTAAGGATTACCATAAATAAATGTCATATTTTTTAATACAAATGTATAGATAAAATATTAAATTATTTGATGAAAAATAATTTTTCCCTTGTAATCGATTTTCCACTATTTAAAAATAAAGACAGTGCGTTTGATTTTACTACAATAAATAAAAATAAAAATATACACACCTAATTCATACAAATTCCGACAATTATTTACCTCTTACTTAAAGTTTCAAAATCCTCCGAATCATTTACAAGAAACAATCATTGACCACCAATCTTTCACCATCGTCATAAATTCATCGACAATGCACCATGCACCCAAAAATTGACCAAACGAACCACAAACAACGCTCACAACAATCATCCCACTTGCATCCGTCAATCCAATAATAATCTCCATCTCCTCACCGCGGGCGCCTAACTCAGTTACACCCGCTCGTCTGGCCCTGTCTCTCTTATCGCAGCAGCAGCAGCGGGAATCGCCCTAATGACTGCGCACTCTGCGCCGTCTCTCGTGCACTCAGCTGTCGCGATGTACCGCGCACACAGCCGGAGGCGCGCATAACCACGGCAGGAGGGAGGAGCACCTCGCGGGCGGAGTGCCCGTATAAGCGAAGGGATGCTGCTGCCGTTGTGTTTGTAAGCGCGACCTAAGGAGTCCGCGAGCCCTTTCGCCGGTCGACCCCTGCGGTCGTCTTTGAAGGTAGACGGGGTGTACGGAGTGTACGGAGTGTACGGAGTGTACGGAGTGCAGGGTGTGGAAGAGAGGGAGCTGCATGTGTGCACAAGGGTTAGAAGTTTTTTTGGAAAAGTATACGGAGAGATTGTGGTGAAAGTTTGAGTTGCTTGTAGGGTAGTTGTTGGGTACAAATGGTTATGGGTGAGATGGCATTTTGGGTCATTGCGTTGATGGAGACGTGTGTACACGGAGAGAATTTTCTAATAAAAATTATGACGAAATTCGCAGTAAAAATTACCGTGAATGACTATAACACTCTAACTTTTCGGCAGTTTTTATTGATATTTACGATAAATTTTACCGTAATGAAGGGTAAATTTTGCCTGCCGCAGAATAAAAGTTCCCTGTATGAATCTTAGAGAAAACCAAAATTTGTGGTAAAATTTGTACGAAATATTTTTAAAAAATCTGAATTTTCTTCCAATTGTTGTAGCAGTATCATTAATACTTAAATAAGTACATTTATACACATTTATATTTGAGTTAACCTAAAATGTGTACACGCTCAGTTATTTCCTTTATCAGCTGTCTTCTTTTTCTCAAATCAGGCAAATTTTACCATTCAGTGCGGTAAAATTTATAGTCTGTGTGGTAGAATTTGTAGTCAATGAGGTAATTTTTATGGTAAAATATCAGTAAAAAGTACCAGAAAGTAGGAGTGTTCTAGCCTTAGTTATTTACGGTAATTTTTACCCTGAAATTCGTTATAATTTTTATTAGAAAATTCTCTCTGTGTACTGATAAATTGTTCATTGATTTTGTTTGTTTAAAGGTAGAAGTATGGAAGCGCACTCCGTGGACAATCATGTCTTGTAGATGAATTTTTGGTTAGTTTATTTTATTTAACGCTGCTGCGTTTTGACCTGAATAAGACTTGGGATTCAATTTGTAATTTTTGATTCTTAGAGTAATTAAAAGTAATCGCTCTATGAACACTTTTAATTTATTAAATAAGAGCTAACCAGTATATTATATTTTATTATAGAGGTTATGGTTACATACGTCGTAAATTGTTGCTGAAATTGTACTTGATTATATGATACAAGCTAAGTATGCAAAAAATGACCTTCTTCATTGGTCCACGGTACGCTAAAATGAGCAGCAACTTTAGCAACGAAGGTCAGCAATGAAAAACTAGGAGTAATAAGTTATTCTGAACTATTACATACTAAAAGAAGAGGAACAGTAAAGAGCAACTGCGAAAGAACTGTTGTTCAAGCGCTCTCTCTCTCTCTCGCTTTTTGCTGTTCCTGCTCTTATGGCTCTTTATGGGCAAACGGAACAGGAACAGGGGGGACAGCTTGGTATATATAGAAACGAATAGCTAATAGGCTTATTATTATTTCTGACGATTCTTCATTAATTTTTGTGGTTTAACGCTATTCCTCACTATTCTTCATTGTTGTTACTGCTTTCTTAGGCTCTTTAAAAAGGAACAGAAAGAAAAAGCGAGGGTTTTTCCTTCTAACTGTTCCTTACTTGAACCTCTATATTTAATGCTATTCCTCACTCTGCCTTCTTGTTATTTCTGCTTAGGATCTCTATACGCTAAAGGAACAGAAACTGTCACAGCGAGAAAACCAATAGAATATGAGCATTGACAGGACGTGTTCCTTGGCTCTCTCTTATATTGGCTTTTCTCGCTGTGACTGTTCCTGTTTCTATAGCACGTGGAGAATCTTAGTAATCTCAACGAGCCTATGTACAGATATATAAGTTTACCTACCCGTGATACTCAACTATTATATTGATTGATAAAGGCATTGTACAATTTGGTATCAAAATTAGGTTAACCTACATAGGAATAGGCGTTCCACTTCTTTTATCATGAAAAATATAAATCGTAAAAAAGAAACACAAAAATAGTCATAAACTTCTTGAGATAACAAAAACCGACATAGGCAGAAATTCTTTTTTTGGAAATTTACGTATCTTAGAGTCATCAATTAAACTGTTTTCTATAAATACATTCGAATAAACAAAACATTGTACACTTATTAGTTTATGAACCATTGCCAAATCCAACACATTATTCTCCATCACGCAAAATACCGTGCGAAAACCGAAGCATCCTACAAGAACACGTGTACAGCATCCACCTCGAACCCTTTCAGCACCGACTGTACATCTAATACAGAGAGCCTTTAAGTGCACATCACAGAGGGGGTGGCAAGGCAAGGCGGCTCACGGCCTCTTTCCTCTAGGGTTGCAGCTTCCGCAGCAGCATCCGCAGCCACCTCCTCCTCGTCGTCGTCGTCGCTGCTGAGCGTCGGTGGTGCGACGCGACGGCCCCCGAGGGGAATTGCGGCCGGATTGCGGCCGCTGGCTGCGCCCGATATTTTTCTCGGCTGTGTACGCCTCGCCTCGCCGGAGCTGGAGCTGCAGCCCGCCGCAAAATCCGCAGGCTCGCCCGACCGTGCGCTAATGTTATTTATCAAAATACTCGCTCGTACTGTGTGTGCGTACGTGTGTTTATACAGGACGCTGCTGCTGCTGCGCTTTTGTCGGCACGAGCAATTAATTATCGACCCCCCGGCGCGTCGCCTTTGTCGCGAGAGCGCGCGTTAAATATTTTGGAGGGCTGCAGCGCGGCGAAAATTTGATAAAATATATAAACGGGCGATTTTGCGCGTTCGTTGGAAGGGGGATGCAGTGGGGAGGAGGTCGAATTTTAAGTAATTAGTGGGCGCAGGCCGTGGAAATTGTAGGGTTGGTGGGATATACGGGTGGGGTGTAATTATGTCGGTCCATGGTCTTTATGAGTGGTTATTGGGCTTGTGCTACTTGTTGGAAGTGGAAAATGTATTGATAGTGTCGTGATTTTTGTTTACATTCGATATGATTTTCGAAACATGTTAATTTGTAGGAAATTGGTTTGTCAATAGTAATGCCATTGACAAATCCTTGGTAGAACATTCACTACTTTTAGGTAAGACGAAATGATGTTTAGTAAAAACTATAGTTATTCCTTAGTACACGGAGAGAATTTTCTAATAAAAATTATGACGAAATTCGCAGTAAAAATTACCGTGAATGACTATAAAGCTGGGACACTCTAACTTTCCGGCAGTTTTTATTGATATTTACGATAAACTTTACCGTCCTGAAGGGTAAAATTTGCCTGCCGTAGAGTAAGAGTTCCATGTATAAATCTTAGAGAAAACCAAAATTTGTGGTAAAATTTGTATGAAATATTTTTTAAAAATCTGGATTTTCTTCCAATTGTTGTATCAGTATCATTAATACTTAAATAAGTACATTATACACATTTATGTTTGAGTTAACCTAAAATGTGTACACGCTCAGTTGTTTTCTTTATCAGCTGTCTTCTTTTTCTCAAATCAGGCAAATTTTACCATTCAGTGCGGTAAAATTTATAGTCTGTGCGGTAAAATTTGTAGTCAATGAGGTAATTTTTATAGTAAAATATCAGTAAAAAGTGCCAGAAAGTAGGAGTGTCCCAGCTTTATAGTTATTTACGGTAATTTTTACCCTGAATTTCGTTATAATTTTTATTAGAAATTTCTCTCTGTGTAGATGTTTATTTAATCTTCAATATTAAAGAAGCAATTTTAAATAATTGTTTTTTATTTTTAGATTCATACGTTTATTCAATGTAAATTTCCATTATAACATTCTCATTTTTTTAGGATATGTCTTTACGAGACAATTCTGCTAAAGCAGTTAGCAACGTTTTTTAATACCTTCAATGGTACATAACTTTGTAGCAAAATTATATTGATCTATGGGAAGAAATGACGGGTATTTTGTTTAATTATTTACATACAAGAAAATACCTTCCTGAATTTCATAAAATTCCGTGACCTGGAAATATGACACTCGCCTCATCAATAATAAATGTACTTGAAGTTTCGAACGTCAGAATCAGACGAAAATGATGAAAATTTTTTTTTTGTTTTAGTATTTTATTCTGATAGATACACGCGAAATATGAACTAAAACGGCTTTAAAAAAATTTCTAACCCCTAATTCGACCCGAAATCCCTTGAAACAGGGGTTGGAAGGTGGTAAACATAGGTAAAAAAAATCTACCTTGGCCTAATAAAAGTCTTACGGTTTTTTACTTCATACATACCCTCATTACGATAGAATACACTTATGAAAAAAATGTCAACCCTTAACTCGTCCCGGAAGCCCTTCAGATAGGGGTTGGAAGGTGGTAGAAATAGATAAAACATTCTAACTTGGCCTAATAAAAGTTTTACGGTTTTCTACTTCGTACATACCCTCATTGTAATAGAATACACTTATAAAAAAAATGTCAACCCATAACTCGTCCCGGAAGCCCTTCAAATAGGGGTTGGAAGTGGGTGAATATAGGTAAAAAAATTCTAACTTGGCCTAATAAAAGTTTTACGGTTCTCTACTTCACACATATCCTCATTACGATAGAATACACTTATGAAAAAAATGTCAACCCTTAACTCGTCCCGGAAGCCCTTCAAATAGGGGTCGCAATGGGGGTAAATGTAGATAAAACATTCTAACTTGGCCTAATAAAAGTTTTGCGGTTTTCTACTTCGTACATACCCTCATTGTAATAGAATACACTTATAAAAAAAATGTCAACCCATAACTCGTCCCGGAAGCCCTTCAAATAGGGGTTGGAAGTGGGTGAATATAGGTAAAAAAATTCTAACTTGGCATAATAAAAGTCTTACGGTTTTCTACTTTACACATGTCCTCATTACGATAGAATACACTTATAAAAAAATGTCAACCCATAACTCGTCCCGGAAGCCCTTCAAATAGGGGTTGGAAGTGGGTGAATATAGGTAAAAAAATTCTAACTTTGCCTAATAAAAGTCTTACGGTTTTTTACTTCATACATACCCTCATTAGGATAGAATACACTTACAAAAAAAATTACAACCCTTAACTCGTCCCGGAAGCCCTTCAAATAGGGGTCGCAATGGGGGTAAATGTAGATAAAACATTCTAACTTGGCCTAATAAAAGTTTTACGGTTTTCTACTTCGTACATCCCCTTACTGTAATAGAATACACTTATAATAAAAATTTTAAACCCTAACTCGTCCCGGAAGCCGTTCAAATAGGAGTTGGAAGGTGGTAAACATAGGTAAAAAAATTCTAACTTGGCCTAATAAAAATCTTACGGTTTTCTACTTTACACATATCCTCATTACGATAGAATACACTTATGAAAAAAATGTCAACCCTTAATTCGTCCCGGAAGCCCTTCTCAAGCCAAGTTAGATTTTTTACCTATATTTACCTCCTTCCAACCCCTATTTGAAAGGCTTCCGGGACGAGTTAGGGTTTAAAATTTTTATTATAAGTGTATTCTATCGTAATGAGGACATGTGTGAAGTAGAAAACCGTAAGACTTTTATTAGGCCAAGTTAGAATTTTTTTACCTATATTCACCCACTTCCAACCCCTATTTAAACGGCTTCCGGGACGAGTTAGGGGTTGACATTTTTTTCATAAGTGTATTCTATCGTAATGAGGATATGTGTAAAGTAGAAAACCGTAAGACTTTTATTAGGCGAAGTTAGAATTTTTTTACCTATGTTTACCACCTTCCAACCCCTATTTGAAAGGCTTCCGGGACGAGTTAGGGTTTAAAATTTTTATTATAAGTGTATTCTATTACAATGAGGGTATGTACGAAGTAGAAAACCGTAAAACTTTTATTAGGCCAAGTTAGAATGTTTTATCTATGTTTACCACCTTCCAACCCCTATTTGAAGGGCTTCCGGGACGAGTTAAGGGTTGACATTTTTTTCATAAGTGTATTCTATCCTAATGAGGGTATGTATGAAGTAAAAAACCGTAAGACTTTTATTAGGCCAAGTTAGAATTTTTTTACCTATATTCACCCACTTCCAACCCCATATTTGAAGGGCTTCCGGGACGAGTTAAGGGTTGTAATATTTTTTGTAAGTGTATTCTATCCTAATGAGGGTATGTACGAAGTTGAAAACCGTAAAACTTTTATTAGGCCAAGTTAGAATGTTTTATCTATATTTACCCCCATTGCGACCCCTATTTGAAGGGCTTCCGGGACGAGTTAAGGGTTGTAACTTTTTTTGTAAGTGTATTCTATCCTAATGAGGGTATGTATGAAGTAAAAAACCGTAAGACTTTTATTAGGCCAAGTTAGAATTTTTTTACCTATATTCACCCACTTCCAACCCCTATTTGAAGGGCTTCCGGGACGAGTTATGGGTTGACATTTTTTTTATAAGTGTATTCTATCCTAATGAGGTTATGTATGAAGTAAAAAACCGTAAGACTTTTATTAGGCCAAGTTAGAATTTTTTTACCTATATTCACCCACTTCCAACCCCTATTTGAAGGGCTTCCGGGACGAGTTAGGGGTTGACATTTTTTTCATAAGTGTATTCTATCCTAATGAGGATATGTGTGAAGTACAAAACCGTAAGACTTTTATTCGGCCAAGTTGGAATTTTTTTACCTATATTCACCCACTTCCAACCCCTATTTGAAGGGCTTCCGGGACGAGTTAAGGGTTGACATTTTTTTCATAAGTGTATTCTATCGTAATGAGGGTATGTATGAAGTAAAAAACCGTAAGACTTTTATTAGGCCAAGTTAGAATTTTTTTACCTATATTCACCCACTTCCAACCCCTATTTGAAGGGCTTCCGGGACGAGTTAAGGGTTGACATTTTTTTCATAAGTGTATTCTATCGTAATGAGGATATGTGTAAAGTAGAAAACCGTAAGACTTTTATTAGGCTAAGTTAGAATTTTTTTACCTATGTTTACCACCTTCCAACCCCTATTTGAAAGGCTTCCGGGACGAGTTAGGGTTTAAAATTTTTATTATAAGTGTATTCTATTACAATGAGGGTATGTACGAAGTAGAAAACCGTAAAACTTTTATTAGGCCAAGTTAGAATGTTTTATCTATGTTTACCACCTTCCAACCCCTATTTGAAGGGCTTCCGGGACGAGTTAATGGTTGACATTTTTTTTATAAGTGTATTCTATTACAATGAGGGTATGTACGAAGTAGAAAACCGTAAAACTTTTATTAGGCCAAGTTAGAATTTTTTTACCTATGTTTACCACCTTCCAACCCCTATTTGAAAGGCTTCCGGGACGAGTTAGGGTTTAAAATTTTTATTATAAGTGTATTCTATTACAATGAGGGTATGTACGAAGTAGAAAACCGTAAAACTTTTATTAGGCCAAGTTAGAATGTTTTATCTATGTTTACCACCTTCCAACCCCTATTTGAAGGGCTTCCGGGACGAGTTAAGGGTTGACATTTTTTTCATAAGTGTATTCTATCCTAATGAGGGTATGTATGAAGTAAAAAACCGTAAGACTTTTATTAGGCCAAGTTAGAATTTTTTTACCTATATTCACCCACTTCCAACCCCTATTTGAAGGGCTTCCGGGACGAGTTATGGGTTGACATTTTTTTTATAAGTGTATTCTATCCTAATGAGGGTATGTATGAAGTAAAAAACCGTAAGACTTTTATTAGGCCAAGTTAGAATTTTTTTACCTATATTCACCCACTTCCAACCCCTATTTGAAGGGCTTCCGGGACGAGTTAAGGGTTGACATTTTTTTCATAAGTGTATTCTATCGTAATGAGGATATGTGTAAAGTAGAAAACCGTAAGACTTTTATTAGGCTAAGTTAGAATTTTTTTACCTATGTTTACCACCTTCCAACCCCTATTTGAAAGGCTTCCGGGACGAGTTAGGGTTTAAAATTTTTATTATAAGTGTATTCTATTACAATGAGGGTATGTACGAAGTAGAAAACCGTAAAACTTTTATTAGGCCAAGTTAGAATGTTTTATCTATGTTTACCACCTTCCAACCCCTATTTGAAGGGCTTCCGGGACGAGTTAAGGGTTGACATTTTTTTTATAAGTGTATTCTATTACAATGAGGGTATGTACGAAGTAGAAAACCGTAAAACTTTTATTAGGCCAAGTTAGAATGTTTTATCTATGTTTACCACCTTCCAACCCCTATTTGAAGGGCTTCCGGGACGAGTTAAGGGTTGACATTTTTTTCATAAGTGTATTCTATCCTAATGAGGGTATGTATGAAGTAAAAAACCGTAAGACTTTTATTAGGCCAAGTTAGAATTTTTTTACCTATATTCACCCACTTCCAACCCCATATTTGAAGGGCTTCCGGGACGAGTTAAGGGTTGTAATATCTTTTGTAAGAGTATTCTATCCTAATGAGGGTATGTATGAAGTAAAAAACCGTAAGACTTTTATTACGCCAAGTTAGAATTTTTTTACCTATATTCACCCACTTCCAACCCCTATTTGAAGGGCTTCCGGGACGAGTTAAGGGTTGACATTTTTTTCATAAGTGCATTCTATCGTAATGAGGATATGTGTAAAGTAGAAAACCGTAAGACTTTTATTAGGCTAAGTTAGAATTTTTTTACCTATGTTTACCACCTTCCAACCCCTATTTGAAAGGCTTCCGGGACGAGTTAGGGTTTAAAATTTTTATTATAAGTGTATTCTATTACAATGAGGGTATGTACGAAGTAGAAAATCGTAAAACTTTTATTAGGCCAACTTAGAATGTTTTATCTATATTTACCCCCATTGCGACCCCTATTTGAAGGGCTTCCGGGACGAGTTAAGGGTTGTAACTTTTTTTGTAAGTGTATTCTATCCTAATGAGGGTATGTATGAAGTAAAAAACCGTAAGACTTTTATTAGGCCAAGTTAGAATTTTTTTACCTATATTCACCCACTTCCAACCCCTATTTGAAGGGCTTCCGGGACGAGTTATGGGTTGACATTTTTTTCATAAGTGTATTCTATCGTAATGAGGACATGTGTAAAGTAGAAAACCGTAAAACTTTTATTAGGCCAAGTTAGAATTTTTTTACTTATGTTTACTACCTTCCAACCCCTGTTTCAAGGGATTTCGGGTCGAATTAGGGGTTAGATTTTTTTTTAAAGCCGTTTTAGTTCATATTTCGCATGTATCTATCAGAATAAAATACTAAATCAAAAAAAAATTTTTCATCATTTTCGTCTGATTCTGACGTTCGAAACTTCAAGTACATAATAATAATTATTCTAAAACAATTTCCGCAAATTAAACTCGCATGTATAAACACAAGTACAATTTACATCCACCGGTACCTACCTTCAAAAAATAAATATCTTCACACTGCAACAATCAATTTAATACACCCGTCACCTACCTTTCCAAAAATAGAACACCAATCTCACCCAAAAACATCTCAAACAATCACAACCTCGGCAGAAAGAAAAAAAGAGTTCACCGAGCTTAAGAACTTTTGCGCCGCGTGTACACACAAACCCATTGGACTCGTGGGGCGACACCTCGCGCGTGTGTCCGCGTGTGTGTATTTGCCGAGGCGCGCGAGACAGAGACAGAGAGACAGAGACACAAAGAGAGTCGCGGCAGACGACGACGACGTCCACGTGTGCACAAGTGCCGAGGCGCCGCCCGGATATTCAATATTGGCGAACATTTCCGCGAGCCACCTCACGCCCACACGACCGAGGGTATAGATGTATAGTAGGCTGTATTTCTCTCGTTCTCTTCACTCGGCTAAAGGCAGATAGGCAAATAGAGAGACAGCAAGGAAAACACGGAGAGACGGAGAAAGAGGATGCGAGAGAGAGAGAAAGTCGTTGGAAAATGGAAGTGGAATGGGAATGGGAGTGACGAGTAATTAGACTGTAATTTTCTCGGGGACTTTATCGGAAGGTTTACGTTCTTATTTAATGTTGATTGATTAAGATGGTAGTTTATATTACGTTTATAAATAGAATTAAATCGACCGGTCAAATATTAGTTATGTGAGACACTTCATTGTATTTTATTTGATTACTGATAGTGCAATTATCAATATTTGTATCATTGATCCAAAATCAAATAGAACTACTCAATCACTCAGTCATCTAGTATTAGTTTAATAATAATCAATTATTCCTTCTTCTATAAATATTAATTAAAATTGTTTAATTGTTTAAACTATTTATAATTCTTATCGATTATACGTAAGACATATTTAGTTCAACTTGCTGAGTTATCAACGTCATAACGAACACTGTTCCTTTTCAAAAGCTCAAGTACACCATCCGTCGCTTAATTTTCGCTAAACAAACAACGCCCATCTTAATTTAAGCGATAAACGACAGTTTCGTCCGAAAAGAAAAACAAGAGGAAAGAAAGAAAGAAGCGAGGCAAATTCGCCCCTGCGTAGGCTAAATAGAATTAGAGAGGCTATATGGAGAGTTTGAGGTAGTTAAGCTTCCGAGAAACAAGGCCGCCCAGCTCGTGATGCGCATCGCGCATCGCGATCTGTCGCGATACAAACAACCGCGTGCACATATGCACGCCGGAGAAGGAGGGAGAGAGAGAGTGAATGAGGGAAGAGGATGACAGAAAGACAAAGAGCGCGGAAGTGAGAGAGAGATAGAGAGAGGCAGATGAGCGCGCGGAACGGAATAGGAACGAAATGAAGGAACGCGTGGAGAAGTCGCGAGAGAGCGGAAGGTCGAGGAGTCATTTAGCGCGGTTGAGATGACGGGAGATGGTGTAGGAAATAGAATCTGAAGATATTAAATAAAAGTAATTAGGCCACTTTATGATGCTATTATTTTTAATATATGACCTTATAAATGGAGCAGAAAATGATTCCTACGAATTTGTAAGTTAAAATCCCTAGCGTAACCTATCTAATCTGTAAGAGATGCTGGGGCGAAACGGGGTAACAGACCATAAACTTAAGTTTCTAATGTTAATGAATATTCAAGGAAATATTCGATGAATATTCAGAGAAAGATTACTTAAAATAAAAATAATTTTTTGTGTACATTATTTTTATTTACTATCATTTTATTTACTTAAACAAACCTATAAGTGTCATAAAAGGCTTATAAATAATCAATATGCACAATTAAAAAAAACTTAGAACATAGTCGAAATCTGTTTTTAGACAATCCATAAGCCTAGTATTATTTTTACAAGTTCTTAATGTCGGTGTGCTCAGGCAGTATACACTAGATCAGTAAGTGTATTGAAAATTCAAGAAAAAAGACTTGATAAATTTTAGCAAGGATTTTTATGAATTTTAATAATTTTTGTTCGCTGCAAAGGGTCAGAAATATTATTTTCTTCTTCCAATAGGTATTATTTTAACATAATTTAAAATATTTTCCAGAGATATTAACTTGTTATTAACTTACAGATCTGCAAAAATCGAAGCTAAAATTTAATACAAAACCATTTCGTTATTCTAAATTAATTTTTTATTCGGCAAGAGTCGCCGGGAGACCGAGATGATTAATAAGAATAAAAAATTGACTGTGCAATTGTATACTGGTACTGAAGTATTCTTAATCTAACAATCAAATGAACCACGCTATGTAGCAATTCACAAGATTGAAATGATCTAAGTCAAAGTTCAAAGATACATTGAAATATCGTGCAATTATACATAATACAAGTCACATTTAGTCACGACGAACCTCGCCAACCCATAAATCCCGAAAATTACTTTCACCGAATATAATCCACGCACAAAAATGAGAAAAATCCCTCCGCATATGCATAAATAAGCATGAAAAATAGCAGGGCAGGAGTATAAAAATGAATAAGTGAAAAAAATGCGCGTACGTATATATACCCACGGCGTATACATGTGTAAGTCGGCAATCTGAATATACACGCTAGACAGACCGCGTGTACAAGCATTTTGATGCCCTCTCATACACCGGCGCGTCTCCCTCACACGCACAGACCCCAGAAAAAAAGAACTCACGGAACCTAGGCATATAAACACAGAGAAAGAGAGAGAGAGAGAGAGAGAGAGTAGCTGGAGACGCGCGAGTGCGCGCGCAAACCCTTGACGGGGATAAATGTCGTCGTTGCGCCGCTTAAGATGAATATCGGGTCATATTTCACAGAGCCGACCGTGAAATATGCCGCTGCCGCTGCCGCTGCTGCACTGCACTGCCCGTCAAACGCGCCGTTTAAACATTTTCTCCCCCCCTCTCTCTTTCCGTCGAGTAGTGCATTATTTTAATAATGCGCGCGCCCGCGCTCCGGCTTCACAAAGAAAGAGCCCGCGAGAGAGTATACGTCTCTTCGCTCCGTTTCTCGTTTTTTCTGCGCAAGCAGGGCTGCACAGGGCTCCGGCAGCTCCTTTGAAATCGCTGCCTGCAATCGTGGAGAGGGAGAGAGAGAGGAGTAGGTGGAGGAGAGGAGACCCAGACGTACGGTTTTAACGAGGAGATAAACGTCGCGGCGCGGAGGAGGCGCTGCGAGCACGCTTATTAACGCTCGTCGGGTGGAAGCGATGCGACGATTTCATGGCTGTCCTCGATTCTGCGAGGAGGGGCTTTCTTAATTTTACGCGGCTTCTTGAGAGTTTTTGCAGTGGGGTAGTTTTGTTTTGTTGATTGGCAGATTCTTTGGCTGCACGGGTGGGGTAATGGCTTCAGGAGGTGGTTTTTCAAAATTGGGTGATATGTCAGGAGAAGTGTGAAGGTTTTTTTTGTATTTTGATTTGCTACATTTTGATAATCATTTTTATTATTTTGAAAATTTTACGAGTGAGTAATATATTGTGGAAAAAATACTTAATTCTCAGTAAATATACGTTTAAATATGAAGTGGTAAGATATTTAAAAAATTTTAAAAACAAGCACTTATAATATAAAATATAAAATAAGTAAATTAGAATAAAGACTTTCTTTATACACACTAGAAACAAACTTCTTATTACGTGTAACGGAAGCAAAAGTTGCTGATCTATATTCAAATTTGTTAATGTTATAACTGGAAATTAATGTTACAATTACTGAAATTTAATACACATTTTCGAAAATAAAGTACACCTATTGTGTCGAGACTTACAAAAATTGAAAGCTCTAGATGTAAATTTCCAAACAATATTTTGACAAACAATTTATTGACAAATATAATAAGGTGTTAAAGTTTAAAAATCAGCACAGTCTTCTGTGGTGGCTTGAGTATTAAAAGATCAGTGACCCATAAGGTTTTACACATGTAGCTATGATATGCAATAAGTAGAAAAGGTATTGGATATAGCCAGACACCCATTCCGTATCAATATTAAAAGAGAAACATACCCGATGTTCTACAGGTTTGAAAAAAAAGTTAAAAAGATTCTTAATTGAGTGTGGGTATGCGATTATATAATAGTATGAGTATGTCAATTTAAAGAAAAACGTTATTTTGACCCCGTCCTTTTGTTCAAATCTTCCTGGCGACCCCTGTTTCATCAACATGCCTTTATAGTTTTCGGTGTTTAAGTTAACAGATTATTACGACGCCGGCTTCATTAGCTTCGGCTACATATTCCAACAACATCGAATCCAGCGTCAAGTTAAGACTCGCCAAATTCTGCACACATCATTCCCCATTTCCTTACACATACATAATTCTACCGTATTACAACATCTACACTTCGCGCGCAGTCCTGAATTGAAACCACAAACGAACCTCCACGAACATCATCAAGCATCCAAAAAGGACCGAATTAAATCCCAATCAATCACCTTCGCCGCGCCGCTTAATCACATTTTGAGAAACGGCCCTGTTAGGCAGCACGCGCGCGCGACTAATTGGCTCGAATAAATTCAGCTGGCAGGGCACTTCCTCGCGCGACCTGCGCACACCGCGCTAGTCCATTATTGTGCTTTTCCAACTGGCGCGAGATCTCTGCCCTGGCTCTCGACTTCGCAAAGCACGCGCGTTCGTTTAAAGATACGCGATTCTTCGCGCGTATGCGTGCACGCTGATTTACGGGCGATAATAAGGCCCGCGCGCGTGGACTCGTCTTTATATTCGTGCGGGCCTTTCGCCGGCAGTGGAAAGAGTGGTTCGTATGTATACGTATATGTGTGTGTACGAGGACTGGGCAAGAGTTTCTTCGTTTCTTGGTCGGTCTATATATTTGCTGGCTTATCTATTTATCTCTATTTGTCGCGAGTGTACGTATGGGTGTAGTGGGTAAGAACGTGACTCACTTAATCGTACCGGACGATATTCGAGAGCCACGATGGCCATTGTGGCGGATAATTGTTTGATTTCTTGATTTATGGTTTCTGTGAAAATGATGATATCATTTTGAGCTTAGTATTTGCTTTATAGATCCGTAATTACACATAATTATATGTAATCGTCTTATGTTAGTAAATTACTGTATAAATATAATTAAATCTGTTATTTCAAAAGCAGAAATTGTAATTTTAGATAATTAATTTCAATAATGACTTATGTACATTGCAATAAGTATTGTAGTTACAATAACTGTCACTGCTTGGTAAATATAAGGATTCAGTAATTATATCTTTTATTACTTATCCTTTAACTGATTAAGCTAGATTTATTCTATTTATTTCTTGTTTGTAGACATTGATATTCTTCCATTAAAAGATTCTAGCGATGTAAAGTAATTTTGATGCAATGTCAATAGTAAAATATTTAAAACTTAAAATCTTTGTTAAATGATTAGTTATTAATGAGCATTAAACTATTAATTAAATATTAAAACTATATTTTTTACAAAATAAAAAGAAACTTCAGAAAATCTGTTATAATTCTAATTTTTAAATTACATTGTGTGAAAATTGTGTTTCAACTCAAACTAAAATCCCAACAAAAAATTCACCCGCCCCCAAAATCATAAAAAATCCAAAATTTCAAATTACACACTTCCCGCAAGATTTTCATTTCATCCACCTCTCCCCAAAATCTCTCGCAGCCGAAAAGTCCCTTCTAACGCACATCCACTCCTTCGCAATAACTCCCTCTCCGCAATTCCCTCCGCGTCTCTATCTCACTTTGCATCCCGGCGCACAGCCCTGCATCCCGCCTTCTCTCTTCTCTCCTTTTCGCCTCTTTCTCCCCACTGTGCACAACGCACGCCGCTTCTTCTCCTTTTTTTTCTTCTCTTCCTTCCTTTACGGAACGCGAGCGAGCGTCCGCCGTCAGCCGTGTTATTAGGTGTTCTCACGGCGCGACACGAGAAAGCAGCGGCAGCGGCAGCATTGTATTCGCGCGCGGCGGCGTTCTTTCTCGGCGTCTGTTTCCTCGCCTCGAGACGCGGCCTGTGGAACCCTTTAAGTAGCACGTGCAAAGTCCAGGCGCGTGGTATTTTGTTCTTTTATGGAGGGAGGAGAAAGTTTTAAATCTCGAAGGTGCGGCAGGTGTTCCAGTTATGAAGGCGGATGGTGGTTTGTTTTTTTTTTGGGGGGGGGGGGGGGGGGTGATTATGAAGTCACGAGTGGTGGAATTATTGTATACTTGGTGGTTGTGGGTGTTGCTTTTTTGTGGGGCATTGTGTTGGTTCGTGATTTATTCGGTGGGTATTAGGTTGGAATAAGATGGATGAGGTTGTAAGTGTGCGAGATGCTCTCGTGTTCCTGCTTTGTTTGCAGATTTTTGTTTATAAGTTATTTTGTAAGTCAGTGTATAGAAGCAGTTTTCATATATTTTATTTGTTTGAGTGAAATTATGTGGCTTCGAGGCATAACGACTGAAGTCCACTTTTATAGAAAATTAAGTTTTTAATAAATTTGGTATCTATGCATGGTATATTATTATATAAAAAAGTTACAAATTGCAAGAGTTCATTTATTATATTCTTTCAAATTTAATGTATCGAAACTATGTATATATGATGTATATTTTTGACTTGTGCAAAATAAATCTTAATCTATCTATCTAAGTCATCATGACTCTTGACCACAGAATTCTATTTAAAATGTATGTACGTGATACATACCATTTATTAGGATTAAAAACCAAAGTTCAAACTTTTTTATACATACCGTTTATTAGGATTAAAAACCAAAATTCAACCTTTTTATAAATGTGTCACTTATGGTATATGAGACACGCCACACATGCCAAGGTTTCTTTATTCACATTTTTCTTTGAAATGATAGGCTTAAAACCTAAAAAATTGTACTCTTTTATTGCTATAATTTTTTATTGTAAGCTACCTTTTTATTGTAATCACACTAGTTATATTTAAGAAGAATAAAAATCACATTGAACAGACCAAGTAAGTCAATAAAACGTTAATATTATTACAAACATAGAAAAATACAAGCTTTATTATAATTGTCACACTTTACGTTTCCACAAGCGTACAAAATAAAACAACAGCTTAAAACCGACCACTTCACAAGATTCAACCGGACTTTTACATATTTCACAAATTTTCTTCTCCCCTCGAGCTGTCAGAACATCTATATCGCAAACATCCCCCCACTCTCTTAAAAAACCGCGTTTTTACCCACAAAGACGCTGTAACTCATCCTCGCGTCTCGACTCCGGCAACCCATCGAGCCCGCGATCACGCGCGCGGAGCCTCGTCGACGCAAATAACCACTCATCCGAAAGACGCTGGCGCAGCGGCTCCTTTTTTGTCCGATCGCACACCTCTCTCGCAGCAATCGCATTATTCAAAGAGGCGCGCGCGCGCCTCCTCTGCAAACCAGCAGCTGTGTGCACCTGACGATTCGTTATAATACTACTCCGAGCGCCGCGCGCCGCGATACGTAATATATATACATATCTGTATATTCACGGAACCCTGTAAGCCGATGGTAATTTATGTGGACCGTGCCGCATCGAGCCGTGGGATTCCGCGCGATTATGAAACGTTCGGCTGTCTTTGGTGTGCGCGTGGATGTGCGCGAATAAGCGATTAGCTAAATGTGGAGAACGAGTTGGTGTAGTGGTTGTCTACACTAAAAAAGATTCAGGTGTTAATAAATATTTCTTGTAATAGTATTACCAAAAAATTTATTTAATAATAGTAAATATTTATTTATTATGAGAAGGGTATTTTTAAATCCAATAAATAACTGTTAATAAAATAAGTGTTTACTTGAATCTGGTTTTTTTTTCTCGGTTTATATGGGGATAGGTAAAATGCGAATATAATAAAATATTTATGAAATCATTACCTAAGGATCATTATCAATTAGGAGTCAGTGACGTTGTGAGAGCTTAATAGGTTATTCGGTACTCTGTCCTAAACTGGTATAATACACATGACTAATTCTGTCTTATCATCTGTATTTTGCGTATATGACGTTGACCAGAAGTACGTCATACTTCTGGGAAATGGATTACAATGAGGATTTAAGATGTGTTCCGAGTACCTGAAAATGAAATCTGGCACCGGTTTGTTCTAAGAACAAGTCAATTGACTTCAATTATTACCTTTTTAGTAAAAATGGCACAATTACTTTTTTTATGAAACTTTGCAATTACTTTCGAAAATTAATTATATCTTCTGTTCGGTTAGATTTCTATCATAAATAATTGCAATAATGATTAATACTATCATGTTTTACTACAATAATAGGTATTCGGTCCCAATCGGTTATATTTCAAGTATAGTGAACCATTGAAATATGAATATAACAGGCTTCGTATTTAAATACCAAAAACCCTCCTAAAAATTGTCATCAAAATCCTCTCCCAAAGCTCACACTTTCTCCTCACACCCAGCAATTACCATTCTTTTCCTCCATAATCACGCTCCTACCATTACTACAACCAAGAGCGAACTTCCCGCGGTATATCCATGATTCTTCCACTGCATTCGCAACGCTTGCGATGCACCGCAAGCGCGCGCGCGCGCCAGTTTTCGTGTAGACGCCTCGCGCGCACGCTGCACGTCGGGAGAGATTTATTTCTTCGTGTTTTGTATGGACACGGCATCACGCAGAACGTATATCGGCTGTGCGCCGCGCACTGTGTCGTAGGTATGTACTACTGTGCGCAGAAAATATTTTACTCTCCGCGAGAGCTGCATGTAAATAATTTAGGGATGGGGGAGCAGGAGGAGAAGAAGTGACGTAGCTGGCTGATCGGGACGAGCGGAGTTGACAGCTGACAGGTGGAATTTTTAGAAAGCCGTTTTTTGGGGGGTATTGTGTAAGTTCGAAGTGATGGGTTAATTGTGGAATTAGAACGCGGAATATACTTTTGGAAGGATGACTATTTTAGATAAGAAAATGAAAAGGGAAGAAATTGAGTTCATCTGGATATTTAGCTTTTGGGTTATTGAAGCTATTCATTTATTTATGATTTCTGCAGTTTATTATTTAATTAAATAAAATTTAGAAGCATTAATTAATTTAAGTATATATACTCTCTAAAATTTGTGGAGTAAAAATTTTACTCCAGTGACTATGTTTCCACATTTTCAGAGTGGAATTTCAATCCAAATGGAGTCACCGGAGTGAGATTTTTACTGCAAGAATATTAGAGTATTAAAAAGATCTAAGAAAAGATATAGGAATCTTGAATTATACATCATTTTAAATTACACATATAAAATTCACAATTACCAAGTATTTTTATTATAAAAAACGCTCAGAAATTTCACAAAGTGTTTTTTTTAGTACTTTAAACAATATCGTAAATATTGCGATTAGTCCATTCAATATGTTTTAGAATCAATGCACCTTTCTGCAGTAGAACTTTTATCATAGATTTATCGTAGATTTTTATTAAAATTGATGATTGTCCAGAAAATTTTGCAAGGAAAGAACCTTCCAAATTATAGTTTCATGTAAAATCCAAGAAGATAATAGCTTCTCAAGTTGGCTTGTCTTACCAATCTCGGCCATATCTACTGTCCGTACAGAATGACTACAATTAAGAAGTCGTGAAATTTTTAATACCTGTTATTACAGCTACAGCTTATAATAAGTCTGAAAATTATTACCCGCAAGTTCCTTTTGCACCCTTCAAAATTATACTACTAATTTAAATGATAAGTTATTTCAATTAAACGAAGAGTTAAGCGCTATTTCTTCCAAAGTTCACTGTCTAATTAACAACCTTCATAAAAAACGACTAAAATAACCTTTAAAATCTTTCCCTCTCATTATAACATATCGCCATACCATACCTTTACATTAACGAAAGAACACATACCCAAAGAATCCGTTTAAAAGCCAATACCTCATCGCATCAAAAGCCATTAACACTCGCATCCGCGCAGTCATGCAAGAAAACACTCGTACCCCCATTCCACATTGCGCACAGCCACCTCCGAGCAAACATTTGCCAATGATTTTCATTTAATTATGTTAATGGCCGCGATATAATAGTACCGTTAATTAATGTCAAAGTGATTGCGCCGTAAATTAGTGTATTCATAAGCACCGTGCCGGGGGGCGGGAAAGGGGAGATTCGGCGCGCAATATCAACGACCAATGACTAGCTTATTTTCAGCGTGTACGACAGACACGCACTTGCCGCGCGTTGGTACGTGGGCCGCGAGCCGAGCGCTCGCGGTGTATTATATTGCCAACACCCGAATTGCATTGTGTTAGCCGTAACATCAAGGGCACCCGCTCGCTCGTGCCCCGCGTTGTGTCTCGCTCGTGGCTGTAGTACAGAGTGCTCGTATGTTTTGCGGTGTATTTTATCTATTTATAATGGTTTGTTTTTGATTTGCTGACGGGACAGGAGTGTTACGAGACGTAATGCTTCGGCTAGACCTACGCTTTAACAGAGTCTCTATTTAACTTTGATAGTGCGATAAAACTCGTACAAGCACAGTTAGATAAATTTGGAAAAGTCCAATAGATAGAGAATAATTTTCTGTATTTTTACATATGGCACAATATTTATTTGCAGAAATAGGCTCGATGTTATTCAATGTTTAAAGTTAAATAGAGGTCTAGCCGAGGCATAAGAGCTACGGGATGGCTGGTCTTTGTTTGTTATGACGTAGAGGTGTGATAGGATTAAACAAATTTTTATAATTGTTTGATATTGACATTTGAAATATTAATCGAGAACATAAGTTTGAAAATAATTCAGATTTCAAGTTCTTCTTTGCATAATATTGTTCTCACTCGGAGGATACTAACTAGGAGAGTGTTACTGGTTCCGGAAACGAATTTTTATGTGGCTTTGAAAGGTGTTTTCGGGCATCTTAAAGTATTTGTACCACCTTTAATTTGTTCTTGGTTCTTGATATACAAGCCAATTAACCTCATTTGTGCGTTATTTTAATAAAGAATGAATAAAATAATTAAATTATTAAAACCAAGCTTTATTAGTTTTTTAAAGTATTATTTTCATAAATAAATATAATAATAATTGATACATTGAATTAGGTATTTTTCTATAGAACATATTTTAGTTAACGTTCAGTTAGATAAAATGGAGTATCGTGTAGGCTGTAAAAAAGTAAAATTATTGTTTTATAATTTTTCACAGTTTCTCAATTCGTTTAGTAAAACTTATATGATATTTATGTTCAGACATCCTTGTGTGCGAGTTAAGTTTGTATCATGCACTAAAACAAAATTCAACTTCCATTTCAGCTGCAAGTTTAAGAAACTTTTTAGAAATGTTTACACGCGCTATACCTCCAAGTCGTATAAGTGCAAATAAAACTCCCCAACTCGAGCTTACAACAATTCTTCAAAAAGTTTTCTTTCAAACCTTAAAAATCTTGTTCGCAACCTTCTTTTATTTTGTATACATTTTTCAACAAATTACACCACACACGGCCACCATTGTTACTCAACATCCTCGCACGAACACTTCGAAACGAGCGTCACACGGATCAAACACACTTTTCTCCTCTCCCACCATTATTTTTCATTATTTCTCTTTTCAGGCCGTAGTCCCGTATATCATGCATTTAAGTGCACTTGTGCCCTTCATTCCGCGCGCGGAGCCACTCGTAAAGTTAAGGACCGAATGTTTCGCGCCGCCTCTCTCGCCGGCTGAAAAATTGAATGCGTACATGTCGCTTCGAGAGAAAATCAATAATCACAGCGCGAATGGCAAAAGTGCTTTCATCATCGATGAAAATTAACCCGGCACCGTTGTGCATGTAACCCCGCGCACGTGAATCATCGCGCGCGCATCGGTGAAGTGCGAGATGTATCAATCGCGAGTTATTGAAAAAAAAAAGAAAAAAAACTGCGTGACTTGTTTACTAGTTTATTATACGGATTTAAATGCTTTCTGCAGTTTTTGTATTTTATCGCGCAGCTTGTTTATTGGTTTGGTTTATCTTTCTGTTTCGTTTAAAGGCAGAATTATTGTAAATTGCAATGTATACGAGGATCGATAATAAACTAAATCAATAATAAAAGTAAAATATTGCAACTAACGATTTTTCATAATAAAACTATTCAATCCTTTTTTTTTCAAAACTGTTATTAATAAGAAACAAGAGAAATACATAGATAAATAACAAAGGAGTACGTATACATTTATTAGTACGTACACAACATCATAAATTTGAAGTTAGTTGAAAACGTCAATGCAGTCACCGCAAAATAATCGCTTGAAGAATTACATTGTTTCACCGTACTCGTCAAAAACCGATTTCCACTTTCTACAATTCAGTAACTCACTGACCTGTAAATAAAATCAACCATCTTCAAACATTCAATCTCCATTAAATTCCACATTAACATTCCAGTCCTAAACGAAGGACGAGCCAATCCCGAATTAGGATCAAGTGCACTGTGAATTCCTCATGCTAATTCAGTAAGGCGCGATTCCGGGAAAATCTGTAACCCACGCTTAGCTTGCTACCGAGAAAGGATCGAAGGATGAAAAGCGCCGATCTCATTATCCGCGAAATTGGAAAAGTCTGGTCGCGCTCATAACATCTTGTACCCTCCTGCCGCTCGTAAAAAGTGCCGCCGCGCGCTCTTGTCGCATAGTTCAATGGGGTCGTCCAACGACGTCGGTTTTTTCTTTTATAGATGAGCGTGTAACGATTTGCCGTTTAAGGACAATTTGGATTGCGATAAAGGCTTTTAGTTTTATTGGCGCTCGTAGTCAAATTAGAGTTATATAATCAGGAATAGTAAATAATTTTACTTTTTATTTATAGCAGTACACTTTTGCTGCTTTATAATAAGTACATAATATTTAGTCTCGAATGTGAAAGTTAATAATAAGTTTATTGGTGGTGCCAAGAAAATGTGAACAATATCCAACAGAATTATAATTTTATCAGTTTTCATATACGTCAGTATCAAAATATATTTGTCTTTGAAATTGTTGAATAAACATTTACTAATAAAACGGTTAATATAGCAACAAGATGTTCAGCTTATCTTAGAATATAGTTTTAATGTAACAATTGAACACTGTTTTTATTATCATAATTTCAAACTAAATCTAAATCATTTAATTTTTCTTACCACCTATGACGAATATTATTCAAAATAATGCCATCTTAAATATTTCTCTCTTACTTTTTAAAACATAGTAAAATATATAAACTAGAAAATAATATTAATAAAAGAGATAAATTGTATGTATTTATATAAAATTTTGTCACAAATGACACTTACAATATACTAAAGAAAGAAGCACCAAGCCACACATACTAATCGAATTATTAAACTATCCCATTAAAATCGCACACGCCACGGCTTATAAATGTAACTTCACCTCCACGAATTTTAATTATCCAACCGTATTTCAGCGTCTCTCTCGAACGATTCTCTTTATACACACACAGAACCCGCGGCACAGCGGCAGAAACAACCTTTACACGCGGGAGATAAAAAGGCGCCTCTTCTTATTCTTCTCCGCTTCGCTTACGCGGCGCACGAGTGCTCGTTCGATGTCGGATTTTACGGCCAAGTCGCCGGCCGCGCGCGAGAACGGAAATTGAATTCGAGACAAGTGAACGCGCGCACGCACCGCTCTTGTATGTACGTATGTATGTATGTAGGTGCTCAGGGTGCGCGTGTCGCGTTTTCTGCACTTTGGGTCAAGTTTGCTCTGAGCTTTTCTTTCTTTGTTTTCCTCTTGTTCGTAGGAGTAGATACTTTTATGTCGTTGAGACTTTGCGGGAAAAAAATGTAGAATGTGCGTTCTTTTTGAGTGCGTGAATTTTGTTAGTGCTATAAGACGTTGAATTTACTTTACGTGTTTCAGCAAGTAATACTTTTGGTAGGTTGTAAATTGCCGACTCTAATTGCATGCGTAATTTGGAAAAATTCTTATTATTCAAAAAGCATTTTTAACTTTTAACTCTTTAGTATCCAAGGTGATTGTTCGTTCGAGAAAATACAAGAAAAGTTGTTTGCTAGTTATCTCTGAAATGATCTTACTAACTGCATCGCATACAGTTTGTAACAGAAGAAAACTATAGCTCGAAATATAAGTTTTGGGGGTGTGCCTTAATAACGTCTTATAGCAGTCATTCTGCTTTTAAATTAACATAATCAGTATACAGTTTTGACCAAGATTACAGTGATAAAATTAATACATGTTAAGGTGAATGTCCCGATTTCTGTTCATGTAAGCATTTTGCATCAAACAGAAAGGTTTAAAAAGTTATTCTAACATTAATTTATAAAGCGGATATGATTATTATCTTAATTGTGAATCGAACAATACAATGTAAATGCGTAAAACCCATTTTAAATATTTAAATATTAATAATAGTCAATTAAAAAGCGTATGCAAAATGCACCTATTTCTGCTCACAGCAAAAATCGACGATTTCGATGTGTACCTATTTCTGATCACCATTCATTTTATAGACTTCATTCATATGATTTGTATCTTTTTATTATATTAGTATGTTAATTCGCGTAAATACTTCACGATGCATAAGTAAAAAACAGTGTACATATTGTATAAGTACAACTTAAACGTTATTTTTTGTGATTAGAAATAGGGACATGCAGAATGCATCTGCGTCTAACCTCAAACTATCACTATTATCAAGTTATTTAATCAGAATTCAGAATGTTTTTAATTGAACATTACAGTTTTTAGTTGGAATACTATAAAGGTACAGATAGCTTGGATATAATATATATTAAAACAACCTTCATATCTATAATAACAGAAAAACTTCGAGCGATTAGAAATAGGGACGTGAGCAGAAATTGGGACAATTACCTTATATTGAATTTGATGTTAGCTTGAAATAAATAAGCTTCAAGTACTAAAATTATTACAACTAAATTTAAAAATAATTTATGAATATTCAATTTTTATTGAGAACTTTATACCTTCAAAATCACATCTTACAATACAATTTCCATATCATTATATCAGCAAACCACCGAGTAGCCTCATACAATCCTCAAGGTACCAATCTTATCAGATTCCAAGCGCATATCATCATCAACAATCCCACCTCGACTTTTTACCTAATGTCCACCCAAAA
Organism: Gastracanthus pulcherrimus; assembly: GCA_949152435.1. NCBI lineage: Eukaryota > Metazoa > Arthropoda > Insecta > Hymenoptera > Pteromalidae > Gastracanthus > Gastracanthus pulcherrimus. The sequence continues at coordinate 189,000,907 of OX424572.1, read as the reverse complement.
ACGATAAAATCTTATACACCGGCCATACACTCAGAGGTTCAAAGTGCACACAAGCTCCAACATTAACAGCCTCGTCTCTCCTCCAGCCCAGACCTTGAGACAACTCCACCAGCGAATAATTTCTCTGAATTATCTACTACTACACACACACTCGCCTACGAAAAATCTCTCCCGCTGCACTTTCCTTCTATTTTTCCCAACACACCCAGAGGCCACCCACGCGCTCGCGCACGCCACGCCGCGTGCGTTCCTTCGACAATGTGTCGCGCGCGCTCACGGCCGATAACTTACGACAGCTCGTTAAGCTCTAGTGCGTGCGTCTCTCGCTGTGCATATACGCATTTTTACGCTCGGTACGCGTACGTAAAAGACGCTCTCGCGTATATATATATATATATATATAGGTATGCGTGAGTATAAGGTGCGAGTATGAGCGGGCTAGCTCGTTGCGTGCTTTATTGGAGGGGGATTATTGGCCGTAAAGTGCTTTTCGGGCGAAAAAGACCGTTTGATAGGTGCCGAGCTGTGCAGTTTAGCCGCCGTGCGTCGATGCGTGGGGAATGAAATGGGCGCGCGCGATGCCTGGTGGATACCTGCGAGGATATTTAATGAAATATTGCGCGTGATTTGTGTGATTTTTTGTTTTTGGTTGAGTTGGTTGGTTGAATGCCGAGCTGATTGATTGTTGCCGTAGGTGAGGCGCTTATTTGCATATTCGGTGTTATGGGAGCATGTTATAGGGATAATATAACCTTGAATTTTGATATGAGCGGGTTATTTGTATAGGAAGTGTGGAAAACATTTTATTAGTGAATTATTTTATTTAAATAATATAGGAGATTGTATATAATATTTGATGGTTATAGTTTTCGATCATATCACGCGTAAAATAAGTGAGTTTTATTGTTCTTTTCTAAATAAAAATATCAAATGCAAGGTAATAACATTTTTTATACCAATCTGTATTTTGTAAATGATAATGACAACTTCTTCAATTTTTATCTATTATTATCTATATTAGTATCGACTGTTAGCATTATTACTTACAGACAGGAACATCGACAAACGAATAACCGAAAATATTTTTAGTTGCATAAGGATGATGACGTTCAGCGGCAGTGAACAATAGCATTTTTACAGCGGCAGTTAAAAAATACGTTTTTATAAAAATCCATTCTTAAAGTAAAGCCTCTTACGTTATAGCATTCGGATTTTGGATCGCTTTTTGCTGTAAACCTCGTCTTGCTTGAAATGTTCTTGGATGGAAGAATGCGAAAAAGTTCGATAATTTGAAATTTTTCGAACTGAGAAGTGCACTTCGTAAACTTGCTATCTTACGCTTTAAATCGTAAATTTAAAAATGTTTACAAACAATCTACCCGGAAATAAAATACGATTTTACCTACCTAGATTTCATAATTAATTAAGATTATTGGTTTCACAATTCAATATCACTTTTAATGATTCTGTAGAATTATTAAAATTTTCAAAAAACTATATTAACATTTCAGAATCCAACAATTAACTCTTTAATTAAAACTCACTTTCGCAGAACCATATAATATTACCCTACTACCTTTTATACACCAAAAAGCACTATTAAGTAATTCAACAACATGCAAAAAAGTGAAAACGCAACAACTCTTTTCAGACTTAAAAAGCCATTCTCCCCACCACCCCAGCCAAAAGAAAACCAACAACCTCCCATAATCCTCCATATGCACGCTACACTACACGCAGCCTCCCCCTCACACGCGTAATATCGCTCGCGCGGGGCTATTTCGGTGTTCTAAAGGTGATTTACTCGCTCGCGTCGCCTTTTACCTCTTCTCCTCCGCCGCGAAAAATAAGAGCCGCGCGCACAGAAAGAGAGCCAAGCTCCGGAATAGGGCTAAATAAATCAGCGCGCGCGCGGAGAAACTCTTGCTCGCGTAGGCAAAGCGCACGAAGAGAGTAATCGGCGAATAAAAGGCCGCGTCGAGCAGATGGCGGAGCGACTGCACGGAGTCGCGGTTGTGTGTGTGTACAGGAGGCGACGCAGCGGCGGCCATTAGCTAATGGACCACCGACACGAGCGCGACAAGCCTCGAGAGCCTGCTGCGGAGTGCAGGTGTGTTTGTGTGCGAGTGTGGCACTACCCCCTGTATATACCTGTCACGCCGTCAACTCGGAGTCGACGCCCCGAGGCTACCCACCCCTCCAGGAACGCCCAATCAATTGTAGCCCTTCGGGGGGTGGTTGTTCTTCATGTGTGTGTGCGTGGATGCAGGTTGTTTTTGATTTTTTGGCGATCTTGGCTTATTGGGGTAGATTGTTGAAGGTGTGTAGACGTAGCCGTTAAGGTCGGCGGGTTGATTGGGTGGATGAAGAGTTTGTTAGGTTTTGAGATGCGTTTGTTATCTGATATTAGACTTCATAAGATGTAAACGCTACAATGAATTTGAGGCTAACGTTTTTGTACGCGACTCATTTTTTTGAAATTTTGTGTGTGGATATATGTTTGGATAGCTAAGATGAATTTGAAGTCGGATATTTCAAATTCAAAATAGTTTATTCATTACGGACTATCTACCAAAATATTAATAAATTTTTATAATGCAGCTAAAGAAACTTAAAATAATACTAAGAAATATTTTTAGTTTAGAAAAATAACCTTTTTTATAAAACTACTAATATAAATTTGTTTAACCCTGGATATACAAAACGCCAATATTAAACTCTGCAAGGCAAAAGGGTAACAGACTGTAATGAATGATAGATTTAACAATTGTTCTTACACATGAATATACAAAATCTCAGAATATGTCTATTATTTTATTCATATAATATACTAATAATATAATCGACTATAGCCGTAGTTACTTTTGACTTGACCTTTCTTCCCTCACATCCCTCAATATTTAAGCCTCACATAGTTTTTCATTAGATTTGGCAGTCGTTTTTTAAGTTTTCTTACAAAAAAGGGTGTACATGAATATTTTGATATGGTTTTAGAGTTAACTATAATTAAAGATCTTATATTATACGAATTATTATATTGACGAATGTAATAAACACTTATAGTTATAAATAAAAAATAATGTAAATGTTTATTTTTGCAATAATTTTAAATATACTTTTTTTTTGTTTTTAGGTGAGTGGAGTAATCATCTTACTAAAATGTCTCCATCGTAAACCGGCAAGTAATAAATTCCACAATTTCGTTAATTAAATGAACAGAAGTTTATTTTGACAACGCGAAACCCCGCTACAACACTGACGTAACCCGCTAATTAAGAAAAAAAAAGCTACAGAGAGCCAGATAATCGATTCTCAATTCCAACATAAATTCCTAATATATATTATATACTAGAAACCATGAGAAAAAGTCGAAAATTTATGCAGCACCTGCCTCTATATCTCTCATCGCTCTTTAGCTCGAAGAGCAAGAAAGTCTCTCCCAAAAGTTCCGACTATATATACGACGAAGAGCGAGCCTGCAGCTTCTCTTTCTCTCTCTCTCTCTCTCCTCGACTTTTCGCCTCTCTTACGTATACACACACTCACACAGATGCGCTGTACCTTTTCATACCCCTTTCCACAATTTCGACGAATCGATAACATCAAATCCTCGAGCGAGCGAGTCTAGCACACACTGGGTATACGGCCTTTTTCTTTTTTGTACGGAGGCCCTCGCTCGCGCAGTTCTCCTTTCAAGTATATTAATGACGTCGCCGTATAGACTCGCAAATGCCACTCGCTCATACTTCGCATAACCATTATTTATGCTGTCTCTTCGCTTCTCTCTCCTCCTCGTGCTCTCTTTCTCTTTCGGGCTTTCTCGCAATGTCGCTGGTCGTCTGCCGAGTGCCGTTATTTCACTTTTCTTTTGCTTTATAATAAGCCCTACTAACTCACGTCAATTAATGCAGTGGTTGGCCAAGGAGTATTTTTATAGGAATATGGTAGATTGAGATATTCTATTCATTGACACTGGAGCTTTGTAAGCTGTGATAACTTGCCGAGTCATTGGAATTGATGAAACTGTGTTGGGTATATTTTGTTTTATAAATTTTTGCTTAATATATTTAATAGTTTACGAAATGATCAACGATTACTTACAATATATAAGTACCTTTTCTATCAATTTGTGCATACCATCACGATACCGTTTTTGATCAGCAGAAATCAACTTCTTATCAACAACTATTTTTCTTAAACTGAATATTACTAAATAAATTTAAACTATCAGTGTACTGATTCAAGTGGTTTATTATTATTTCGTAATTTTTTAACAAAATGTTGGTAATAATAAGTTTAAGACAACGATTTATTTAATAAAATACTGATCTGGAATTGGGTTCTAATCAAGACCCAGTCCCTTATAATAAATTTTTAAAATACATAATTGAATTTTCTGTTGAACAATGTTTATTTTAATTTGTCTTAAATAAATGCTTACATTCACAAGAGGTGGCAAGTATATGCAATTTATCTAAAAGCAGAAGCACGTGTTAGATGCAATTAGAACTCGTTTAGATGTTAAATGACAGCAATCTCAAAATACTTAATAAATCCAAATTAAATTGAAACAATGTGCCTCTCTAGCTACGCATAATTTCCTCGAGCGCCGCTGTTAAACGTTCAAACGACAGACAACGAAACCTTGATCTCGAAATATCCTCGATCTTCTATCTCATCTCTGTCTTTCTTTTCTCTCTCACTCTCTCTCTCTCTCTCTCTCTCTCTCTCTCTCTCTCTCTCTCTCTCTCTCTCTTTCCTTTCTCGCGTTTTCGCTACTGCAGTCAAAGCTCATTCCTTAAGCCGTTAATCTACCTCCACACGAGCTCCAGTTGCGAACAACCTCGCTCTATCTCTCTCTCTCTCTCTCTCTCTATAGTCTCCTTCTCTCGATTATATTCTCTCTCTCTCTCTCTCTTCTCGCCAGCGTAGTAAAATTAAAATCTCTCCATAGCAATTCCTCGCGGTGTCAGCGCTCAAAACCTAACATTCGAAGCGCTTGCGAAAGAAGCGGATTATAAAGAATTGCACAGTGCGATGTTAAAGCGATTTTATTATGTACTAATTTGATATAAGTTATTAATCCACTTTAGATACTAGTATAAGAAGTCTAGTGTGATCAAATATACTTCAATCGTAAATAATTTACTTTGATACGTTATAGTAGGTATCTCCACCAATATTTAATTTTGGATTAAATTTGATAGAGTTTTGATTCATTTTTTAATTCTTTAAAAAGATAGAAAAGTAGAAAAGTTCCAATGAATCTTAATCATGACTATTTATTTAATAACATAATATATAATGTGAAAATTGTCTGAAAAAATGATCTAGGTACGTATTGTTTATGTACTGGTATAAAATGTAACAACATTTTCATAAATTCATGACCCATATATGGGTCATGCCGCCGCGAAGGTTTTAATGAGCGGTGGTTATGCACGAAATTATGACTCATTAAAGCATACAAAATGAGTGACAAATTTATCAATAATATAATAGTTTTTTTATTTTATGATATTTAATTAAAAAATGTAATAGATAATGTAATGAAGTTGTAAAGCAATTTTAATAAATAATTCCAACAAAAAAGTGATATTTTTAAACAATCTTGCAGCTTTTTTGTAATATTCTATATAACTAAATAATATTTATGAATTTGAACGTAATTAACTTAAACTTATTTTTTATCAAAGCAGTAAGACTATAAAATTTTACAGCTTTATTAAGGTTCTCGGCTTATTAAGCTCGAAGCCTTGACTATAAGTAGGGAATCTAAATAAAACAAGACACTTTTTTACCTATAAATCGAACATTATTTGTTTGAAATAATACTTTTAGTCGTATTTAAATACACGTTTAATTATTTATTTTTTTTAATTTTTTGTCCAATGTAACTATTTTAACTATAATAATACGATAAATATCAAAAGTGAGTTCCACTTCTTCACTCATCTAAATCACACACCAGTCACCCCTTTAAACCCAGAAACAAATTTCATTCGCAGCGCAATCAAGAAAACCAGCGACGATAAGAAGCTCCCACACATGTCCCAAGACAGCTGAAAAGACAAAACGGGAGACTTGCACGAGCGGCAGCGAGAGCGATTAGGGAACGCCAGAAGCCTCGTAGAAATTGAAAAAGAAAGAAACGAGCACGAGCGCGGTTTTTCACGTCTGGCGAAAACTTTCACTCCTCCTCTCCCGGCGAATCCCCCTTGAACTTTGGAATATCGGAGCGAACAAAGTCGCGGAAAATGCCGGAAGACTCCCACGAGTGCGGAGCACCGCCGCGGAGCTTAACGGCGCGGAGCGGCGCGTTTCGCGGTCGTTAGACGAGCTCCGCGCGCCGCCGCGCTAATCGTCCTGGGCGCGGAAAAAGCTGCAGCGGCTCGGCTGCTTTTTCGCTCCCAGATTGCGCGTTTTCTGTTTTGCGAGGTTTTGCTTTTTTTCGCAGGGAGCGCGTGTGCGATGGAGCAATGGAGCGAATTTTTTCGAGCACTGCTGGGAATAGCGCTTGATGTTTTGGAGCTCCGTGTGAATTCTTTCGCTTTTTTCCTGATCGTTTGCACTTTTTATTGCAATGGAAGATATGTAAAGTCAAATAGATAGACATTCGAACAGATTTGACAAGTTTTTACAGTACTGGATTAGTGAAATCGATATTTCATGTTCATTTGTATGGTTAATATAAATAATTTTATGAAATATATAGATAGATAGAACTTTATTCTTGTGCAATAACATAAAAGATAAATCGTTTGACATAGAATTTTTTTAATATATTTGGTTTCTTAGTAGCCTGTTGGAATATGTATATATTTTTTTGATAAATGGATTTTACAGCTTGGATGATAATAACATAATTTTATAATATACTTTTGTATACTATATAGTAGATAATACACTGGAACCTTGCTGTAAGATAACATTCGTTAAGACGACGGCCGAGCATTTGTTAACGCAACGAAATTCACTTGCCCACTTCCCCTAAATAGTAAAAATTGTTTATTATCGTCATCCACTGTATTTTTGCGTATACTTAAATAAGATGTTTCACATACATGCATAAATGCAAATTTGGGACTGTAGTAAAACAATTAGGATATCAGTAGGGCAATTGAAATAAGAATAAAACAATTTGGACAATTATGGACACTATTATAATTATTCTAAATTTTAAATAAACACTAAATTCTCTGAATAAAACACTCATTAGTCAATGTTCAAAGATTATAAAATAAGTTATAAAATTCTCAAGTAAAGTGGTTGTTGAGAACTAAATGCTAATTTCTTTTATATAAACAATACAATTTTATTTAATACTTAAAAAATATTTAATTACAAATTTCTTAAAATACTTGTTTCATTTCAGTACAAGCTTATTAAAAGTGTTTATTTATAATTTTTATTTTCAGTTTTACAAAGTTCTCTAGTTTCTTTAAAGTGAAATTTGAAGTTCTACTGGCGCTGAAATTTAAACTCGAACTAAAGTGAATGTAAAGTAGATGTGAAGAGTAGATTATCCATCATCTTTACTCTAGGAGATTTACTTCAAGTTGAGAGCATGAGAGATACTGAAGTTGCCTTAATGCAAGTAAATGCAAAATGAAGACAAGGTATCACAAGGTGTAAATTGCAAGTAACTTAAACCATTATTTAGACATTAGTGCGAAATGTTCTAATTTGTAATACTTCTAACAGAAGCAAGAAAAATAGAAAATGTTTAATTTGATTTAATTTCAAATGCAATCCCTTAAAGTTCTAAATACTTAAAATATTTTCTTTTGAATTTCGTTGACTGCTATTTGTACAGTAAAATTACAACCTGTTCAAATACTCCTTATTACAATTTATTTTTGCACTCGTTTAAAATACCTTCATAATCTACAACTTCGCAAGTTCTCAAATATGAAGCTCACATTTCAAAGTACCGCTTGCCCCATTTTGCGATGAAATTCATAACATCCATCTGGAAATCTTTAAATACAACAGAAGCTATGTATACTCGCAATTTTTATTCCAACTGAATATCACGGCAGCGTGCACGTCTTCATTTCCTCGGAAAAAAAAATTATAAAAATTTCATGCACTCCTCGTTCCAGGAATAAGTAATAAAGCTCCGCTTCCAGGAGCCATATCCTTAAAACGTTTCGCAGCGGAGTCGAGGCTGGCTCGACTACGTTTGTTCAGCCTCGTGGTACGAGACTTATGATTGCGCGCCCTCGCGAAGTTCCAGTCGGATCATGAAAAGCTCACGATGGAAAACTCGAAAGCTTCGTCGAGTTTCCCTCTCTCTCTCTCTTTCTCTCTCTCGCTTGTTCGCTCTCTCTCTCTCTTTTCAGCCAACATTTTTATACTGCCCTCGGGCATTTTTCGACTCTCTTTTCTTTCGTTTGTTCGTTTTTTTTTCTGGATCTCTTTTACTATGTAACTTACCTTACTTTTTCATTCTTGCTTTGTTTGTTTATATACGAAAAACTTGTAAATGGGCTAGGTTGTTAAAAGTTTCCTGTATTTTCTATTAAATACATGAAGAATCAAGATATCATTATTTTAATTTACTTTTCGAGGCACAAAGATGTACAAAAATTCATTGCAATGAGCTTAAATTATTATTTACAGAAATTCACTGAATTTTTATTTATATATATATATATATATAAATTCAACCACATAACAGATAATATTAAACCTTTGCCTTTATCCATCTTAAACAATGAATCATGACTAAAGTCGCATAAAAGCGTGAAATTTTCTCGCACGAACCCAAAAAGAACAGAACCTACAGCGCCCTCTCAAGCATTCTTCGCACTTTTTAATGCTTACTCACTTCTTTAAAGTATCGCCTAATACTTCCAGCCTCCCTCCACTGCGCCGTCTCTGCGTTTTCTCGTCTCGCGCCACCGGAATGGCAAATAAGAATGGACCCGTATACCAGCAGATCGCTCGCAGCCTATATACGGCTGCTCATTTCGAGGCGCATGCCGGGAATTTCAAAGCCGGCCGGTACGGATTCTCGGATTCCCGAGAAATTAACGAGCTGCGCTTACATTAGAGCCGGAGCCGGGAGCTCGAAATTCAGCCCCTGCGCGCGCGCGCGCGTTCGGCCGTTTTACGTATCGGCGGAGGCTGCAGGGCCGATTTTTCTCCGAAAGAGAGGAGGAGGCGGAGGGCGAGATTGAGAGCGAGATGAGGCTCGTGAGCGGAATCGACTAGAGTCGAAATTCGGTTTTTGGTGATTTCCAGAGAATGCGAGAGCTGCCGCTTTTAAATCGAAAGATATTAGGGTTTTGTGTTGTCGATCGGGGGGTTTCTTTGACATTCGGATCGAGGTATGGTCGATTGTGAAGTTTCATGCGTTTTTGGAGATTTTTATCATAGTAAGGTAGACTGCTCGCATTGTATGGGTATGTGATGCAATTTAATTAGTGTGGAACTGTTTGATACTCGAATTCTAATAGAAGTCCATATAAAATCGACGAAATTTTTACTCGTTCTAGTTGAAAAAGTAAGAAAATTGAATTAGTAACGTGTGTTAAAAGGTAGAAAGCTTCGATCAATACTTAAGAAATTAGAAGAAATAGGACGTTCATTTTGAATTCGTAAGGCGTACCCTTACATTAATTCTATTTCAACTTTTGTTGCTTTTCAATGTAAGCAGCATCAGCACTTTTTATACAATGACAAGATTTATTAACTCTCAAACATCATTCAGGGTATTTAATAAACTTTGGTTCTTTCTTGCCTATACTATCGTACATTTAATATTCCGAGCTATCGATTAAATAAAATGTCTTAATGTATCGATGTCTTTTAGACTTTATGTAATATTAAAGTTAACTAAAATAGTGCGAATATTGCTGGTTCATATAAAAACCTTACGGAATCATTACATAACACATTAAGCCAAGAGATTTGTTATACCTTTAATAAACTCATCACGTCAGCAGACTTGAAATTTGTCGAATTGAATATTTCTTAATAGTAAGTCAACCATATAACTTTAAACATTTCTAATTTCATTTATTGATAATTGGTCAAATTTATGAATAGTTAAAGAACCTAATTTTGAATGGAATACATTTTACATAATATTTCAAACGCATCAATCTATTTATAGTAAAGCAATTCTTCTTTCAGTGCACATAGATGCATATTTGTTAGGTATTTCTTTCTCCTCTGAGTCCCTCACTACCGAGACATATACACTCAACAACAAAAAGTCATTAACATTTCTCCAAAATACTGTCAAATACATCCAGCAATTTCCACAAACTCCCATCTCCCTCAACAAAAGGAAACCAAGCGCTCCCCCTTATCCTCGCCAAAAGAACCATCCACAGACTCCAAGTTCAAGCATCAGCACTACCCACAGCCTAAACATGCAGTAAGCGAAAAACAGCGCCGCGTGCCAGCCCTCCTCCTGAGCGTTAAAATGGTAAATAAGAATGGACCCGCATCCCCCCTCGCTCTCGTCCGCGCGCTACATCAGCAGCGTTCATTTTACGCTCGCGCGCGAGCCCCGGAATGCCGGGAATGAGCAAGCGACAGAGCCGGAAAGAGAAAGAGAATAAGACAGCGGCGGCGGCGCAGACATTGTTCAAATTGCGAAGAGGTAGAGACATCGATCACCGCGCGCGCACCAGCTGAGCCCCAGGGGACAGACGTGCAGCAGTAGCGCGGCGCGCATTTATACCCTTTACGCCCCGACAGTTTCCAGAACTTCCCGCGCGTGTTCTACTTCCTTCTTCCTTCTCTAGACTACGTAGTGTCTCTCTCTCTCTCGCTCTCGCTCTCCCTCTCTCTTGCTGCCGCTCTTTCTCGAGTAGTGTAACGTCGAGCTAGTATACGTCTTGGCGTGGCTGATGGCGCTGGATGGTGGTCTTTTTGGTCGCGGTTTGCTGCGCGTCAACCGAATTCGCTACGCGCGCCTGCACCTTCTGACGTTTGCACGAGTGAGGGAGAGAGGGACTCGTGTTCGCAAGCGTTGGCTTGGATGATCCATTGTTTGTACCCTGAGGTCGATGGATTAGCATTTTTCTCGTGATCATCTGTGGGTGTGGAGACGTCGTTGTTGGATTAGGGTGACAAGGATCAAGAAAGAGTGATTGTTAGGATGTATTCTTTATTTTGTTGTTCTAGGTGAATAGTTTTCTAGAAACATGAAATGTTCTTGTAGATGTGAGATAGGTTAGCGCAAGAATTGTTGAGTACTGATCGGTTTAACCATCAAATATAAATTGAATTTTAACCATCTATGGTTGGGCTTTAACGCGGTTGACTTAGACAGGTGGTCAACTTATATGGAAATGAAAAACCAAAAGTTGTTATCAATGCGATTCTGCTTACTATATGGTCTAAACATGGTTAGTGTAGATAGGTGGCCAACAGGTGGTAGGCTTTACTGAATCATAATGTTTTTCCGCGATTTACATTTTGAAGAATCTATACTTATTATTAGTTTTCAATAATGTAAATACATGGGTGCTAAAGAAGTAGTACTGATAGATAAATCAACAGTCTGAATACCATGACGCTTTTAACCAATCACAATCATAAAAGCCGTCCAGGTATACGGAATATCCAAGGACCCCTACGTGACCCGACATTGATACTTTTACCTCTAACTGAATGCTAAAAATTTTATAATATATCAAGATTTTAAGAGATCAACCATAGTAATCAAATCTTGCATTTAGAAGAATTATGTAGGATACCTAACCCTCCTGCGCACATGATATATATATATATATATATATATATATATATATATATATATATATATATATATATTAGATAGGCTGAAACATGTTAATGATTTCACATTCGGCTTCTTTGCTCTCCTGTGCAGTAGGACGAATATATTCATCCAAAATATATATATATATATATATATATATATATATATATATATATATATATATGAATATATTCGTCCTACTGCACAGGAGAGCAAAGAAGCCGAATGTGAAATCATTAACATGTTTCAGCTTACCTAATTATTGATATTCTTTACTTCGAATACATTTTTAGAACTATACTATCAATAAATTTAGTAGCAATATATTCTATAATGTTAAAAAATCATATAGTTGGCATAAAGCATTCCGCCGCATGACAAAATTTCACAGGACGAAGCATTTCGACAATTTATGAGATAAAAATTCATCAGATGTTAAGGGATGCAATAAAAAAAAAAGAAAAGCTAGACAACCTCATTGCCAAATTCGGCTGATGCATGGATGCCATGGGCTTAGGCGTGGTAACATATTTTCACCTAGTGCTCTCGATCCAAATAACATTGAAATTTTTACAAGCCGGCGCGTCGACGGACAAATTCCTGGCACGCGTCCAGGAAGCGAACTCACTCATACGGGGATTCGGGCATTACCCGCCTCGCGTACGCTTTGCGTCTCGCTATATGGGCCAAAGCATTATTTATGCTTTATTTATGTCATGGAAATACAGGGAATTCGAAAAATTTTTTTAAAAAGCTATTCGTTTGAATTCCAATGATAGTCAGTTTAGAGGTAAGATTAGTATCTAAAAACATATTAATAAGAATAGAATGAAAAGTTTAAAATATAAAGTATGGGAATACATATACACGGAGAAAACTGATAATAATTAATTACTAATAAATTTGGTTAGAACTGAGTACAATGCCAGATTGGTAAATCGGAAACTATAAAAGTTTCTTGGACTGAGTCCTAACACGTAAAAAGATAAATTGTTCATAGATAATTGAAAAATATTGAATAATGAATTAACAAAGAAATAAAATGTCTCAGTATTTGAATAATTATTATGATAAAATTTTTGTGTTATACGAAAATATACACATTTTGTTAATATTAAATTATGAAAGCTACAATACACTAATAATTATTTTCACTCTTCGTCTTCAATGTATAAACTAATATACTTATTATTACAAACACTTTAAATATTTTTTTATGATAATACAAATAAATACGATGAACGTTACTTAAATCAGTCTATGACAGGTAATTATTTCATCCTACAAACATAAAAACAACAATACAAAAGCATCCACAACATTGTCATAAGATCCAAGAATTGATGTTTATAATCGTTCCGCAATACGCCATCGCAAAATTGTACACCAGCTGCCTATATACCCAGCCCAGAAACATTGTTCGTCCATTTTCGCTCCGACTACGCAGCGGTTCCTCATCCTCCCGAACGAACAGATGCTCGAGGACTATATAAGACTGCGGAGCCGAGACGGCGAAAGCGCAAAAAGCACAATCGCGCGCGCTCCTCCCGAGATATAAGTCCCGGCGCGGTGCGCAGCTGCCGAATAAAACTTCGTTGCCGCCTTCCATTCTCCCTCTCTCTCTCTCTCTCTCTTTCCTCGACTTTGGCCGCGCGGGCTCGACGCCTAGGAGGCAGCGGCAAAAGTACTCGCTACTAATTAATCCTTTTAACCGGGCTCGAATTTAATTAATCCAAAAGTTATGTGGTCGTCGTCGACTTTCCTCGCCAGCCTGAAAAGACGCGGGCAAGACCCTGTGACTTGGTCGTTCTCCTCCGACTCTTCTTCTTCTTCGTCTCCTTGGTCTTCGCATAGACCTGGAGCTCTGCTCTGCTGTTCCTCTTTCGGACTCCTTGTTCTCCCTCGCCCCCGCTCGTCTTTTTGCAGCGCGCCCCACTTTTTGCGCACACCCTTGCTTCCGTCAAAGCCTCCTTTTCATCGCGCTGAGTCTTATGCTACGCGCGGGAATCCGATTTGCGACTGTATAATTCCGCTTCGCGCTGCTATGAACTGAGATGGAGTTATTAATTGGTTGGTTAGTTAGGAGTTTTAATCAATCAGAGAGGGAATCGCGAGGCGCTTTAAATGCTTGTGTACTTGGTTGTTCGGGCAGTTGAAGTCGCGGGGAGTTTTGACGGATGGGCCACTTGTTTCGGAGAAGTTGCCCAAATAAAAACGCCCGTTCGACAATAAAAGGAGAGCCGTTATGAGGTTATAGCGGTGTAAGAGGAAGTTTCTTTATGACCGATGGCCGTGCAAAGATAAAAATTAGCCTAACTGCTTGCTTGTAGCAATAAAGCTTTTAGAGATATGATAAATGTCGCCTTCACACTGTCCATGTATAACATGTTTTATGCTACTTATTCAGAAAACTATATTGCGAGAATGAAAAAAATCTTTATTTTCCCTTTTTACCCTCTAGGGACGTATGTTGCACTAGTGCAATATTTACTTTTTTCCATATTCTCGAATTTTCATGTTATGAATTTAAAATCCTGCAAATTAAATATAAAGATCTGATTAAACCAGAATGTTATCAAACCCCAAACCTTATCGTAAAACGACGATTGGTTTTTTTTTTCATTTCTAAGACGTATTTTGGATTACTAGATTTGATGCACTTTGATATACCAAGTACGGCAAAATTCCTATACACGCATGCTACATCTATATAAATTTTTCAATATTTTATACTTTACATAAACTCGTATCTTAAATGAATTATGAAACACTTTTGAGGGCACATTTCTACATATTCTGTATAACTTTCTCTTTCCTTCTTCCGACTACTTATAAATCATTTTCAAATCAGATGAAAAACAAGAACATTATATTTAAACTTAGAACTTAACAAATTATATTTACATAGTTGTTTAGCCTATTACATTTATATTTTACGTTCAGATTTATTTATCTAGAAATGTTATAATAAATAAAAAGTCATTTTAATTCTTATATATATATATAGCTTATTCGTATACTTAACTTATTATTTACGTAAAATTAATTTATCACGCAAAATTTCATGTACCAACAATATAACAAACAGGAGACAAGACGCAATCTTAAAATAGCCAATTGTCAACTACACAAAATTACATACACTGTACCAGACTTCTTCGTCAGTATGTCAACGAGAAACAACCCAGTGTGCTAAAAAACCGCTATTATATTTTCGACGTAAGAGTGAAACAAGGCGTACGAAAGTCATCATCTCGAAGCTACAGCGTTCGTCTACTTGTCGCGCGCCCTACTTTTTACGCATCCGCGCGCGCGCGCGCACTCAATCCCGTTATTTCAGCGAAATGTTATATACATTAAGCGTGCCCTTCGGAAATCCGATTTCGGTCTGCGTTCCGCCCCGGCTCCTCTTTACCCGGCAAAGTATATTTTCTCCCCCTACCCCACAGACGTGTTATCCCATTTCGCGGCCGAGGATGATTCCCTCTCGCCGCTATACAGGCATTTTTCCTTCATCTTTTTCAGACGCGTTCCCCTATTCTAGGGATTTGTATATGATCGTGTGCGTGGAAGATCGTTTTAAATTAATTAGCCGTCGCGGGGCGCTTTTTCTCGACAGTTTTTCATTATGAGAGTCCTCGGAGTCGTGTAGTTGCCGGCGAAAGGTGAAATAATGCCGTTTATTTCCTCGTTACTGTTACAGTTATTTCTTCCTTGTGCTGTCGGAAATGAAAATGCAATGTCCGACGTTTATATGGATTTCTATATTATGCTCTTGCTGAATAAAAATGTGCTAAAGACAGTGTAATAGAAGGGGCGCCTTATGATTATGTTTATTTCTACGCACATATGAACATTTGTTAAAGAAAGTTTCTCTTTTTATTACTCTTTAATTTCATAAATACATATTTATTACACGTATTTCATTACATTAATGGTTCAGTTAATATCTAACAATAGTAATGTTAATCCAGTCGTATCAGACTTAAGAAGCAGTGTTTTGAGAAAGAAAGTAAAGAGGATATGTTGCAATTGAAAGTTATACATAAAGGTGTCATAAACGTAGGAAAAATAGTTGAGATTCGAAAAAAGTTGTGTAACATTGTTTAAACAATGAAAATATGCACGATAAACAGTTTTGTAGCTCTAGAGAGAAATGTGTTGTTACTAGCAATACTACAATTGAAAAACAGGTGCTTATAGGCATTAAAAAGTTAAAATGTATTAATTTTTTAATTTATAAAGCATCAAAAAGGATGAAAATAAGCATTTATCAAATATTTTTAATTTGTTTAAATAATGGTCATAAGACTTTGAAACTTTTTTGTACATTATAAGTACCATTAGGGCTATATTATCACAGAGTTTCAAAGTCTTATGATTATTATTTAAATAAATCAAAAATATTTGAAGAAAAGGCTTTTTTCATAGTTTTTCATTTTTTATAAATTAAAGAATTAATAAATTTTAACTTCTCGGGCACATTTGATAGGTATTTTTAATGCTTATAAGCACCTATTGTCTATTTTTCGCTAGTAATAAAACTGTTTTTTGTGCATATTTTCATTTTTTAAACAATGTTACACAACTTTTTTCGAGTCTCAACTATTTTTCCTGTGTTTATGACACCTTTATGTACAACTTTCAATTGTAACATATCCTCTTTACTTTCTTTCTTAAGAAAAAAGTAATACATCTGGACTATGTATCGAGATAGCTAAAACAGAGCATCAAAATGAATATTCTTAAAAAAATCAATTACCTCCACCGAGTACTTAAAATAAATATGCTACCATCAACCCTATTGATTAGATCATCCATGTATGTCAATCTCTTCCCGCTCCCGCACTTCGCAAAACCATCTCCAATATCAGTCTTTAATAAACAACAACCCCCATCCCCAGCGCGTTACATCATCGAATTACTCACACCGCATTAGCTCTATACTTCCCCTTCCAAATTTTTCATCCCTCATCTCGTACACCAGCAGCATCATCGCGTGAATACATCGATAAAAACTCGCGCGTCGACTCCCTCGTCTCTGCCCAACTCCCTTCGCGAGGCGCTCCGAAGAAAAATCGAAGCAACGCGTGTACACGCGAAACTGCTGTACACCCAAGATCATCGTCATCCCTCCAGACGCGCGTATATATAAGTTTATTATCAGCGCAGGAGCAGGGCGCAAGTTTCGTACACCGCGGGTCTCCGCGTACTGGCCGATGGGGAATAATCAATCTCTCTCAGCTCCGTGTGCTCATAACGCTGCTGTGCACCCACGGGAGAGTTGAAGGGAGGGAGAGAGAAAGAGAGAGAGAGATACAGGGTGATGCGGATGGGAGAGGAGGGGGAGAAACAATATTGCGAGTGGTGCATGTTAATGGTGATTATTGTAGTATTTCTTAGACGCTCGGGGTTATTAGCAATTGTAGGTATAATTGATGATAAGCTCGATTAGATTGTGGTCAGTGGTGGGTGCGTTGAGGATTGTGAGGAAATTTACTGGTTTGCTGTAATTGGGGAGTATGTAGGATGTGTAATCTATTGCTACGTGTTTACTTAAAGATGTACATCTATTTATGTTATTTGTGAAATATACTGCTTCTGAAGAAGATTGTTATTAATTAATCAACCTAGAGTTTTAAATTACAACTGCTGAGAGAAGTATTGTAGTCAAAATTACTATTCCCGATTAATAAATAATTCACGAGTAATTTTAACTGCGATTATTATTATTACTTTTACTTCTGCTCATTGCAAAATTATCTAAAAAGGCAAGTGCTCTATAAAACGAATAACAGGTTTTCGCTTCTGGGAATAGCATTGTTAAAACATATCGAGAGCGTGATTACTAAGAAATGCACTTTAAATGTGATTTGGAAATTCGGAAGTATTTTACTTATTATTGAATGTATACTATATAGCATAGCGCGTGTGACAAATATATAGACAATGAGAAGGGAAGGTTAATAGTAAGATTAGTCATTAGTTTTTCCCATTAATACAGAAACTTAATTTTATTTAATTTCTACTGCATATTTAATTAAAAAGCAGATTATCACGTATACTTGAACGCAAATAACCGATTCTCCCACCGAAGCAATAATTAGGAGATGGTCAGGGATGCGGGTCCTAAATTTTTATGAAACTTCAAAGATCTACTTTTCCTGGAACCGTAAAATAAAGACTAGCATCCGTAGTTTAATTGAATAGGCCATATATCGCGAGACATAGCTAAATACATTAACATTAGCAATATATTTATATATACGATTTTATAAATATTACGAATTTGACTAATGTTAACGTTTTTAGCTATATCTCGTAATAGGTCCATTCAAATGAATTAGGGGGGTTGGACTTTATTTTAAGGAATCAAGAAAAAAACCCTTAGAGTTTCATGAAAATTCAGAACCCGCATCCCTGACTATCTCTTTGTAAGTTTAATTAATCGCATTAAATACTTCCCCCAATGTAGCCAATTATACAATAGAAGATGTCAAAATTATAATTTATTATAAGAAGAATTCTTAGAAGTTTTGAGTTTACACGATAAGTTATAAGAGCGAATAAACAGGAGCAGAAAACCCAAAAATAAGAGAGCAAATGCAAGCGAAGAATCACACACGCAGAAAGACAAGGGCGGCAGCAGTACTTGCTCGACGTAGGCGCTGGTGGTGGTGGCAGGGCTCACTCGTGTATTTGCCTTCGCTTGCTAATTTACCTTCCGTCTAATGAGAGAAACTCTCAAGTTGTAGGAGAGACGAAGATGGAGAAAGAGAGTGAGAAAGAGAGAGGGAGAATCCTGTGCAGACCGCCTTATTACTGTAGGACAACTGAGAGGAACGGCGAGAGAGATAAGACAAAGACAAAGACAAAAGCCAAAGATAAAGATTTAATTGTGAGCTCTGGGATGTATGTGTAGAGGGAGAGAGAGAGAGCGTGCGCTTCGTCCTTACGGAGCATTTAGGCCAATGCATGTAGTTAGAGCCATAATGTGTGCCATGATTTCGAAGTTCAAGTTCTATTGTTAGCTCTGAAGGAGTTGTTGATGAATTAAGTAAAATTATGGATTTTTGGGGAATGACGTCGGGATAATTTCATTTACGTTTATAGTCAACTTTAATTATTACGTATTATTAGCTGAATAAGTGATTTAAAATTATCGTGGTCGATTATTACATTTAAAGCGTAATTAAAGAGGTACTACATGTACAATACTGCACAACTGTATTAAGAGAGACAGATGAGAAAGCAGAAGGTTAAAATGAAACTAAAGATACCTTTTGTAAGGAATACTTCAAGACTCAAGACAAAATGAAACAAGAACAGCTCAATTATCGTCGAGCCAGTGTTTATTTTTATTACGCTTAGTCGCGCTCGCCGAACGAGCGCTCCGTAAGATGGAAAATCGAGGAAGAAACGCGCAGGAAGAAGACAGACGAGAAAAGAAAGTGAAAAGAGACCGTCCTTTGCCAGTTTCTTCATCTCCCTCGACCCCTCAACTACAGACGCAGTAAATTTTGTTATTTCCCGGAGGCATCGCGACGTTCGCTCGACTTCTCCATTAGCCTCAAGACTTCTAGAGATCGGTTTCCGATGGAAAAATATTGGTGCTACCAATTAGGCTCGCGCGCCACTGGATAGGAAAGGAAAGACACCGTATCTTAGTTTTTCTTCTTTCTCCATCTTTTTTACGACTTTTGTCGCGAAAGGTTGGAGAATAAGAAAGAAAAGAACAACACGCAATGGTGCTGTCATCGGTGAAGAGAGGAAAAAATGTGCAGAACAATTACTGCGAAAGGAAAGGCAAGTTGAGCTGTTTTTGTAGTGTTGTAACAAAGAGGATTTTTTTGTGAATGAAATAAATTTAAATTTAAAGTTATATTTGCGCAGTTAAGCTATGTTATTTTACATTTTTGTCATGTATTAAAATTAGATGCTTGTAAGGACATATCAAAATTGACCAAAAGTGGATGATATCTCAGCCGTCGTTTTTACAAGCTTTTTATGATGATGGAATCTGAAGGACAGTAACTTTAATGCATCATTTCATAAAATATGTCATAAATTTTGGAATCTAGGTCAAAAGGATTTTAATTTTGTTGTAAGAGGAAAATTCCCTCTATTATAGATCAAATGGTTCCATTCGATTCGACAATACAACTCCTTCTTTTATTAATTCGCTAAAAACGTTCAAATAGATGGAAGTATCATTGATTCAATGAAGTTCTCAATTCAAAAGCTTCTAAAGTGTTCCTCTAAATGAAAATATGTTTGAATCAATAAAAAAACATAACACAATATAATTTTCGAAGAAGGTACCATATCAAACGAAAATCATATCAATCCCAACCACTTCAACGTCAATGACAGAAGAACAATTCATTATCCCAGTATCATCAGAAAAATGTATTCCTACCTCTTCCTCTTCAAAAAACTATAACCCGAACAAAACACTGAAGAAGATGCCACTTCATCAAACAGCGAACGGTCTATCTCCCAATAACTCGACTATACACACGCACGCTCCCAAACAAGCGAGCGAGCGCTCGCTAATAAAGAAAGAAAGGATCAGCCCGAGCAGCAAAGGAGAGCACCATACACCATGCGTTAAACTCACGCTCTCCTCATTATACGCGCCGCGAGGGCTGCCCCGAGATGGAATCACATCACAAAAAGCAATGGGCAAATGTTTTTGAGTGCCCCCTTCCCTCCACGTCCGCACTCGTTCGCCCAGTCTCGCGGAACAGCCGTGTTACACGAGGGCGAACTCGTGGGCCATTGTTGCTCAACGCGCTGCTTCTATTCGCGCACTCGCCGAAAGAGAGCGAGCGAGAGAGAGAGTAGTAGGGAGCATTGTTGAAACTTCTACCAAATACCGGGGAGAGTTGTACGCAAAGAGAGAAAGAGAAAGAGATGTATATATGTATGATATACGTGGATGGATCTGGAGTGAAAGGCTAATGTCGCATTGTTGGATGGAGAGAACGGGATATGGTCGCTTCTTTTCGAGATTTTTTTTCTTTTATTGTATGGACTGCGGTGCTTCTAATTTTTTTTTCTTTATCGAGGGGTTGTGTGCGTTTTATGCGAACGACGTGACGATCGCCGCGCATATTATGACACTAAGTGGCAGTAATAGAGATTCGACAGTAATAGAGATACATATGCTCGGGGATGAATGCGAATGCAATGTTTCTTTTTTCTCTTTCGATTTATTAATTTTGCGCGCGGAAGGGGATGCGTCGGGATTGGGGTCATTGCACCGTGAAATTAGTCGCCAGCTGTCGGTCATTGTTCGGCTTATGCAGTTTACCAGAATTTATGACCTTAATTTGAATGGTTAATGTTTGATTGAGCATCTTTATCGGGTTGCGAATGTATAAGCCGCTTGCGGTGAGGTGCTCAAAGTGAAGATTAAATTAGCATGACTGTAATGTGTCGTATTATACAAAAGAGCGAGCGCTTATTTATAATAGGATTAATTACAACCTACTTACTATGTTGGTGGATGTAAACGTTTCGTTAAAAATCAAGAAAGCGTGAAGTTTGTCTTAATGAAAATACAGTTGCAGAGTGCATTTCTCCACTGCATTTTGTATAATTATTTATTTTAAATACTTGAATTTAATTACGGCGCATTTCGAGATATTTTATAACCTGAAATTTTGCGCAATTATCATGCCAAATAAAAATGTATTTAAAGAATAATTTACCTTAATTTATTACAGGAGTTACCATTTAACGTATAAAAGTTAAAAGTTAGACAACATCTTCCAAATTAACAACTTGACACTGCATTGAATCTCTTCTTAAACACACACACACACGCGCACAAACTTCATTGAAATCGCCTATCAATCACAATATCAATTACATTGCAGGAAAGTCCTCGTATAAAACCAACCGCGCCGCCACCTGCAGCTACCTGAGAAAATAACAATAATTCCGGCAAACCCGTCTCCCCTCATGCCCGAGACGAAATAATTAAAAGCCATCGCCGAGAGCTTACAGTCCGAAACGCCTTGCAATCTCACAGGGCGTACGAGCGACGCTAATAAAGGAACACAAAACGCCGAGGCCGAAAGGCAAATTCCGAATTATATCCACACGCACACATACGCTAGCGGCAATTACCGCGCGACGGCAGTCGCCCAAGACGACACTTATATACGCGTCGCAATAATAATAATGCCCGCGTGCGCACCCGAAAAACAACCGAGTAATGTATGTATGTGTACGCGTACGTGTATGTAGCGTAGGCGGCATGGAACTGAGGAAGAAAAAGGAAGAAGTTAACGATCGAGCGACGACGTCGTTCACTCGTTCGCGGTGATTTCTTTTTGTGTGTGTAGCTTCTTTTTTCTGCCTAATTCAGTAAGGTGGACGGGTTTTACGATATGCTAGTGGGTATATGGGCTGTTCCATGCTCACTAAACAATTTTAAGTTTCACATCTGGATTTTTTAGACTTATAAGATGCTGATATAATTTGAGAAAAATGTTAGAAATCAAACGCTGTTATTAGTTGTAAAAAATCTATTAATAAACAAATTCTAACATATATCAATATTTTAGAGAAAATTAAGTCTAGAGTCTATATGTTTGATTTCGATTCCACTTTTATAATGAGCAACTCAAGAAAAACCTGTATAAGTACGTAGATCCTTTAAAAATATGTGTTTTAAAGGATTAAAGTATAAAATATTTAAGGTTCTCATAAAAAATATGTTAAACTACTGCTATCTCATTAAAAATGAAAGAATAAAAAGTATGACAAATCCGTTAACTCAGATATAAATATTTATATTTTCATTACGTTCACTACTAAATTCAGTGGCAATGACATACTCTTCTATTTTTAGAAAATATAAAACAATATGAGTTTACTCATCAATAATCTTAAAATTAAATTTCTCATTCCTGATAGTTGCCTTGCCGAGTTTCTAGTTAGTTTGTAGCTAATGTGACGAAATGAACAAGATTTTAGCCAGTTTCTAGCCAGAACTAATTAATTTTTTACCGGTGATAAACAATTTTTTATTTTGACGCTTTTTATAACGAGTTCTTGCATGCTCCAAAATAATATCTAATTTTTCTTTAATAGCATTTGAAAATACCCTATAAAAAAGCTTCAAACAACATTAATTAATTAAATTATACGTCCGTCCAGATATGTTCTCTCTCATTACCTTTTAATTAAATCTCAACCCATACCTTATACCACCTCATAAAGTAACAACATTTGAAGCGGCATCCCACCCATTCCGTGTCTACCGTAAAACAGTCAACCGAAAGTTAATCCACTTCAAAGAAAAATCTCCGCGAAAAAGCTGCGCGACCTAGCACACTGCACGGCGAGACACTTAAACTCAGAAAACCAAGCCGCGCAACTGTCTGCAACTTCAGCGACCTCTCGTCGAATTCAGCGCAGAACCATCCATATACCTCCACACACACACACACAGACACAGAGCCACACATTCACATCAGGACAGAGCGAGAGCGAGCTCCGCATAAAGCGCGAAATAAAAGACAGCCCCGGTCTTTCTCTCGCTGGCCTTTCTACACAACTTCGAGTGGTTTCGCGTGTGCGGCTGAATGACTCGCGGCCATTAAAGCTCGCCCGCCCGCCTCCACCTCCTCCTCGTCCCTTGTAACGCGAAGCTGAAGCTGAAGCTAGCAGCTCGCGGCTCTCGGGTTTATAGCTCTATACATATATATATAAGAAGATATATATATATATATATACACATAACAAAATGCAAACGCTTCTGCATAACGATAATGAGTTCCATTCCGGTAATGAGGTCGCACGCCATTGAAATCGCCCCGGCCGAGAAGAGCTTCAGCTTCAACTCGTTCTCGCTCTCGGTCTTTCTTGGCTTGTCGTCGTCGTCGTCGTCGTCGTCGTCGTCGTCGTAGTCCCTTCGGTTCGCGAGGCTTTTCAGAGAGAAGCGCAGAGCTTAACGAACGCGGGGAATAACAGTTTCCAGGAGGTGAGTGTGTGTGTATGTATGTGTGTGGGTACCTGGAGGTGCTTGAGAATCGAGGTGCTGGATGTCAGAGCGTACAGTTGGGAGCGTTAGTTTTATTGGGGAGTTTTCAATTTTTGAATGGGATTAGGGGAAGAGCGACGTAATTAGCGAGCGGAGGCGAGGAAAGCTGCAGATTACTCGGTGAGAGTTTGGTATTGCGCGCTTTCGACGAGCTTTCGCGCGGAGAAGTTTTTTCATGTGGTATATTATTCGTTTGGTAGTGCAAAAGATTGATCATTTCATTTTACAAAAGTATATTCAAAACACTAAGTTAAAGGTTACTTTTTAGCTTTGTAACATTTTTTAAATTAAAATATTAATTATCATTATCTTGTTTTGTAAAATTGTGAATGTTCGCGATATTGATCTACGGCTCAATTTCTATTCTCGCACATACTAAAACATTTTTTCAATATGTGCTGTCCTGAAAGACTTTAAACGCTAATGAACAAAGTAAGCTAAAGTTTCCAGGAATTCAGTTCCAATTGACCTAATCTTTATATAAGACAGTTTTCTTTCTTGTTACAAGCTTACTTTCAGCGGTTTACACTTTTAAACTTTGTCAATTCAATGGAATCTAGGTGACAATTAGCGAAATAAGGTACCACAAGAATTAGTACAGTACCACATTTATTTCGAAAGTTGGAAATTTGAAATAATTAATTCGTTAAATCTTTTGAACTAAAATATCGTTAGTTTAATAATGTACGATTATTCTAATCCACATTTCAAACATCAAATAAGTCTTGTTCAAACAATCGTTATTTTATACTATAAAGATTCAACGTGTGCTTTAAACGATTTAACGTTTTAGCCGTAGTTTGCGCTTTAGATATGTATACACGTAAAATTTAATAAAGTCAACATTTATTATATAACAGATTATTAAAGAAATTATTTTGAAAATATTGCTTATTTTAAGCACCGTTATCCAGAGTACAGTTTAGTTTCTAATTAATATTCCCTTTTATTATAATAATTCACTCTATTTAGAGCACAAAGACCATTGAAATTAATATATTTTCTGTCATAAGATAAGGGTAAAAACATTTATTTTATGACAAAGTCAAATTAAAGTTAATTTTATTATTGGTTTTTAGTTGTGAAACGCACTATGATGCTTATAATTAGGATTTAAGTAGATGCTTTTTGATACATTTTTAACGTTTTCATGGTAGAAATCAAATATAGATCAATTATATAAAAATATTACAATAAATTGCAATGATTAATGTACCTGGTAAAAATTAGTGCATTATGAAAAGCTTTTTAGATGAAAAAATACTGACTATTTTGACAAAAATCATGAAAATATGGGTAATACAGGGTAATATATGGTTTCGCACAATCTCAAAGCGTTCGCTTATCTAGTAGAGAAATAAAAATGGAATTCTTTTTGTCGAAATTAGATAGTAATCATGTACTTTAATATATCTAAATATAAGTACCTACTATGGGGGTGACACAAAGTTTTATAAACTCTAGAATGAACAATCTGTATTCATTTTCACTTATTCACAAACATCTAACCTAACATTAGTAAAGCAACGAATCTCTCTAATACTCAAGAAACGCGTACTTCAGTTGAATCCTATCACTACACCTCTATGTACTACAACAACTCTCTTCTCCTAGTATATTCTTCCCATCGAAACATCTTCGATCTCCTTACTTTCTTCGCCGTCTTCACCGACATCCACAAGTTATCCCACGGAACAAATTCGCTCCCTCTACCGGTAGCTCTACCCCTCCTCACAAGCGCTAATAGTCTCGCTGCGTCAAGGCGTGATTGAATTTCCCCGGAAGCGGAACAATAGTAACGCGCGCGAAACGTCCCCCGCGCGTGATGCGCGTGCTGCATCGCGCTCAAGACGCGAGATACAGCTCTGCACCGTTGTTGGCTTTGCACGGCCAGCGGAGCAACGAAGTTCCGGCGCCAATTTTGGATTCGGAATGTTGTTGCCGATGTATTGCCGCGTTGTATATAAGAGAGAAGCGCCGAAATTGCACTGTTTGCGCGGTACGTGCGGTCCCGGCAAACTGGTAAATCAATTTTGCGCTCGGACGTGGCGGTTTATAAGGAATTGTGCACTGTGTGTGTTTGTTCATTTGTTTGTTTGGTTAGTTGGTTGTTTGGTTATGGATGAAAAATTTTGGTGTGGTTGTGTGAGTTGGGTTTGGAAATAATTTGCGGATTGCAATTACGGAGTAATTGATTAATGGAATGGGAGAGGAAATTGTAGTTTCTAATTAGGTTCTATTAGTCATGACAAATATTTTCTCTTTTTAGTGGGAGATTGAAAAGTGGTGTAGCGACTCGAATTATTTATTAGTATTTTGAGAGAAACATTCATTTGAGTCAAGCACTGTGTATTATAACAAATAATTTGTGGAGCTTTCAATACAGATAAATGAATATTTATTTATATTTTTAACTAATTGAGATTTTTTATTGGTGGATGTGCAATGTTGGAAGTAAACAACAAATTAAACAGTGCGGTTATACTTTTCTACATCTAAATATAGGTACCTTGGTGGTAAAAAAGAAATTTTGCAGACTTAATTAGAGTATTAAATACTGTTTAATTTGTTTAGTACAATCATGTGATGAAGAAACACTCTAGCGGACTATTGAATATTTATTAAAAGTCAAGAAATGTATATTTCAGTTAAATTCTATTGATATATTGGTCAAAATGCACGTATTTCTTTTGAATAAACTCTTTTTTCGATGTATGATCTTTTTGTTACTGATAAGAATACTAGAGGTTTCATAGCTGATTAATAATAGATCTGTTAATTTATAAATATCTTGTACCTCGTAAACATTTTTTCTATCAACAGACTTATAAATTTTAAATTAATAAACACTCATTATTTATGTGGATTAACAAATAAAAGTTAAATTTTAACTTAATTTTGTAGTTTACATTTTATGTTCTAATAATCCTCTCGTTAATTACATCTAATCGTGCTCTGACCTGTTTTGAAATGCATCCCTTCACTTGTCGTCTAGTTTGGGTTTAACTATCGGTTGGATAACTTCCTGATTTCATCTGCGAATCCTAAATAGTTGTAACTGTGAGACAAACTACTATTACAGGCAGAGCGAGTTTCCCTCTAATTGGACGCTCTGCTATAATACACTGCTAAATTCATGCGAAAATTAATTTCATGTACCTAATAGTATCGTATATATACGTTTATTATAAATCAAAACTATTATAACATAATTTTATTTCTAAGATCTCATTTGAATATGCAAATAATAATTGAAATTTCTTTTTATGTTGCAGGTGAGTAAAATTATTATCATTGCTTGCCCAAGTCTCTTCATACCTCTATGTAAGTAGTATAATTCTGCGATACGATATTAAATTTATAAATGTTGAAGATCACTGTGGACAAATTTTAAAACAACTAAAAATTTATTTATTTTCATCTTAGATTTTAATTTTATGTTCACGTCCCTAAAAGGTTTGACTTGCTGATTACTTTTTAAACTCACTCGCTTTTTTCGAGTTTCGTGATAGATTAAAAGAAGCGCACGGATGGCATTCAAATTAAGTTCCACTTCTTCCATACCCTATACTTACTCAGACGCACTCGAAATACCGCGAGAGATATACATAACACTTTGCTTAATTGGACTCTGCTGTAATTCTCACGACTCGCGGGCCAAGGATGAGACACATCCCAAGATACGCCAACGACGCCTGCAAATAAACAGATCTCTATATACTACATTTAGCACACACGTCTGTCGATCGACTCTTCTCCTTCCTCCTCCACAATTTTCTACTTTTTTCCTCTCCCCCGAGTAGATCTGTCTTACCTGTGTCATGTTAATTCTTTTCCCGTATACACCCCTCGCACGCGATGCTTCGCCGCGCTTGCTTCTTCTCCTTCCTTTTTTTCCCCGACGATGTCAGTGTCTCCACGCGCGCTCGCGCTGCGTTTTCTTCTTTGTTTTTGCTCGCGTCTCCCGCTGCTGCTTCTGCTGCTGGCTCGGCATTCTTGGCGTTTCTTTCGCCTTTTGCTGATTCCTGCGCCAGCGTGCAACTCTCTCTCTCTCTCGTCTCCTGCTCCGTGTCATTTTCTGTTTCGCCGTTCGTCAGGCTCGCGGGGAAATGTGTGCGTGCGCGTGTGCGCGCGAGTGTGAGTGTTTGTATGGGAGCCTTTGAGGAGCTCCGACGCTGCCTCGAATTAGTCGTCGCGCCCGTGTAAATCCGTAATTTTCTAGCGGCGCGGAAGGAGCGAGCATGCAGGCGCCATCAACGCTTGTTCATCCCTGGAATTCAAGGAGGGAATTCAGTTTCTTTTGCGAGTAATCATTGTTGATTGTAAGGAATGTAACTTTTTAAGTGTTTTTCTTTCTTGATATTTATTACACTTTTAGAAATGTTATAAGTATGAACTAACAAATAATGTTTTTTTAACTGACATGTCATTCGTGATTGAATCAAAATCCAGGAAGCAAGTTTGAGGTAGCGAAAAGAAGTACTAACAGCAATAATCTGTGGCTACATACTTCTTAT
The DNA here is from genome assembly GCA_949152435.1 of Gastracanthus pulcherrimus. Classification (NCBI taxonomy): domain Eukaryota; kingdom Metazoa; phylum Arthropoda; class Insecta; order Hymenoptera; family Pteromalidae; genus Gastracanthus; species Gastracanthus pulcherrimus. The sequence continues at coordinate 188,972,589 of OX424572.1, read as the reverse complement.
ATCTGATCTCACTAATATCGGTATCTAACGAAACCTTGCATCGAAATTTTAGTTTAACCATGTACAGTGGTCTCGCGTTATAATTCCTGTATTATAACATAATGCCACTTTAATTTTCAATGAGAAGTATTTATTTCCAAGTAAATTTCAATCGAATTATAATGCTCTGTCTCTTAAATATATATATATATATATATATATATATATATATATATATATATATATATATATATATATATATATATATATATATATATATATATATTTCAGCTGAAAATCGACCTTTTATTACTCTTTATGTATAGTGAATATCGCATAAGTTCATCTTATTGTAATACCGGCATTAAAATGCGACTGTACTTTCGGCATACGAAAAAACCAATACTAAATTCTTATACGAATCGAAAAGTCCTGACCAACAAGATTAAATTTTCTAAAATTATAATACTCAATTATATAAAATACAATTGACTGTTAAATCTCATTGTATTATAAAATACTACTCTACGCTTATTTTAAATTCCAAACCAACTGTGCAATATTTGAGTTTCATAAAAACGACTTGATTCCATGACATAATTTCCGCGAAAAAAAGTCTGCAGAGAATGCGTAGTGCGCACCCCACAGTGAAATAAAACATTAAAAAGCGGATGCAAAGCGAATGCGCAAGGAAAACACGCGCGGCGCAGCAGCAGCCAGGGTTGCGTACGGTTTATGCATGTAAATCGTTTGGATTCGTTTGTTGTTCTTTTCCGCGAGCATTTGGACGCTTCGTGTCGTGCATCGGTTTTGCGTTTACGTGCCTGCAGAGCGCGCTTCTTTTTTCGACTTTTCAGCGCGCGTGTGCACGCAAACTCATTAGTGCACTTAGAATATGGATATAATGGAATAATGGTTTGTTTTAATAATAAGATTCGTGGTGAAGATGATAAAAGCTGAAATTGAATTAAAGAATATTGTGAAGATAAAAATTGAATACGGAAGAAAAACACGAAGTGAACTTATCATTTTATAAACAACTATTTTTCTAAATACTGAAAAAAATGTATGCAAGATTTTTTTGAAATTCCTATAGAATTATTTTCTATAAGCATGAAGATTTATTTTATTCCTTTTACTCATGGAAAAAAGCATGCGCTGAATACTAGAGAATTTTCGGTGAATTTGTTTAGCCAACTTTTTTCAGATAAATTGTAAAAAAAGTTAATGCCATTATACCTGAAGAGATGTTCACAAAAGCCGCTGAAATAAATTGTAAAAAAATTCGCTGCTCATGCCACAAAAGATATCCGGAAAAACCGCACTGCATAAATAATCATCGATAAAACTATAATACCATTCACTTTTATATTCCTCCCTATACAAGTCTCATAATTAATAGTGCTAAACGGCGCCCAACGTACGCTATCACACAGTACTGAATAAAACCGAGCAACTCCAATAAAAAGTTCCGATTATCTCCCTATACGTACCCCGCTCGCGCAGGTGAAAACTTTGGAAAATAAATTCCCTTAATCCTGCCAACGGGGCTGCAGCAGCATGCAGCGAAAAGCGAGCATCGCGAGGCGAAATAACGAGCGCGCAACCCCGCCGATCATCCGCGTCGAATTCCTCACTCGCGATCTTTCAAAGAAAAAAAAATTGAGTAATAAGAGCGAGCGAGCAAGCGAGCAAAAGAGAGAGAGATAGATAGACACGCGCACGCGGGGCAATAAAAGAAATAATAAATGTCAGGTTCAACGAGGGGAATTACACACAGAGCGCCGCGGCAAGATATAGTGTAACGGGCCGATGCACATATATACGCACTGCCAAAGGCATATGTACACACGGGAGAGTATGGAGAGTTAGAGAGAGAGAGAGAGGGAATTTCAGCCCGAGGGATCGCTTTCATTGGCTTTTGGCCCTCGGTTCCGCTTCATCCGTCGATTCGCCCGAACAGACGGTTTGCCCGAGCGCCGAACTTCACCCCCCCCCCCTTATCCTCCCTTTCTTTGGCTGCGTTTTCCGTATTGTCCTTAGAGTTCCAAGGATTATTTGAAATTCTAAATTCTTTTTTATCGTATTGAATCAACGTTTTGGGGGTATATTTTTAGTTCGTAATGTTTTAAGATTGTGGAATGTTCAGTGTGAGACATAGCTGGTTGTCGGTAACATGATAAAACAACATCATTTGTTTGGAGTTGGTAGTGAAAGTATCTGTTTAATGTCAATTAATGTTAAATAAATGCTTTCTGAAAACGACTATTTATTATAGCAACTTGATCATTTTAAAACACAAGTATTAGGAAGGAAAATTAGCTGCTCGTTATTTTTATCTGTAATTTTCACTTTTTAACTTTTCATATTTTGCTAAAAAAATAATAAATATTTTTTTATACACGTTAGCAAATTTTTATAAATAATCGTTTCTGGATAAATTTAGTTGTACCGATTTACACTACATACTTTTTAAAGTTAAATACTTTTCATTATTAATTATCCGTGTTCTACAATGAAAACAGAATGTTTCTACATTAATTTATACGAACAATTCCATAATAAAATACGAATGCTACTTAATATGATTTAAATTTATGCGACATTAAATTTAACTCAATAATGCATCGGTAAGCATTGCATATTATGAATGATAATTTTAGTTAGTATGGTAAATAAGCTACATTTTCAGTAGAATATAAAATATCTAAAGGAATATGTAATACCATTGTGAACGGTAAATAAATTCCATACATTTATTTAATCCTTAATGCTCGAGGCTGCATCCTATTAAATATTGTCTTTTGTTCTTAATCCTTTTAACCTTCGTTAATTCTCTTCCTAAGTCTCTTCTTATTCCTTTTTTGCTACTCTTAAATCTATATAGAGCAAATTCTAGGCTCCGTTCATGCGCGAAATCGTACGTAAAAGCCCAAGGATTGGTTTTTTAAACCCTGACTCGAACAATCGATGAATAAAAAAAGAGGAATAAGAATAAGAGCGAGAGAGATAGACAGAGAAGCACCAGCCCCGGTGGAAGAGAAAAATAAAATTCAGAATCAGAGGGAGAGAAGGACTGAAAAGTCCTTATTGAAAGTTAATCGGCTTGAAATAAGAGTTAGTTGGCGATGTATACATAACTCAGTCCGTAAAATAAATAACGCATCACCCCTCTCGAACCCTTTCTTCTCCGGCTAATCAGCGATGTGCGAGCGGGAGCGGCATTAAAATAATGCAGCAAAAAGTGCAGATATACGAGATAAGAAGGTAATAACAGAGGAAGTGAAGAAGATCGAAACTGAGATTCATGTATATTTATAGTGGCTACACTGATCAATACAGAGAATGTAAGAAATTAAATTATGAACAGTTGATTTCAAATTAAATTTTTATAACGTCGAATATATTGAATTTCTTATAACACTTATTTTTACGTGGTTTATTTAAATCAGATAATAATACAGAATTTCTTCAAACTTACAGCAAGTATAAAGATATAAGATTCTAATACGTGTGAGTATTAATTTTGAATTCGATTGCTTGTACATTTTTAACATAGGAATTAGAAAGGAAAAACTAATGCCCAATGAAACAGAAATGAGATCAAATTAAATCAGTATGTACTGAGATATTCGACATAATTTTAGCGCTATCAAATGTATCCATATATATACGTTATATCTGTTATTATTCGTTGTTCTGTCGCTACTCATTATTCTGACTAAAACAATAATATTGAAGTCTCGTTTTAAATTTGATAAACAATATTTCATCCTTTATTAAACTTTCGTTCTCAATGCTAACCTTGACTAATTCAACTACCTGTATAAAGAAAAAGACATAAATCCCTTTTTATCGCTATAACCTAATTCTATTCTCAAATAAAACGAGCAATTTCCAATTACTAGAGTTAAATCCATCTTACGCGCCCTCCTCCCTCCGCGCTACCTCATCAAAATCCACAGTAGGATATATACCGCGGCAAACGAAGGCGAACGCCCAACCACTCGCGAATGCCTTTCCGCACATCGGCGAATCTCGCGGATACGATCAGCTCGAACATTCGTCATTAATCCGTATAGCCCGTACCCGTGCTCGTACTCCCGTACTCATATACGACCACGAGGAGAGTATATACGCAGCCAAAGGGTTTCGGATCGAGGCGCGCGCACTTGCAAGTGCGCAGCGCGCCCCGGCATTTCGGCATGATAAATCAGGCGAGCGGCCAATAAATACCGACCGCGCGCGAGCGAGCGCCCGTAAAGTTACGAGGAGGAGGAAATAAATCCACGGACAATTGGTTAGTTAGCGAGCTGCACGAGAGAGAGAGAGGTTCGATTGATACCCTCTGAACTGTGCGTGTACGCGAGAGGTTAAATTTAAGCGGTGAAACGCGAGATTACGGGGCACTGTGGGCACGTATCGCGCGAGGAGTATATCGAGAGTTTAAAGGATGTTTGTACGGCGCGCTCGCTGGGGCTTATGGTTATGAGGGGAAATCGTGCGATTTAATGAGAGGAGGAATTGATCGGGGAAAGGTTGCTTTTGAGTTTGAGAGATGAGAGAGTAATTTTGCGGTTGATGGGCCTCGGGAATGTGGAGCCACAATTTTTCGCGATTGATGGTTCCGAGTAATTGGGTACGATAAGGAATTTCGAAGGCTCTGATTGATACATTTTCAGATAATGATATCGCTGATGTATTAATGTGCTACACGGAAAAAAATGCTTTGTTATTTAAAATACACACTAACTATGTTTTTTATTACACTTACCAAGCAATTAGTTAATTTAACAAATCGATTATTAAAATTAACTTATCACTTTATAGAAACAAAAATTACTTGCTAAGTGTAATACAAAAAATAGCTAGTGCGTATTTTACCAAGTGAATTTGTTAAATTGACAAAGCATTTTTTACATGTATACAATGAGCGTAGTTAAAAATAAAAACAGAAGAAAAAAGCATAACCTTATAAAATATATTGATTTAGGCATTCTAGAATAGTGAGAATACTACATTATAAAGTAAAAATCTCCTTTCTATGGAGAATGCGGACTGAAACTTGGAAAGATGTTATATTATACCGGTTTTGTACAAAGAAAACCTTAGGAAAAATAAAGCTTTTGGTTTTAGGTAAAATCAACGTTGGTTTTAGTAACTTCTATGTTCTATTCTTCTCTGTATAAATTAAAAGTTATCAATTTATTTAATTTTATTTAAACATGCTACTGTCTAGCACATGCAGACTATTTTAATAGAAAATTTGGTAACTCATAATTTTATGAAATATATGTAGATATATTCATTTTATCGCAATATGTGACAAATGTTTCATCTATATTAATGTAATGAGATATTACTTTACGATATATATGCCATGCGATACATGCTAAAATTGCTCATCTGAAAATTCTCAATTGAATATTTTACGAAATTCTTGTATTAAAAGCTTTTACAGATAAATTCTTCATTGGCTATGCGAATATCGCATGAAATTCCATCCACTATCCATCTTCAATAAAGCAATATAAAATGTAATTAACACTTTGATATAAATCATTCGATATATTCTATTACTTTATTACGAACTTCGTACGTAAATAAATGTAATGGAATTTACGAAAAATAAAACAAATTTATATAGCATAAAGCTACTAGAAACCAATATATATTAGTTTTTAAATTATTTTCGACATTTTTATGATTGTCTTGAATCAAGTAATTGTTATAACATTGCTTATATTATATTACATTAAAATATTATCTTCTTCGGAATTTATTATATTATTTAGTAGAGCAGCATTTATTACAACCGCAACAATTACTATTATTGTGTACGTGAATTATTCTTATATTTATTATCTTGATCTTGTTTATGTTAAAAATAAGTAAGTATACTTAGTATTTACAATATATTCGAAAACTATTTAAGAACTGCCAAGAATCATGCATTTACACGATGCTGTGCAATGTATAATAAGTTTCGGATGATAAGGGTGATTAACAGTATAACTAGTACTTCAAACATAAGCAACAAGCATTGTCTTATTATTAATGGATAACTTGACTCATCAAGCCAATCATAAATACAAAAATCTTTAACAAAAAATCGCATCGCAAGCTATTCAATCAAGTACACACATCTGAACCTCTAAAAAACATCTATAAATATTCCACCTCCAACCAATAAAATCCCTTCCTTCTCCCGCAGAAAAATGAAAGAAACCAGCACCACTCCGCTCTCTAATACACGAAATAATAAACGACGTTGGCCAGAACCATTAGCCAACCGCGCATACGACACCATGCAGTTGACAGTTCTGTGTGTGTGTGTATACACCTCCACCCCAAATAAAAAGTATTGCTCTGGCGGCAATGGCCGTCATGAAGGTGATTTTAAGGGGCTCTCTCCTCCCCCCTCTCTCTTTTTTACGATTGGCAGACCCGCGTAACGCACGCGCCGCGTTCTCTCGTATACATCCTTTCTCCTTTTTTGTATCGCGCTGTAGTGCTGTATACACGTATAATACGTATACCGCCAGCGGCAAACTGAGCAAACTCGAGGGCCTTTTTAATGGCCAATCGTCGCGAGTGCCGCGCGCGCCGCCTTCGACATGTGCAGTGCAGGGCTAATCCGCCTTGGCCAAATAAAATCGTTTACGAAGCACAATGAGCCGGCGGAACTGCCTCCTTGTAGTTTATTTTGCTTTCTGTACTTGCTTCTTTTTTCGCGTGTTCTCCCTTTGGAGATTGCGCGCGCTCTCTGTGCGTAGCTAAGAAGTGTTTTTGTACGGATATAATACCGGTTTGGGTGTGGGTTGGTTGTGTGTTGATTGGTGTGGATTGTTGGAATTGTTGGTGGTTATTGACGAATGTTAATGATTTCTTTGATTGTGAGCTTTGGATTGTTTAATTATTGAGTCACGCGAAAGTAAGCCGATGAACTATGTATAAAGTCATCGTTAAAAGAATATAAAAAGGTGGAGATGGCAGGTAAATGCAATTGAAAGATGCTTTTCGCATTTGTAACATTTGGAACCATTATTTTTACTCTATATGAAGAATCTAAATTTTTCGTACGTTTCAAAAGCAGTCGAAGCTTACTTGCAATGGGTCCAATATTGATTTTCGGGAAATAATATTCTCTTAAAGTATAGTAAATACGAAAACGTGTGTTTTTTCAAAGGCCGTCATTTCGTTCCAAATTATTTTTCTTTTTAAAGCTTGAAATAAAAAATAAATAATGTATTATACTAACGAAATCTTCTTGGTTTTTCTATTTTTGATAACCCAATTCGGATAAGCAGTAATCAACGCAAAAAGTGGGCCTGCAGTTCACTGTCTGCCAACTCTGCAAAAATTCAACATTTTTAGTTGAAAATTCTTACAACTGTATATAACCTCTTATAAGATTTCAATTTATTTTATTTCCTTTAGTACAATATAATACCTTATTCATGTATGATAACACATCCTAGCAAAACGAAATTACTTATAAAACTATTATAATAAATAATACTTTCAATGAAATCACCTATTAGATTATTAATAGGCACATTATTTTGCAATATTAGGTTAATTAAAGCACAATATTTTGAAAAATTCAACCAAACTAAATGAAATACATTGTGTTCTTTCCGTGCATAATTCACTTACAATAAATTTTTCATACTATTGTTGCAACGCGATTTTTACAAAGAAATGTACGTTCCACGCCCTTGCTTTTTGATACTCTTACTCCTCCCACCCCACTATTGCACTCCTCGAACCCAACAATCTACCCTCACCCTCTACCCAAGTACTGATTATAATCCTTTAAAAGATACACAAAACGCCAGGCTGCCGGATGATCCACTACACACGCGGTAGATATACAGCATTGTTCTCCGCTACTCCATCATCAGACGCGGACGCCTGGACTTGGCTGCATTACCCGTGCACGCTCTGACGTGTAATGACAACTTTCTTCCTTTCTTTTTTTCTTCTGTCTCTCTATTCATTTCCTCCTCTTAATAATGATGAGCCGCAACGAGCTGTAGCTGTATAAGCTGTGATTCATAAAAAAGGATCCGCGGCGTGCGGGCTCTCGACGCGGGAGAGCAGCCTATTGTGCATTCGTTGACGCGCTGACTGAGTGATAAATAACATTCGAAACAAGACACCTTGCGCGCCTCGTGCAAATGAATTTTTATGTGACTTTTGATGAGTTTTCCGCCGTTGAGGAAGAGATTTGTTTATCGTCGTCGTGAGGGGGATTTATTGAACTGCTTGATTGAAAAAGTTTGCTTGTGCTTCGGGTTGGTATGGGTTTGACAATAGAGAGTTTAGACAGTTATTATTGCTGTATTTTAGCTGGTCGAGTGTTGGAGATGACTTGAGGATTGAAGTTGTTACTTACTTTACATATTTCCTGACTTTCTTACTTGAGTGAAAATAGAAACTCAATAAATGCTTAAACGATTATGATGCAAATATTATTGGTGAAGCTGTACCCATTGAACACTCCACGTCAAAGTTTGTTTTTCAATTGAAATCGATAATAATTTATCGTACAAAGTACTGTTTTAATTTTTGCGGTTAGTAGGTCCATGAAGAATATTTAACTCAACAATATGAACTATTTTAAAGTTAAATCAAATCAATAATGAAAAAGATGCATTATTTTTTGTAACTGCATATAGAATGAATCGAAAATTTTGAATATATTGTAATAAATATTTTCCATCAATTCACTAAGCCCGAAATTGAAAAAGTATGTTATACACTTATCTATTATCGATTTTAAGTGAAAAACTAACTTTTGGCTAAAACATTTTGGTTAATACAACCTTCAAGAAAAACAAATATTTTATAAAAAGAAACAGACAATTTCAATTTAAAACTAATACAAAAAAAGAAACCTGACCCACTGCAGCTACGTACTTTCCAGCGACTCTTACTTCCTATTTCTTGACACTGTAAGGGGCTTAAATTTAAGGTGGCGCACGGCCGAAAAATTGCGAAAGTGGAGGCCAAGAGAGAGAGAGAGAGAGAACGAGAGAAGCGCGCAAAACTCACATAAGGGTGTCCTTCGAGGCGGAGCGCATCCGAGGCGATAGAGAATGTAGTTGCAACTGCAAGTGGCATTACGAACCCGTCTGAAGAAGGGTCTCTCTCTTCCTGCAGATGCAATTTCCTGCTGCCTTTTCTGACTTTTATTTATTCGCAAATATTTCATAGTTTATCTGATTTATTTCAGTCACGACTCTTCCTCGTGAGAAATAACATTTTGATATTTGGTATAATTAAAGTAGATCTAAAAACCGGAATTTGGGTCTGAATTTCGAATGGCAGAGCTTTTTAATTAAATGGTCGTTTATTATATAGTACATACGACAAATCAGAAGTACACGTCAAGGATCTATTGCGTATATTTCTATTATCCTTTTACGTGTAATATGCATGTAATATTTGTTATATGGGTTTTAAAAATATTTTAATTCTTTAGGGCAGGCTTTTCTCATCATAAGCTAACCTATAACATAATCTAAGTTTGAATTTCATATTTAAACATTATTTTAACAAACTAAAAAAGATTTTTTTTAATATTTGTAATAAAGAATACGAAAAGTTTTTTTTCTAATCTGACTTAATAAAATAGAATCTCGAGTAACCGGCATCATCAACAGACCAAATATATTTAACGTCTTTACATAGCAAACTCTGCCTGAAAGATTTTAAATAATCCATTATCCTCCATCCTCTTCCACATTCCATCAAACATCTATCGATCCATCGATTCGCCAGCATGGTTTCCCTCTCAATCCCGTCCTCTCCACCAACCCCATCGAAAAGAGACTTCGTAGAAGGCAAAATCGTAGCGAGCACACACTCGTTATATCCCTCACCAGAGCGCGACTCCTCGAGTATATATATATATATATATATATATATATATATATATATATATATATATATATATATATATATATATATATATATATATATATATATATATATATATATATATACATACATATACCTACATCCCAGTGCAGCCTCAGCGTCGAGAGTTAGAACAACGACTTTATGTATAAGCGCTGCTGCACAGCGCTTCAATGGGCCACTTCTTATGGGGCTTCGGCGAAAAGTCGCCTGTACACACACACACACACACACACACACGTACACATGTGCGCGCGGAAAGTCCTTCTCCTCTGTGTAAACTCCGCGCTCGGTGTTCGCGCGCACTTTATACATAAGACCACTCGCCGGAGCTGGAGCTGGAGCTAGAGCTGAAGCTTCTGGCTCTCGTGCTGCTGGGGTCTTAGCCCCCCTTCTCCCCCCTTTCGACGAGTGCAGTCGACCGGAGTCGATGCACCGCACACCGATGTCACCGGGTATTAAGCGCAGCTCTCGCGTGTATAGGTGTGTGTGTGTGTGTGTTTGTGTGTGTGTGATGTGCCGGCTGGGGGACATTCGCTCGTTGCGAGCGGGTCAAGTTTAGCCCCAAGCGAATGTGGGTCATTTGCAGGAAAGGGGTGGATTTGAGGGTGCGGAGATATGTTTGGTTTGCATGACTAGTTTGATTGGTGTGGTTGTTGTAGGTGAAATTATATGGTTTATACGACTGGATGAAACGGATTTTTAGAGTAATGAATAAATGTTTTTTATTCATTTTTGAGGAAGTCACTTGTAGCAAGTATAAAATGTGTTTCATAAATAGCCTGATTTGTACTGCGGATATCGTTTGGTTATTTTATAAGGTAACTTTTGATATAAATCTTAGATCATATTCTTTTCAATTTGATAATTAAGTATCTTGTTACATTAAACATATTATATTAAACTACTATAATAAATCTTTTTTTTTCGACGGCTGGAAACTATTTGTTTCAAGTCTATAATTCATAACAGTCTAATTTCTTCTATATTTTAAATCTTAGAGGTCATTTAGTTTAAATGTCAGATACGATTTGATTTAAATGAAATTAGTAATGTTATTCACATTTAGTGATAATAAAATATATTTCTTAAGATCTGCATGTATTATATATAAAATGATATTAGTAGCCAACTAGTAGCCAACCGCCTTAAGCTAACACGTTAACTTACATTCAAAACTTTTTGATTTTTGTGTAATATTCCAAAATCCGTAGTAATCGACCGCTATATAAATTGAACGTTATAAGTGATAAAAATTATAAAAATGTGTAAATTAGGTGCTGAATATTGTAGAAAAACACAAACCGAAACGGAATTCATTCACTAATGTAAGCTAAATGCGGTGGTTGGTAACTAAAGAGTAATTGGCTAGTACTGTTACTAATAATTAATTGATTAATTAATTATTTTGTAAAGAAATTTAATAATACTAAAATTATTTTAAGCTTTTTTTCTTAATTTTAAAAAGATAATAAGAATAAGAATTATATTAAGCAGATAATAAACCGAATCACTGTTTTTTAAATTATGTACAGGTATCTAGATAAAAACGAGTTACTATATTATTCATAAAACGAGGTACTGTATTAGTCATAAAATAATTTTCTCGATGCAATAAGTATAGATTTAATTGGTTTAAGGAAAGCTCAGTTTGATCATGCATTGTTCGAACAGAGCTTCTGATATTGGATTGACCTGATCTTTGACCTCATTGTTGGCAGGATTTACGGAATTTCAACCCTTAACAATTCCTCAGAGTACGGCAGCAAACTACTATACTAAGCAGATAATTCCTCCGATCGATATAGAGGATGTAGGACTTTAAATATTTGTGAAGTATAATCCCAGATTTAACGGATACATATTCATTGATTCACATTGTTGTTATATTGAAAAGCAATATACTACAATAGCTAAATTAATTAAGTGTACAAAATTACAGTATTGTAATAATTATATATAATATATATAATTTACATAATATATAACATGTAATTTATAGTTAAATATATAAACAAAAGTTTAATAATTATTAAGTTATTATTTATATTCGAACCTTAATAGTGAATAAAAAAGTTTAAAAATATATAATACAAATTAAAAGTTGCCGATTGCTTTACATATCATTCTATAAAACTATACAATGATAATTATACGATCGTAACGTACACCACTTTACATTCAACGTACTTTCAATTCGCAATAACCTACACACAGTCCGCAACATCGGCCCGAATAAAGCAACAAAAGCTCCTCAATCTCCCCGTAATTGCAGCTCGCCCAACAATTTCCACTGGCGTAATTAACCTTTTGAAGAAAAAAAAAGAAGAAATTTTAATTAATCCTAATTGAATCATCGCGGGCCGTAAACGAAGCTCGGAATCGCCCGAGATTACGCATTACACCCTCTCTCTCTCTCTCTCTCTCTGTCTTCCTCGCGAGCCCAGCGAAGCGTAATTGTTTTCGTCGCCGTGCGCGACGGGAGTGGAAATGGGGATCCTCCATCTCCATCTCCAGGAATAACGCTCGCTCGCGCTTATCATCCGACAAGCTCTCTCTCTCTCTCTCTCTCTCTCTCTCTCTCTCTCTCTCTCTCTCGTGCACATAAGTTTATCCGCTGCCGAATTGCTCGTATACATGCATCAAGATTCACTTGTTCTTGTAATTGCGGATGAGATGGGAGAGAAGAGCGAATGGCAGGTATCATCATCGTATAAGTACCGGGAAAAAGGTCACGATGTGCTTGGTCTATGGGATGTGTACGGATGTGCTGGATAGAGGTATATTGTTGATGGTGTAGTTAGGTGTAATGATACAGCAGCGGCCGGGAATTTCAATTTTGCTTGCCTTTTGTAGGTCTATCGTGAAATAAATAAACAATTTCGCTGTATATGCCCATTTTGATAAATCGCTAATAACAATTATGTACATAAGGTATACTTTTTTCAATGTAACATGTGCGATAATCATTAAAATAAAACCCATGATAATGCAATAATCGGGACGTTGATTAAAAATGTTTAATAATATGTAATTGAGCGTATAATATAATAATCTATAATAATACTCTAATATTTGTCTTATATTGGTGTGATTATACTGAGTACTTTTATTCATTTATTAAGATTTTAAATACTGTAAGCACGGGTGGTTGTAATAAAATCATACTTACACAGAGTTATACAGCTCAATAATTGATTTTATTATTATAAACTTCATCTTTAATCGTTACATATACTTTTATTTTAGGATTCTATAGCTTGCTTGGTTCCGGTACTGTCAACATTTTGGAAGTATTTATTATCTTTCAGATTCTTGCTTACCGAGTTTCAATTTTACTGTGCGTGCACTTTTGATTTTGATTCGTCGTTGTAAAAATTGGGTGAACGTACTTTTTGTAATATAACTAGTCCAGTGATCATTAAAATCATGCCTTCAACATTGCAATATGAAAATTGTTTTAAAATATAAATTTTTGATAATGTACGATAAAGTATATTTTTCACATGAGGTCATTTTAACTGCTTTTATTCATAAACCGACATCAAAAATATTATCATGGGTGATTGCAATAAAGATATAATTACAAAGAGTGATACAGCTCAATAACTTATTTTATCATTATGAACACGCTCGTTAATCGTTATACGTCCACTTTTTATTTCATAATTTTACAACTTTCCTCGTCCCAACAAAATATCAAAATTTTACAAGCACCTTTTATTTTCCCCAAACAGTATCGCTTTAATGATGGCACCATCAAAACCGTCTGTTGCGCCTGCACATCCATATAACTTTTATTTCGACAATCCCATCAATAGCCCGCGCATGAATTATTTTATCGACACTGGCACGCATTCAGGTTTTATTAAGATGAAACCTGGCGGAAGATTTCGTGACGTAATCATGCATACATACATGAAGGCGCATCTCAATTCGCGTACAACACTGCTGTACATGGGGAAGGTTTTCGGTGGTAGGGATTTATGACAGGCGTGCACGCGTCGTAAATCATCGTATTGTTCAAGTTTATCTCGATACGCAAAGCCTCGTTCGCGCAATTCGAAATGATACGCGGCGCGCCCGGATAATGAATATGTATTCGTGAGGGCCGCGGCTGAAAGATCGTAATCAATGAGGGCGCGATTATACAATACGTGCGTTTACAGGAATTACGGAAAATTAAGGTTTTATTAGGATACTAACTTACCGAGCGTGTATACATAAGCCATTTTTCCGTATTACGTATTCGGATATGCGGGTGGTCGTAAGTCGTGAGCGTTTATTATGTATACTGGTGAATGTCGCGTTGATCTTTTTCATTCTGCACGTAGCAAAAAAAGCTGCGCGATGTTGCTTTTATTTGACGGAGCGGCGGCGTTGCGCAGGATGTAAATCTGCGCGTGAATGCCTTGTAATAAAGAGTGAATATGTTGTGGGATGCACGCGGAAAATGGGCATGGCAAAGTGAATGCAACAAATATGGATGCGCAGGTTTTATTTATTTTGCTTTTATATAAGCTGACATTCAAAGCAATGTAATCATAAACTGATATTTGATGTTGAATCGTTTGTACTGAAATAAATAATATGAAAAATATGTATGGAATGTTTAAAGTACTATACAAATATTAGTTATTTGGAATAGAATTATTAAATAATAAATTTATTTAAAGTTTTTTACCAATATTCAAACTGTTATCAATATTAAGGAGGGGGGGGGGGGAAGTAAAAAATTAATAAAAAATAATTTTATAAGTAATATAATTTGGAAAATACAAATTTTGAAATAATTAATTTTGAAGAATAATAATAAAGAGTTAAGAATTTATTGAAAGTTTATTATACTGAAAATTATAAATAAATATTTGGAATTTGAAATATTTTGAAATGGTTAAAAAATGTTTCTGAAAAAATAAAATTTTGAAAGTTTAAATTTGGAATTTGTAAAATAAAAGTATCGGGATCAGAACTCCTCTCTACACAGAAAGAAGTTTTGCAGAGCTGTTGTTCAGGCAGGTATGAGGAGGTAAAACGGCAACTCCATAGCAGGCGTTTGCCAATTTACACGTGCTATGAACTCGCCAATTCTTTACATCACTAGATGCGTAATATACTATTTCACTTCATTTTATAGCAATCAAAAATGGTATTTATAAAACACGTGTTATCAGTTGAAAATCGTGCATGTATGAAAAAAAAGTTTTTTTATGTCTAGTGTCCCTTTTTTATATTACAATGTTTCTCATATTGTGACATAAGAACAGATTATTATATATTTTTTCTTTCATGTATGTATTGACGTCTGAACCACCTTAACTAGCTTCCAGATCATTTTTAATGAACAAATTTTTGCCAAGGACATTAACAATAAAATTAACATTCTACTGTAAAGTAGACGATTTTTTTTTTTCATTTTCAAAATTTTAATTTTCCAAATAATTTTCTTTGCTGTCATTACTCGTTTTCAAATTCCAAATAATATTCTGTGTTTTTTAAATTTCTTAAGTTGTCATTTTCTTAAATATGATTTTCAAAAAATTTTACTTTATATTTCTGAAAAATTCAATTTTTATATTTCAAAATTCTTTCCTTTCAAATAATTTTTTTTTTCAATATAAAGCACTGTTATATTTACATTTTTTATACGTTTTTCCCTTTCATTAAATCTTAAATTCCAAATTTTCTCTTTAGGAATTATTTTACTTCCTAATCTAAATTTTCAAAACTTTAACTTTCGTAGTTTTACCCTTTCCAATTTTTATATTTCAAAATTTTTACCCCCCCCCCCCCCCCAACAGTCGCATCGCTTTAACGGATAATTAATCTACATTAACATTCCTCTGTTGGTGAAATCGTATTTTTATTCTCTAATTATATCTCTTAAATAGTACCATTTTTTTTTCTAAGCATTTTGGTTACTTTTCTTATTTAATTTAAATGCGGATTGCCAAATATGGATTCAATGAAATTACTATTAATGATGATTATTACATCGATAATTTAAAATCTGCAGCAGTTTTTAGTTAATAATTAAAAAAATTTTACTTGGAAATGGATAATAATAAAGCATTATTCACTGTTCTGGATAAATATAGTATATATTTTTATACAATAAATAAATATCTCTGTATCTCAATTGTATTGAATTCTACTAAAATCCAATATGGTCAGAACATCTTCAAGTTAAGCTATTATTTCTTCTCTTTTTGGCTTGTAAGAAATATAAATGAGAAGCATTATATTTCTTAGTCTTAGCCTTATAAGTATGAACACGTTACAAGATATACGCATGTTATGAAAAACATATTACAATATAGTGATTTATCAAAATATATTTCCCGTCATACTTCTGCTTTCATAAAATGATTAATTTATTAAAAAAATATTGTTCAACAATGAAATCGTATATAAACAAGTAAGATAAATATATACTGAATACAATCTCCCGATGAAATGAACTCCTTCTAAGAACGCCCTCTTCATATCAATAGACAAATCTACTGCTCAATCTTTTTCTCAGCTGTCTTCACCTCTCGTTCCTCCACATTCTCCAGTTTTTTCCACGATGCAAGAAAGAGTAAGAACCCCGCGGGGCCACCGTATTTTTAGGCTGCACGCACGATGAAATCGCTGTTTCCCATCTTAGTACTCCAGCTCCAGACGCGCGCAACGCTGTTTGTTGGCTGTGCACACACGCGCGCGCACTTCAAAGCCCTTTTTCACTTAATTAAAGGGAAATGTTTTTCGGCTCGCCCGCAGCAGTAGCGAAAGGGCTGCTGCTGCTGTTGCTACTTTGCTTGCGTTGCCGCGAGGCGTAAAGATGGAGATCTCGCGGGTCGGTCTTTCTCTTTTAAGGTGTAGGCTGTAGTAGGCTGTCAAAACAGATGTTGGTTCGGGGAAGGATAAGAGTGTAGTGCGCGGAGATTAGAGATAGGATGGATCGATGTAGATTTTTGGTGGTGGGTTTGTGGAGGTTTAATTGGGAAATTTTGGCGGTGGCGTGGATTATTAGTCTTTGTGGTATTTTGAAAAACTTACATATTCTGATTCAGCGACCTCAAAAACATCGAAATTCATCAAAATCTTGGTATTTGAAAAAATCTTCGTTTTAAAGCTTTCTCTTTGAGAAAGCAAAATGCTAATCGGAGAAGAAATAAGCAAAATAGTTAATAGTAGTGATCCTCCAGGGAGTGATCGGTTAACGTGTCACAGTTCCTGATTAATCGGCTGTCAAATCCATAAGAAAAGCATAAGATTAGAAAGAGACAGAAGTTAGATCTTCTGTAGATACTCTGCCATGCATTTAGACCAATATGGAGTCCGATTTTTCAATCCTCCCTAGAGCATCCGTAGTTAATAAATACAGATCGTCATCACTTACATAATTTGTCACGAACAATTTTATTAATTTTATTTTATTTTAAATTTTCGTAAGAATCAACAACTTATTGACTTTGTATAATATTACGTACCATGCATCATATCAAGCATCATATCACTGTTTTACCGTATTGCTCTTGAAGTAATATCGTGAATGAAATAATATGGATAGCTTAAGCATCAATATAATGTTTGATATACATTTTGTGTAATTGATGTACGAACTAAACAATTTTCTCAAATCGCATGTGGAATATGATAAAACAGTCTAATTTAAAATTTGGTCATTGATATGATAGCCCGAGATTTTTCAGTTTTTCTTTTGAGCAAAACGTAAAATGTTAATAAAAAGTTTTGGGGCAAAATATTGATTTCATGTAAGAGTATTCACATTAGTTTTAAAAATGCCCAGTAAACAGCATTTTGCATGCTCCATTAACCTGGCTTTATTCTTAATTGCTTATTGAATCTTTTATTCATGACTTCGTAAGACCTGAATCACCTCGTAGGGATTGAATTTTATACCGCATTTTACAACACTTTTGAAATAATATCTTTTGCAATTTGCATAATTCTTCAATCTATTTTAAAATAGGCTACAATAAACATTAAAAAGTCACATTAAGTAAGTTTATGCAAATGCAAATGGAATATGATTGCAGATCAATTTTAGGACATGTAAATTGTGTTTTTCTCATTACAATATGATCGTGCATATGTTAACATTCTTGTTATAAGATAATATGGAAATCTAAAATGTACACTCAGCGACGGTGCAAACTATTAGAACGTAATCAAATTTTTAATTTCTAACCATTAAAAGTCGGATGAGAAACTTTTTGATAATGTGAAAATCTAACATTTGCATTACCCTTCCGGACCGGAAAGCCACTAAAGTGGTTCGATCCATGATCGACAATTCACACATGGTCAATCCATGATATAAGATACCTCGTTTACGCATTTTCTTAGAGGAATCACATACCTCAAATGTCGGTACTCTAAAGGTTAAAAATAAAAAATTTGAATCCTTGTAAGTATTTGACGTTCTCGACAGTGTACTCCGTTATTAAGTGTATTATGAAAAAGTTCCTAAAGAAAAACGGTGTATATGAGTAATAGTATAGGTAAATATTAAAGAAAATGAAAAATTCCTGTACTATCTTTAACAGGAAGCATGAAGTCGTAAAAAAAGCATGTTCAATATGCTTCCAAAAGCTAAATAAATCATCATGTAATCTTCAAGCCTCGCTATTGATTCATAACCAATCTGCCACGCTGCTCTTAATGCACTCACCATTACCATCTAAATTATAACACCGTGTTCCTTATACCTTCTCAAAAAAAGAGACACAACAACATCGAACATCCCACGCTCCGAGAGAACCACCCAAACAAAGCAGCTACACACGCGCTCTATAATACTCGTTCCCCGATTAGCACAAACGAACCAACAACACATCTACGAACTATCTCTTCCGATCATCCACCTCATTCGCCCACAAAAGAAAAACGCACACACTCAATCGGAACAAGAAAAAAACACCACCACCTCCTCGCTCGTCGATATAAACCTTCGACCGATCCACAGGTAAAAAGCCGAAGATCGAAACGCGCGTGTCCAAATTTATAGGTATACTACGCGCGCCACGGGGCATGCGCGGCGGTATGCATATATATACCCGCCCGTATAGCTGTAGCTGTGTATTAATCTGCATAAACTCATTCCTATGCAAATGAAGAGATTCGAGAGGCGCCGGCGCCGCTCTCGGGGCTTATAGTCGAAGGCTGAGACGCGCCGCGGATTCGCGACGACGACGCTTGGGTAGGTATAGGGGGTATTTCGCATTTATCGCGATTCCTCGATTAATACGGGGAGGCTTTTCCTTGTTTGGCCGGTGAAGCGTGTGCGTGATTCTCGGGCAGGTGCAGGGGAACGGGTACGGGTGTGTTGTAAGCCGCGCGCCTGCGGAGTTTTAGCGTTGGAGAAAATTTTGGAGGATGAGCGAGTCGATGTGTGTATTGGTATTATTGCCAGGATTTTGGGGTTTGATGATAAGAAGGATGGATGATAGATAAGGTTTTATGTATAATTATGGTAATTTTTATGAGAAAAAGCACTGGTAGCTATGACTTATTTTTGTTTGAGACGTTATTTAGGATACAAATTACTATTAATGAGAAAATTTATGAAAGTTAATTAATAAAAAAGAAGGCTTAGTCTCTTAGAATACAAAATAACTATTAATAATAATGAATTAAAAAGTATTGTTGTTGAAAAATCTTTGAGTAGGAAGCACTCATTCGATCACCACGAAGAAATGTAAAACGTATCTTTTATCCTCTTCAGAATATGTTTACAAAATCGAAACCAATTAATTTCGTTTGCAATACTTTAGGACGCTATCAAACAATAGTCTTTTGCTAAATAAAGTATATTATATATTGTTAATTATAATAATCTGACATTTATTGCCCAAGCAAATTTGTTGAAAAAAGTTATTTATTTTTAATAAATAAATAAGAATTATCAGCCTTTGACAATTCATGAGTTTCGGTGTTGTAATTACTCAGAAATAAATTATTTGTTAAAAGAAGTCTAAGTGATGTTTTTTTATTTTAAACAAGGTTTATTAGCATTAGTATTTCTTAAACATAAATTAATAATAGTGATCAACAAAAATAATTAGTTTTAATAAAATTTGTCAAAAATTTATAAAAAAAACGGTTTTATTTTCTATTATGGAAAATCCATTATATACATCAAATTCAATATAAAATAATTAATATTCTGTAATATTGTCTGACTCTTTTAGCTTCAATGTAATTGAACATTAAGCTCGAAGTAATAAAATCTTAAATGAAACACTTCCATCAAAGGAAAATATTTATTATCTACATCGTAGTCATTACAATTCTTGTAAAATGCAAATGAGTACAACATGTTACCTGCTATGTACAAAAATGTAGTGCATATAGTTAATACATATCGTCATGTTATAACCACGTACAATGCGAACCCTCCGTTTCTTTCATTAATTTAAAAATGGAAGAGAATTGATTTTTTCCGAGTAGCAGATCAAATTTCTAAATTAAATAATTTATTATCTTTACCATGTTGAAACTATTATAAAGGAAATTGAATTAATTATTTTTGTAAAAGATTAAAAGTAAAATTTTAATATTTAAAATAATTATTATCTTTGACATATTGAAATTTTTTAAATAAAGGAAATTCAATAAATGACTTTTGTAAAAGACATTAAAAAATGTTCAATATTTTAAATATAATTACATTATTTCATATCATATTTCTGGATTTATTAATAATATTTTATTGAATATTGGTTTATAAACAATTCAGTTTGTAATTGAATTAAAATTTGAGTTCTATAAAATCCTTACTTACTTAAAAATAGGTCAGAATTATAATTGGTCATTATTTCAAAAACACATTACAAGTGCAATTAAATTTTACTTCTCCCTTTTTTCTGAAACGTATGATTAATAAATCTTTTAATATCAGTAATTATAAAGTTCGAGTAGAACTCTAAGAATGCAGAAACGCCAAAACCTTCAAGCGACTTTCACTAATAAAATTGATACATTACAGCGTTCGTACCAATTCCGCCCTCAAAGTTTCGTACTTGGCGCGCTCATAAGAACCTCATATATAAGACGACGCCGCAGACCAAAATGAGAAAAACAAGAGTGGAAAAACTTTTCATCGCCTTGCATTAAAATCTTTCATATGAGCCTATGCAATATACGCACGCGTTTTACCACAATCTTCTGATTTTGTTTTATTAAAAAACTTTGTCTTTTCATTTCACTACATTCTTATAATACAATAAAGTATTGTCTATTTTAAACTTTGATAAATAATTATTATAGAAAATTCATTAAATAATTCTTTTATAAAATCAATTATTAATAAATCTGAAAAATCCCTAAAAAATTTGTCATTCAAAATTGATGATAAATATGATTCATTATAATCAATCAAGTCTTAAAAATCTAACCATAAACAAAGCGCACAATAGAATCAATCAATTAAACATTCAATTGAAATTTCAATAGAAATTAAGGTTCAATTAGTTGTCATTATTTGAATAATAAGGATAGTCATAAAAGATTGATGCTAAATTATTGAATTTTTAAGATACATTTCAACTTGCACTATTTAAAATACATTTTGCTATTTCATAAAATGCTATTATAAGAAAACCAATCCTCACATCAAAATAATATGCAACTCCCCCAAAATAAGCCCACAAAAATTAACCAATCTCATCCCCCACTACTTCAAACAAGGTTCACCCTCCACGTGCCCCATTCGACCCCTCGTTTCTCTTTAAACCTCAAAAAAACAAGGAAACCCTCCAAAAATATTGCCCTCCACCAAAAGGTTCGAACAATTACCGCGCAATAAAAGGCGTTGCCATTCGTCCGACTGACTCTCGACGCCGTCCGAGAGAAGAGAAGCGAACAAGCGCTCGCTGACCCTGTAGCCCGAGCACAATGCACAGAAATGCCGAGACGCAAGTTCGCGCGCATGTAAATTTAATGGGTCAGAATACACAACGGACTCTCCGAGGCCTATACGACCCGAGGCGCGGCGCGGGCGACTGCGACTCCTTGTACTCTCTCTCACTCTCTCTCTCGTTATTTATTCAAATTTCGCTACAATTACGGCGCCGCGCGTGGCTCGTGAATGTACGTCTCCTACCCCAAAGGTATACACATGTATGCACATACGTGTGCGCACACCAGAGCTTCTCTCGCTCGCTATATCTTTCGAGTTCGATTCTTTTTGCCCTACGGGAGCGTGTTTTTTCTGTCTCTTTCGCTCTTTCTGATCGTCGCGAGCTGCGGCGGTTGTTTTGCTGGGTGTTGCTCTTCGCTGGTCGTGTTTGTTTTCTTCCTTTGTTTGTTTAGAGGTTTTTATTGTAGTATATATAGCTGGGAGGAATTTATTTATGTTGAAAAGAGAATTTGGATTAGCGGTGTGAAGTTGGTTATAATCATTGGTCTTGTGGGAAATTATAAATTTTATACTTAATTTTACACTTTAAACGTAAATCTTTTAAGTAGTTACAACGCTACGTTGGATTCTTTTTAGGACAGGAAGTAACATTTGTATTAATGCACTATGGAGAATCCAAATTTGACCTTAACCAGGCTACTAAGCGGGTCAATCATGATAATATCTAGATATTTGGTTTGGGTGTTTCATGGTAGATACAGAAATACTAAGTTGCCACTCAGAATGATAAATATTATGTAAACTGATAATGATATTTAGCGATCATTTTGAGTCAATGGATGTGAAATAGTTAAAGTCGAATGTACATAGTAATAAAGCATTATCTACAATTCATACAAAAGATTATTAATTAATTCGAAGAACATTATTGGCGCTTGTGTATGTCCCATCCCAATGGTACACTTGCACACCGGAGTCTTTGTTCCCTTCGTACTTTTCGTCTATCTTTCTCGTTCGATTCTTTTCGCCTTCAGCTGACTATTTTCTCTCGTTCTCGTTGTGCTGCTCTTCGCTGTTCGTGGTTATTCCGACTTCTGTTTTTCTCTTTGTTTGCTCACAGTTTTTATAGCGTTGAATGGATGGAAAAAATTAAAAAAAAAAGGAATTTGAATAGCGGTTTGAAATTGGTTGTTGCTGTTGTCATTGTTTTGCGAAATAAGATAGGTTTACGGTTATAGAAATTGTGAAACTTTGTTAGCTATATGCCTCTATTTTCTCTTTGTTGTTCTTTTGTGTTCTTATTTGACGTCATCCGGAGTTGATTCGTGTTTACTTCCGTCTAGCTTATTTATTTTGTTTTTGCGTCTGCCAATAAATGAAGCAAAATACAAGTTTTTATGGAAATGGAACAGATTCTATATTTCTAAAACTTTTTGTGCTCGCAAAATTGTTGAACTTTTGTGAACTCAATTTTTTAACCGTTAACCTCAAAGCGATGGAATTCGTAAGCAATTGTTATAATTGACTTAAGCATTTATTAATATCGAGAAAAATGTTTGTTTAGTCAAATTTATAATTATCTGGACTACGTACAATAAAAAACTAAATTAATTAAAGTTTAAACACTCAATTTCAAATACGATAATATTTTTCATTTTGTATCAGTTTTTTTATGTCCACGACGCTGTTTTCCTCTACTCTTTAATCTACTGTTTTTTCTGTTTCGCTTCTAACCTATTCTAAGCTTTTCTCTATTTGTATGACTTTATTTCTTTCTTCAACCACTTACTTTATCCCCTTAGCTTTACTACTTGTACTTTTCCTTCCCACGCCACGCTACCACTCGCCTCTTTTTTTCCACTTCTCTCTCGCGTACTTGCGGTCTGTGCGGGTCGTTTTTTTGCGCACATTGTTACCGTAATTTTTTCTCTACATCAACCCCTTCGCTTATACTCATTGCTTGCTTCTTCATACCACATGTAACTCAGTTATATATTCTTCCCACCTTTACACAAAAAATGTTTATGCACTTCACTTCTTATGTACTTTTTATTTTGCAATCAATTAATTCAATTTGATAGTATTATATATACTAAAAGAAAGGATTTCTTGTAGCAAATGAATCGAATACTTACGGGATCAAAGTCTTACGTATAACTAGCAGCAAGTGTTACACTCATTAACAGTTAAGAACCTATACTTGCGAAAATTATGTACGAGTAAGAGAAACATGCAGAGTACGAGAAGTTATTTGACGGTTTTCAAGCTTATAATGATGCATTTTAACCTTTAAATATAAAAAGATCATATGCATAGATATAATTGTCGCAGGCAAACACTTATGCTGATATTTAACGGTATTATGTACTTCATAGAAGCGTAGAAAATTTAGTTAACCTTAAAGTTAGGCGATCAGGCGGTGTCACGCCACTTAAATGCTTTCTATCAGTAATAGAAAATGAATCCTCTCTTATTTTTGTCCTGACAAAAATGAATTTTTCTTTACTTTTTACTTATTTATTAATAAATACATATATTTTTGCAGATATGTGTGTTTATTAAAGTATAATTTTAAATTAGTTTTGTTCTATTTCATTTTACATGAAATAATATTTACACTAAATTAAAATGAATTCACGCAATTTTATATTTTATCGAAAACTATGTCAGAATATTATTTTATTTTAATATATTTTACGTACAAATGATATTTTAAAATGACTCTTTCTCTATTCCATTTGAAAGCAATTTATACACATTTCATTGAATTTTTAGTATAAACTCGAACAATTCACAAATTATCTGTTTTTCAACAATATTTGGAGTTCTAACGTGCATACGAATATTTGCAAACATTCTAAAACAATTCGAAAAGATATCAACAAATTCAACAGAATGAAATTTCCAGGTAATTTTCGAATTCAAAAGCTCAAAATTTGATTAAATTCCTTCGTGTAACAAAATATTTAAATAAGCGCATGAACATTCGCATCATAGAGGAGAGGGACTCTACCGCTAGATGGCAATACTATATGTGCTGGATTAGATACATGTTATAGTTCTATTAAATATTATCGGAGGTTCTTGTTCTTAAATCATCACTCCGAAGATTCTCGCAAGAATAACGATAAAGCCCTTAATTCCCGTGTCAAAAGTTATTTCCCAGTATATAAGCCAATTAAATACTAATTATTTCATATATGATATGATTTAAATTAAAATATATTTAAACAACATACTATTTTATAACTTTTACCTGTCTTTGAAATACAATTTTCAAGCAAAAATATTCTTCAGTATACGTTAAGTGGTCATGCTGGGAGACACTTTTTCAAAAACTAAAAACCTTCGTTTTTAATTAATTCTTAACTGAAATTATTAACTTTGGCCAAAACAAATTTACTACGTCAAAAAGGTCCATTCTTCAACTAATTCCATTTTGAAAATTTCATTATCACCATACTGGAGTACTCTCTCCTACGCATTTCGAGCATTTGTTACTGCGTAATCCAATGCACTGTACAATAATTCCATAATTAGATACCGCCATCATAGAAAGACAAAATCGAAGATATATTGACTGGTGTGATGATAGAAAGGATTCTTAAATATTAAAGAAAAAAATCTTAATATTTAAAATTATTTCTTAAGAATTAAAATAAATTTTTAATAATTAAATAGATATCTTAACAATTAAAAGGAATTCTTGACAATTAAAGAGACTTCTGAACTATTAAGATAAAGTTCTCAATGCTTATAAGCATTTGTACATTTTTCATAACACGTGCTATATTATTAAATTTTCTCGAACGCTATAAATACTATGAGTGTAAGAAAAACTTTTGAATACATCACGAATCCTTAAGTACAAGTACATCTTTATCTCAGTGTATTCTCTTATCTACGATACGCATACAAATGATCAATACACACACTGTTACGGACAGACATAATATATTTTTTAATAAATGAATAACCTCGTTCAATAATAATTGTAAAAATATTTATGTTCTAAAATTTCACAAATCTTGAAGATTCAAATATCAATCAGAATATTTTTCGTGTTTCGACTTATGTTAATATATCGTGAATGTGTACACATGAATAGCGTTACGAGACTGCTTTATCTGCTATTCAATAAAATATAGTTTTCGCGATTCTTCAAAATAAAGTGAAATTAATGTAAAAAGTGTTTGAGTTTCTAATATCTCCTGCCGTATAAATCTGCCTGTGGCAGATACACACACACTTGTGTCAATTGATCAATTGATCTTCTCTATTTCTCTCTCCAAACGCACTTACATCTTTTCCACTTGTAAATTATAAATGCACCGATCTCTATACACACATCCACAAGTTATCTACACCGAGTAAGCGTCTCGCAATATACGCACCTCGCGCATGTATTATAGTTAAGTCATAAACGCGTATCGCGGTGCTCGATGGAAGGGGCAACGGCAGCGCAATTTCCGCGCGGAGCTGCCACTGGAACTGGACCTGGATGCAAATGGGCGCGTTCTCCTTTCATCGAGGAAGCGATCGCGACGGCGCGCGGACTATATTAGTCGAACACAGTTTTCGCTAATCCGCGCGGCGATTATCCCTTGCTATAGAATGTATGCGCACACGCGAGAGAGGCTTTTTGTCGTTCGCTTTATCGCCTCGTCGTCGACGTCGTCGAGGGGATTTTTTATGAATTAGTCATTAGAGTGGGTATCGATTACCTTTACCTCGTCGAACAAGATTCTTTTGTTTTTTCTATATTTTCGATGTGTGCTTCTTTCTGGTTTATTGGGTATTGGAGATTGTGAGCTTGATTATTTTATTACAGTTGTTTGTTGTTTCGTCGATGTTATGTATGTGTAGTGGTGGAATATCGGGCGGAACATAACGTTGAACCGAAAATGTTTCTTTTTTTTAAAGACATATTTTATAAAAATAAAAAGTAATCAAGAATTTATAATGCATTCGCGAAGTGCACTTGTGGGTATTTATAATAATTATGAAAATATTGAAGTTCAATAAGCTATTTTATTTTTCAACTTACTTATTATTTATTAAAATGCTAAGGTTTTTTAAAGTCAATGTTAACAAGCTATGCTTAATATTATTTTTCTTTAATAATAATCACGAAAAAAAAAATTATACCGGTCATGAAACATATTTTAATATGTTTTTATAAATTTATCGGGTTTGCGAAGTATGGAACCGTAATATTATAATTTAATAAATTGTATACCTCTATAGAAAAAGCTGAAATGTATAATATGCACATGATGTTGAGGTACCTGAGCCTCATAAAGCCGATAAATTTAATCAAATCGCATCAATGTACTGTGAAGCTATTGCTGGTATGCTGAGAATTCAGATTATATTTTTATACATATGTTATACATGCTTTATACATTATTATTTTACATGTAGATATAGGGGTATGTATGAAAGTAATTGTTTAAATAACATTTACTTGATATAAATCAAATCTGCTGTAGTGGACAGTAGAAAGGTCATTTATCCCATATGTATAATCAATATATGTTATGAAATACATTTTTAACGAAAATAATTTAATTAATTTATATACGTAAGCTGTAAAAAAATACTCCGAGATTCGGAAGTTGTGAGATCTATTCACAGTGTGGCAAATTTACCATCCACAATACAGTAATAAATGCGCTATTCTTACAATATTTACACTACAGAATAGCATTTTTACCATCCTCAATATATCTCACCTTTTACTACAGAGTTACGTATTATATATCTACGTAACTCTGCCATCAGTATATTTATTTATCCTATCCATGCTCACTCGCGACTAATTACCCAGCCAAAGACAAAGCCATGCGCGTACACATTCCTCAAAAAATTCAACCACATCCTCAATACACAGAGAGAATCTTCTGATAAAAATTACCGTGAACATCATTGTAAACATGGGATATTCTGTCTTCAGGGGGGAAATTACCCTACTGAACGGTAAAAATTAACGTTATTCATTATAAATTTTACCATTCAGCACGGTCATTTTTACCGTTCAGTAGGGTATTTTTTCCTATGAAGTCAGAATATCCCACGTTTACAATGATTTATTTACGGTAATTTTTATCAGAAAATTCTCTCTGTTCAATCGCTCCACACACCCCGCGAAAAACATTTCAATCCGCAACCACTAACAAAGCACCATTTATTTTTGTTTCAGATAAGCAACCGTCTAACTTGCGCTATCCAGAGGCAGAGCATGACGGGCGGCGTCTGCGGATCGCGGTGAGGCCAGAGCGGCATTGGGGCCCTCGTCGGTCACTCATCGCAAAAGGACGACAGCGCCGAGGATGAGGAGTTTCGGGCGTCGCGCCGGGCTCGCGCCGGCCCTCGTCGATCTTATCCGGGGCCCTCGGCTCGTCGTCTCCATCGTCGTCGTCATCTTCGTGCTGGCAGCGGCGACGCCGGCACGCTGCATTGATCTCTGTAAGCGAGTTGTGTGTGTATACGTGTGTATATATCTCGATGTTTTTGGCTTTTTTTTTTGTGCAGTGGGGTTACTTTGGACGTCATTATTCAGACGCGAGATGAATCGCGAATGTCGTGACGAGGCGGATGATAAGGTGGGGATTGGCAGGTGGAGAGAAGAGGAGATGCACGTTCGAGGTTGGAGGAGATAAGAGATTGCGGGGATATTTCTTTTTTTGGGACGGTTTGTAGGTGGAGGTGTGGTTCTTGCAGGGGCGATGAGGTTTTAACTAAATCGATCATTAAGGAGCTGGTTTTATTTTATGGTGGATGTATTTTTGAATGATTGAAGGGTTATGAACGATTTTTATTACTCATTAGTTTATTTGTCAGTAGGGGAGAACGGGGATAATTTGAACGATGCGAATTTCGTGAGCACAGAAATGATTAGTTAAACTTGTTAATGAGGCATATAGAAGGCATACACATAGGTAGTTAAATTTTTAACAAAATTTTAAGCAATGGAGTCAACTATTTAGAAGTTTTTTTTAAATTTTCTGTAAGGATTTATAATACTAATCAAATCTTCAAAGAAAAATATTTAACATAGAACAAGACTCTCTAGATATATACAGTACACAAATCATAAAAAGTCTATATATTAGACCTGATCTGCCCCATTATACTATCAAATTATAGATATTAAAATACAGCGTCGGTTCATTTCGTCTGTATCTACTTAAACATTCATAATATCTTTTATACCACTCTAACCTAAAAATCATAACTTCAATATGATTATTCGGCTCTCGTGGTATAAAATACGGTTCGAAAGTGGTGTGTAAGAAGATTTTTACCTCATGTGACTTTTCTCACTCGATTCGCTCGTGCGAAAAACGTCACATGAGCTAAATAATCACCTTCCGCACCCGTATCCAAATGTACTATAGTCTTATTTTTGTAGTGAAATTCATAAATTAATATTTAAACGCTTAAATGTGATTTTGAAAAGTAAAAAATATCATTAATACTATAAACTTTTGCTTCGTTCTTGCCTAAATTTATAAACTCACTTTTCGGACTAAAAAATGTATGAAATAATGATATAAAAAACAGTCCTAGAAACTTTAAGACCTCAGGCCACGCAAAAAATATCGTAAAGTATCAATATCTACGCGTCGCAAGGTTTCAATGACCACCGGCGATCGCACTTCATACTTCAGAAGTACTTACCACCCCCCTCTGCCCCACACATCACAATCCAGCCACCCATGTAAAATCACGCGAAAATTGAAACTTCGCTGACTCGCACGCTACCCACTCCTCTCCCCCTTCAACTATACAAATCCCGCCTTTTTGCTCCCACATTTTACACACCGCTTCGCCACCACCTCGCCAATTTTTTATCGCCTCCGCCGCCTTCCGCATTACGGATCCGGGCGACCGGCCCAATCGAAACTCCATAAATCCTCGTCCCCAACTCCCACGCTTTCTCTCTCTCTCCTCTGCCGTTTTTCCGCGCGGCGTCTGACACTTTTTGTTCATAAACGCGCGGCCCCGATTTGCATGTCGAAGTGCCTTAGTCAGCTGCTGCTCGTCGCTCGGGTTGTTAGCTCGTCGTCGTCGTCGTAGTCGGTTAAACGACCCGTCGTGGCCATTCGCGTTACTTTGATAACGAGTTTGTTCGTCAATGTTCTCTCTCTCTCTCTTGCTCACTCGAGTGCAGTGGTGCTCACTGCTCCTTTTTTTTTAGTTAGAGAGAGCGAGAGAGAAGGTGCTCCAGCCTCTGTCGTTTACCTGGAGACGAGTACGACGACGGCGGCTCGACCAATCAGCTGGGAGAATCGCGTTAGATTATACACAGAGTTTTTCTTTGGATTCTGTGTCTTCTTTTCTGCTGCGCGGAGAGTTGGCGCTTATCGGGAGCGTTTAATCTTCCGAGAATCTATCGACGAGCGCGTTTTGTAGTTTTAATGCGATCTACTTTCTTATTTCAGCGAGTGCTGGTGTGCTGGTCATTAAGTGTTATTATGGGGGACGAGTGCGAGGTGAGCGGTCCTGTTACTGATCGTGTTTAGGTCTTTGGGATTTCTTTATTTTTTGTTGGAAGGGGGAATGGTGTGGTTTCTTATCTTATTAAATTATAAATGAGTGCCTTGTACAAGTGTGGCTGATTTAATTAAGTTTGATTAAGTTTTGAAAAATGTTCGGCCGTGGTGCGTTTTATGGATAATTTAATATTTACTTGTCAGCGAAAGATGATTATCGAAATAAACGCGTACATGGTTTCGGATATTTTAATGGTGATCAATTAAGGTGACATTTTTACTGTTTGTTCGATAATTAAAATTTTAATATTCCATTAATCATACGTGTGAATAAATAACTCACCGTATTCAGAAATAATTGAGGGGATGGTAGAAATAACGATATAAGTCGAGTTATACTATTTTTTCGGAGATTACATAAAATAAATCTGCAGATAAATATACACAATATACTTTAATTTTATCAAAAGAAGATATTATTTACGTCCAAAACTGAATAAGATATTTGGAAAAATGGTATAACTCAAGAAAAGAAAAAGTAAGATTTTCATCTAAATCTCTAGATCATTTATCTAAAAAGCATGTTTTTGTATGTATCATCGATTCGTAAAAGGCTTGCAATGATTGCACTAGCTATTTTAACTACAGATTAAGTTAAAGAGTTAGTGTCGTTAATAAAATAGGTTAATGTTGGAGCGTAGCTATGGTATAGATATAAGTTTAAGAAAATATTTTAAATTCCTGTAAAAAGTTTGACCAAAACTGAAAGAACTAAAAGAAGGCTGAGAATATCCAATTAGAAGCCACTATTATAAATATTACAAAATCAAACGCTGAATACAGTTTTACCAAGGATCAAACTAAACGAAATTTTTTTCGAAAGAATACAAAAAATATTAAAGCTGAAGTTGGTGAAAATTCTTTTCACTAAACGTACTAAAAGGAAAAGGGCAAGCAAATGTTCAATATAAGCTAAAACTATTGAGTGAGAAGTTTCTGGAAATGTTGAATCTACTAAAAACTGAAATACTAAACAATTAAATAAAAATTTAAAAAAATTTAAATATAACAGAAAAAAAACTCTAAAATCGTCCGAGTGTTTGTCATAATAATATCAAGCACATACTTCGTCAAGACTATGTTAAATTACAAAAATGTAAATTAACTTTAACTAAGATACCCACATTTTTCTCTTTTTCTCAAAACGACATTTTTCGAGTTATACTGGTATTCCATCCATCCCCTCAATTATTTGTAATATATATTATTGATAAAAAGTTGATCTTTTTCATTCAGAAATATTCAAGACTAATAGAGAAATATCCAATACCAAGTAAATATGTGGTTTGGCTCTAAAATTCACGCTTAAAGTTAATTTTTCACATAAAACTATAATGATATAAATGATGTAATTAATAATTTTTCCAATATTTGTTTAATAAACCTGGAGTGAATTAAAATTTTCAAAACTCATATCATTTTGATTATAATTCCCCACAGTTCTACAAAACAAAAAATGATAAAGGGCCCTTCGCATAATTAATTATTACACATTCGCCAGCAGGATAGTCTAGCTGAAGTTAGTCTTTTTATAAAATCCCAAAATAACCGATACATTTCGTATCTTAACTAACTCCTGCAGTTAATTATGTACAGGCAGTATTGAACCTCACAAGACCAGCAAGTCAAATCACATCACGAAACTGCTCAAAACCATCAAGCTAACCCTCTCACACTCCGCGACCTCCGCATAAACACAACAGTCGGCTCCGATTCTATCAATCACACTGCCGTCTCGGCCATAAGCCAAATCACGTCGACTCGGGCCTTCGTTACCGCGGAACACTTAGTGCGCTGTCGCGCATTAAATATTTGCCCTCGATAGATCTCCTCACTCACATACATACACACACACACACACCTTGGTCTAAATTTTCCGACCAATCGCCCGGCATTTTGCCTTACCTCTATATATACAGCGACTTAGGTACTATACTACTGCTACGTACACCCCCCGGTTCGGCCCGTGTAAACAGAGACGACGACGACGACGACGTCTCGAACTCTCGCGAATTCGGGGTAACGAGACGACGTCGCCAGTCCTCTATACCCGCATAGGTATACATATAGAGGAGCTGCGCGATGTACAGGTATACACAGCTTACAGCAGAGGCGGAACTGCCAGAACAGGACGACGACGGGCTAATGGCAGCAGGAAATTCGAGCGCTGCACACAAGTATATATACCATGGCCTCCGCTGCAGCGTGGCTAAAGCTAATGATCAGCCGGTCGGAATCAAGAATTCAGACGTCGGGCGCGAGGGCGGTGCGTTGAACTTTAAACAGTGAAATATTAAGTGTATGGCCGCAGAGCCGAGCCGAGCGGAGAGTTAGGCTTGTATCGAGCGCTAGTCCGGCAGAAGGTATACGGTTAGTTATAGACTGGAGGGAGGGAAGGGGGTAATCCGATATTCCATTGTTGAGCAATTTCAATCCGCCAACTTTCAATCCGGTTTAATAAAGTTCGCACTTTTAATCAAGTTCTGCGTGCCAGCGTCGCTGGGAAGAGGGAGACAGAGGGAGAGAGAAAGAGAGTTATTATGTGTAGCATTTTGCGTTAGAGGAGAGTTGAGAGAGGGTACTTGCTATTTGTTTTCAAAGCGTCGTTAATAATGTAAATGTTTGGAGT
Organism: Gastracanthus pulcherrimus; assembly: GCA_949152435.1. Lineage (NCBI taxonomy): Eukaryota > Metazoa > Arthropoda > Insecta > Hymenoptera > Pteromalidae > Gastracanthus > Gastracanthus pulcherrimus. The sequence goes on along the minus strand of OX424572.1, from coordinate 188,939,627 downwards.
TTTTGTGAGGGGAATCAAGGGGATTGTGTTTTTGTATATTTTATCTAAGTGTGACAAGCCGTTTCGACCGCTTTTCGTGAAAAAATATCTGTTGTTTTGTTAAAATACGTGCATATTCACATAGATGGAATAGATGTAATGTTTTTATGTTTGTATTTTTTTGTATTTTATTGTATTTTAATAGCTTATTAACGGCTCATATTCCGAATAAAAAGAAAGCTTACTCACAAAGATAGTATCAAGAGTGTACGTCTCGGATTCTGATTTAAATATTTGTCAAATTTTTCATTCTAACGCATATATTTGAAACTATTGATTATATTTCGACTGTATAGGTACTAAACTTCATATTTAGGTAGCAATAAATAATCTTTCAAGGTTCATCAGAATTCAGTACTCACGACTCTTGTTCTCACATTGTTAGTTAACTCGCTATAGCCAATGATAAAAAATGGACTATAGTTTGCTGCTCTAATGCTGTTGTATTTTAAACATTTATATTAAACATACATAGTGACAGAAAATTTAAAACATACAAAGTTTCATAATATTTTCTATATAAAGTGTTATTTCTTTTCTACATAATTACAAAGGATTTATTACTTTACTCACTTTAAATGTTATTTTTTTATACTTATCTTACACTAATGCAAGACATTTTTTGTCCTATTTTAGTTAAATATTTTCGACATATTAAATGTAGCCATTAACTGGTTTTCAGATCCGTGATCCTGGTCATTAATGTTCAACAAGGCTATAATCCAAGAAGTCAATCGATTATTTATATACTTTATTTAGTTTAGAATCAAGCGAAACCTCATACACTACAATTTCCCCATAAAAATACATAAAAATCGAAAACACACAAGCCTAAAAATTCAAAACACCTACTTATAATCCTCCCAATTACCCCGTCTACAACTGAACCAAACGCTCGATACATCCCCAATATCCACACTCCCCAACCCCTCGAAATTTCCATTTAAAAAACCTCTTTCCCCGCACACAGGCATCCAGCAGCAGTCTCATTTACCCAACTTCCGTGCATGCGCCGCGCGCGCGCGCTTCAATTTTCGATGCCCTCGCTGCAGCGGCATGCGCATAACCGGGCCGGCAATTTACGCCTCACTTAAACTCCCTTTTTGCCCCGAAAAACAAGCTCGTTAACGAGCCCGCGTGTACGTACACGCTGCGGCGAATCTCGAAAATTCGCGAAGGCCGACGCGCGCACAGCTGGGCGACGCCTCCTACGGAGAAGCATTATATACTCGCTTGTAATGTATGCAAAGTAGATGGTATCTAGAGAGAGAGGGGGGGTATGGTGCAACGGGCGCGTGCAAGTCGACCGCGTCATTTCGGCGGTGGTCGTTGTTGTATTATGAGCGAGTTGGAGGCGAGCTTCGATGTCCGGGCTCGGCAGGCGCTGCGTTTGTCAGCCGCGTGTTTTCGGGGAATTAAGGGAGAGGACACTGTTTATGGAGGGCTTTTGGCGAGAGTTAGTGGTACTTGAGGAATCGATTTTGCGCTTTATAATTATTTGGGTGAAAGATGTTTTGGTGCTGCTTAAGTGGTGCTTTGTAAATGTTGTGCGCTATTAATATTTGATCTTGAGAATTATATGTCATCATTGAAAAGATAACGTTCAGCGACATACTATAAAAAATAAATTCGAATAGATTAAAACCAAATTCAGCCGTGTTTTCACATAAAATATGTGAAAAACACTATCTGTTATAGCAATTTGATACATTGAAAGCAGAGATTTGTAAGTAAAACTATTTTTGAATAATTTTCATCTTTAATCTTTAAGTTAAAATGTAATACTTTTTTCCTTCTTTAAATAGAACGATTTGTATCGATGAGAAATTTAGAATCCGGGATTTCGACGAATTTTAATATTTTCGAGGTTTTTATGTTTTTAATGCCCGTAGATGTAATTAAAAAGAAAAAAATATTAGTAACCGTTACTGGAAAAATTCAGATGTTGAATTTTCGTAATAAGAAACCTGTAATGTTTCTTATAGTAACAGATTTTACTTTTTATTTTTCTCTAATAATTACACTGGTCTCGCAGTATATGGCCGGCATTATGACGAGAAGCACTTGTATTATTGAATAGAAGTACAGAGCAAAAAGTCGACTTTCGGTTAAAATATGTTTTTAACTTTATACTTTAACTTTTCATTGAAAATTACAGTGGTCTTTTGTTATAATGCCGGTATTATAACGCTTGACCACTGTACATAGGAGGTATTTAGCACTTCAGGATAAAAATAAATAATAATAGGTTATCATAGATTTAGATTGATTATAAAATAATTTAAAAATTAATTTTACATTACTAGAGATATACACATAGTTTTTAAATAAATGCCCTAAATATTATCGGTCAATATTACATGCTACGTATGACAAGAAAATTGTTAATTTTTGCTCTTATAGTTTTAGAAGTCACTACTAATTCTTTTAAAACTACTATAATCTTGTTAATAATATTTCAATAGTATTAACAAGACGTGTACCAGATATTATTTCAGCTACTATACTGTCAATAGTAGAAACATTTTCTTATAGACTGATGCATAAACTTGAATAATATTCATCATTAAACTTTATCAATAATACAAACATTATAAATATTCAAACCTAACTCAAAACCTAATCGCGATCACCTGTCTCCAACTTTTCTTTTTCCCTCCAAACAAGACCTTCGCTACACCGTATCTACACGCTCATGCATACCCCACTAAAACAGGTCCTCCTCTGCATGCTCTCACCCAATGCACACACACTCACATACACACACACAATCCACATCCCGTGGACCGTATCGAGGAAGTCGTGTGCCCGCTCCTTTATGAAACAATTAGATCGACCTTCGAGATATCGCGAACGAGAGCCGTAAAGGCACTCGCTTCGCTCTCTCTCTCTCTCTCTCTCTCTCTCTTGTTTCAGTCCTCTCTTTCTCTCGGTGGGCAGCAACAGCAGCAGCAGCAGCATTACTGAGCATATAAAAGCCGGGCAATCCCGGCGATTCATCTTCCGGTCAGCTGTGTATGTGTGTGTGTTGTATAGTTATTTACCCGTTTATGATCCGCTCTCGTGATGCGTACATAACTTTAAAGGCTTTAAGGCGCTTGTCGCGCTAGTTTATCCATAGTTCAAAAGTTAATTCCGCCCCAAAAAGCGTCAAAAGTGACATAAACTGTGTAATGTATTGTGCGAAACTTTGAAAATTTAGCGAACGTATTAAAAGGTGAATACTTATTAAATATCCATATAAACTTTTGAATGTAAAGTTATATTAGCTGCATAAATATATATTGTATAGGTTATTATTATACTTTTAACAAAATTGTATTTTTAAAATCACATTTTTAACATATGGACTGGCCACAGACGTACTGAAATAAATTTATTTCTAAAATTATGCAAGTGCTCATAATCATTTCGACATTCATAACATGTCAAATATGAATTTTTAGTAGATAGAGTACTATATTAATTTCGTAGAAAATTATTAATGACAAGAATTTAATTCATCAAATTATTATGCTATGTCGTGAATTTTGTAATGATCATTAACGATCGCAAAATTTTCAGAGTATTAAAATGTGTTTCGTAAATAAACGGTAATTATATGTGTCACATGGGTGATTTTCTAATAAAGTTGCCAAAAATTATTAGTTTCTAGCACCTCCTACTACAATTTTGGTTATTTAAAACTGAATACATCTCATTCATCTGCGCAGAATTCATTGTAATTTAAGGGGCCAAGCCGGGATTAAGCCCAAAAAAGGCTTTTTCATTCTGAAAATTTTTGTGCTATCAAAACACAATAATACCTTAAATTTTACCAATCTAAAACCTCAAAATCTTGATCTTACACGATATAATAAATTACTATTTTCAATACTGTATTTATTAATAAAGGAACTTTGTTCCTCACACGATTAAAGGTGCCATGATGAACGAAAAAATTTTTGTTGACAGTTTTTCAACTATTTTTGACACGTATTACAAAAAGAGCCGAGAACTTATCAGTTAAATTTTTTTTCAGAGATACAATCGGTATTTTGAAAAAAAAAATTTAATATTTTTAGGAAAGTAATTTTATTTCCACTTTAACCTCCTCCACCTGCTCTCTGCAGTTTCTCTCCTCATCCTACCTCTCCTCTCTCCTTAACTCTCCACCTAACACACACAAACCTTCTAGATCTACACATAAGCGTCGAGGGCAACGATGCTCGCGTTGTTCTCACTCGCGGGGGCTGATCTGGTCCCTCTCAACCCCAGTGCTATGCTCGTGTTGATGTAATTCTTTTTTCTTCTGCTTGCAGCACAATGCATCGCGCCGCTGGGCATGGAGACCGGGACGATACCGGACGCCGACATAACGGCCAGCTCGAGCTTCGACAGCGGCAACGTCGGACCGCACGAGGCCCGGTAAGTCTTCTCGCCATTATGCGTGTTTTCTTCTTATTTTGTAGGGGGATGTTGTGGGAATGAATAGAGAATTATGTGTATTCGGTAATGCCGTGAGCTGCGAGAATGTGAGCATTGAAGATTCAGACTTTTATTTCTATAATTGATGCAGATAACTCGTTATCATGTATTTTGCTATATTGAAAATCTATACGCAGTTTTTATTGGTTAGAAGCTAAAATTATAAATGAATGAAAATGAAAATATGGAAAAGATATGAATAATGTTGATATACTTGTATGGGTTAAGTGGTAATTGATGGGTATGGTAAGACGTGTATGTATTATGGATCTAATTTAAATATTGGCAGTCAATTTTATTTTAATTTTTTTTCTACCTTAAAGTTGCTGATCTTTTGAACTCATGTATTTAAAAGCTTTATGATGCATATATTTAAAATAACTTCATTACGTAACATTACTTTATCTAAATTTTACTGTGATATGTTATCATACACATTTATTCTGAATTAGTACTCTCAAATTATTATAAAATATGAACGAAATATTCACCATATTTTAAAATTTGAATGTACCTCGCGACAGAAAAAAAATTGACATCATTAAACATCAAAGAAGGGCGTCGAAATTATACTCGATGAGTCTTTTAAAAAATATTCGCTCTTATGTTTTATTATATGACCCAATTTGAAATAATATTTTTTTCAAAGTAGATAACGTTTACTTAATTTTCGAGACTTTGTTTATAACAAGTATTGAAGAGAAGCAACTAATGACTAACCTTATATAAATATGAAGCTGCTTCTAATTTGATTTATATTGACTCATTTCAAAATATTTTTTATTTTTTCATGTTTCATAATATGACCCAATTTTAAAAGTTATGTACTTTTTAATGATTTATTATTGATAAGCTATAGCAATTAAAAAATATCAACGTTTATAACCTTAAAATATAAAAATAAAAATGTTTGGCATATTGACTTTAGGTGGTTAACGATTGTGCTTCCAGCCCTATATCTATTTCTCATTTAATTCATAAAATAACTCAATTCGTTGTATGTAGAATCCTAATTATCAAAAATGCATCAATATTTCTACTTCAACAAATTTAAAAAGAAAAACCACGTAGTAATATGTAGAACACAATTCATCGTCTATAAAACTGTACATCAGTAACAACCTACAACCCACTTCCTCCCATCCTCAGAAAAATAATCAATAAGCTCTCCGTGTACAATCAAGCCAACTCCCAGCCCAAAAAGAGTAGGCGCCTCATCGAAGTCATAAAACCTGAGGTTCGTTATCTCCTCGTATCATCGACATGACCGCGCAACGTCAATCATTCCGCGTCCAGGCGCACATCCGCGTGCGTTAGACACTCGTCTGGTCTACGCGCTCCCCAAACATAGCCACTATACGCGCACTGCCTTCCTTTCTTCGTCGCGCCCAACTATATACGACGCGAGCGATGCATCATTCCGTAATGAGCGACACGCATAAATCTCCGAGCCTTTCTTGAATAAATAATCGCTTATTAATTGCGGCGCTGAATAATTGAGGGCCCCTCATCGTCTCTCGCGCGTGGCCGACGTACGAACGAGGTGGAATATAGGTCCAAGGGTTGTAACAGCTGATTAAATCTGCGAGCAGTTTTGCAATCTCGATGGGTGTCCGCTGGATTATACGCGCTGAATGTATATTGTATGAGCTTCTGGTGGTTCCGCTGAAACGTGGTTGGAGAAATAATTCAGATGGGATAGCTGGAGCAGTGATGTGGAGTTGTTCCGTGTGTGAAGATGAAATGGCTAACTACCTAAAACATGTTTTAAAGAAATGTAGTACATTCGTGCTGTATGGGTTATATGCACGAAACTATCATTTTTTTAAATATCGTCGGAACAAATATATGTACAAACAGAACTTCCAACCAATTTTTTTTTTAATTTTTAAGACGCAAGAAAACCAATCTGTAATTATAGAAAGTCCCAGACCTAATTTATGAATTACACAGAATAGATATTTTGTACATCCACTTCATATAATGTAATAGTTTTTACAATTAAAAAGTATCAATTGCACGACTATGAAATCAGATAATTTGAAAATCTTCCACAGACAAATCATAGTTTTTCTTCAAAAACAATATATATTTATTATAACAAAAGATTAAAAAAATTAATTTATAGATGTACTTGATGGATTATTATAAAAATCATAACTCATGAGAGACAGTCAGCCATGAACTTACTTATGTCGTTAAATATTGAACATGGCTTAAAATATCAGAGAAGTAGCGCCACAAGAAACGTCTATCATTCTTTTCAGACTCATCGTGTGTCATTAATAATTTAAGTGGCAATTATCCCGGCTTTGCAGTTTAATTTTAATCTAAATTGCCACGACGAAAAAAATCTTCGGCTTAGATCCGCGTAAGTGACTTTGTGAAGGGTGCATTTTACCTTTTTCCCACCTGAATAATGTAATGAGCCATCAGAATACGTAATTTCGCTTCCTTTTTCCGTATCAGCCGGGTTGAGATCGACCAGCAAAGTGCATAAGAACGTTTCACAGAGTAACAGACTTAAAATACCTCTGACAGTTCTTTCCTTTTCTTCCAAAAACAATTCCTCTCTATTATGATAAATTTTGGAGAATTAACGCCATTTTAAATTTGTAACTGATCTTCTCTATATTAAATTAAAATCATACATATATCCGAGCATCCGTTGCTGAATAATTACGATACATTACAAGTACTACGAAGTAAAGTAATTTTCAAAGTGATAATATAGCATTGAGTTGATTTTATCTCCTCCTGTGATTCCGCTTTGAGCAGAAGCACAAGGAAAAGTGGTGAAACGTGCCGTAGTAGTCAGAGAAAATTGGACATCATCTAACTAAATAGGATTAACTCGTAGATATCTTCATTGTAATCACTCTAATACAAATCACAAAACTCACTCTAAAGTCTCTAACAGTAGTCAATTCACCCAATGACTTAATTCTCCTTTACCTTCCAACATACGTTCATCCACATTTTTCCGCCTTGCTCATACACTCTCCCCCGGCACACATGCATAGCCATACAACCACCTTCACATGCACATTATACACTCACCGCGATAACCCATGCTGCAGTTAGGCATTAATGCGACCTTAAAGCCGAGCGTCGCGTGCGTGCTCCACACTAAACACACACACACACACACACACACACACACACACCTACTCCGAGTATCAAGCCGCAGTTTATGAGTAGCTGTATCATTCTCTCTCTCCTCTGTACATCCCTCCTCCCACGGGACATCCTGCACATCCAGATCCATCCCAGCACTGTTCCTGGCTTTTGCTCTCCTCCGAACGCACGTACTACAGTCCCCGTGGCCACTTGCATACACGGGGCATGTATATGTATATATATATATATATAAGTAGGTACGTATACGTATACGTATGTAGCTTTGACGCTTTGCGTCTCTCTCGATCTCGCTCTGATATTAATACATTCCATTACCGGGGACAATGACAGGCTGAATGGTCCTCGTGGCTGCTGATGAGCTCGGGGCCGCGCGGAGAGAGGCTCGCCCATCTAATTTAATAGAGTCTCGTCGGCCGCTGCCGCCGCTGCTGCTGCTGCGATCGCATTATGGAGGGTGAGGGTGGCTTGAGAGGGAGTTTTTCGTGGGTGGGGTTATGTATATGCGGTGGAGGTAGGTAGAGCGGAAAAAATCTTGTAAGTCGCCAGGGATAGGTAAGGGTATGTTTGCTGTTGCTGAAATTGCAATTGGATGAGGAGGGGTGGCAATTGTTGTTGGGTGAGTGGCAATTGTTATTCTGTGTTGACGATGTGTGGGAAAGACGGAATTGCTGTTTACGTGATAATGTTATTGAACATTTGGTTTGTTGCAATAAAACTATATTGTAAGTATCTTGGAATGTTCTTCTTGGAGATTGTATCACTTGTTCTTGTTTATTAATTTCGTGGGAATACTTTATGAATGGGTACAAGTGAATTTTTAAAATCTCTTGTGCCGCGTCTACACTGGCACTTTAATGGCGCTTTAACTTTTAATATTAAATATCATTACAGTGATAATAGCTAGTAAATTTTAAAGAGTTCTATTGTGTAGAGATTTGTTTCTTCTATTTTTTCACACTAAAATAGTTTTGCTTTTCTAAACACCATAAACATTATTCGATATTGAAAGTTAAAGCGAGACTCTATTAAACTATCAGTGAATGTTGTTCGTAGTTCTTTTCATTATGTCATAAATCTTTCGATTTTGGTTATGTATATGTTTGGTAGGTATATAGATATCGTAAAACATTGCAATATATAACAACAAAATGATATAGATTTTGTTTACATTTACAAAACGCGGAAAGTTTGACATGAATTCTTCATAAAAATATTATTAATAGTTCCATATATTGGTTTGATTAGGTACAATAGCACCTTTGATGCGGCTATAAAGTGCACCAGACTTTTGAAAGTGGCAACAATAATTTTGAGTTTGTCGTATACCTTGTGTCACACATTTTATGCTTTTGTAAAGTAACAATATAAATCAAGAAAAAGTTGTAGTTCAGAGAATGTTAAAATAAAGTTTCCCAATACCTCATACCTGTACACCCTCTGAAAAATTCGACTGACGAAACGTGTTTCAAATTTTTAGAAGTAACTTAAGTGTGATTGGTTACGTTCGTTCTTGTGTTTTCTTTTTTCGAGCACCTTCAATACAAACTAAAATATGTCTTTATAATGCATTTATTTAACAAAATAAACTACTTCTAATCACAACGGTTAACAATATTAAAACTATAAATAACATTACAGCAACAAAAATACTACACACCAAAATATATCATACATAAACAAAAAAACTCTTAAACAATCTATCCAACGAAAAGCACAACAGTACTCGAGACTCGCTAATCCCGCGCTGAATAAGGCAAAGAAAACAACGTCGGAGTAAAACGATTACACGCAAGACGCGCGAGAATAGCGTAAGACCGGCGGCGGAAGGTGCGAGCAAACAAACGCGCTCGCACCGCCAGCTGAGAGGAAGAGGAAAAGAAGATGCGCGCCGAGTCTGGGTGTCAACGCCTCGGCTCTCCGAGCCTCTTTACAGCCGCCGCGCGTGCGCTGTGCAGCAGTCGCGCGGGCGTGAGCGAGAGAGAGAGAAGGAAGGAGCGAGCGCAGGAGATTCCTTGTCGCGGTTGGCGCCGGAGTCGTTGTGTATACCTTCTAAATTTCAGCGAGTCACTTTGTTCCGCACATGTTCCTCCTTTCTCGCAGCTCCGCGCGAGTCTTTTTTCGCTTCTCTGCCGGTGTATATATAATGTACTCCTTCCGTCGCCGGGCGACGTCGGGGTATTACGAGCGCTGGCTGTTATACCCTGGCACGCGGTGCCAGGCTTCTTGATTTAGCGCTTGATTAAATTTCACGCGCGCCCGCGCGTCCTTTTAACGCGCCGCATTTGGTTTATTATGCGACGTGTATATTTGCGCAATTAGGAGCATATTATTATTAGAATTGTGGGCTTTTATAAATTTGACGTTTGTGGCGCTTGTGGGTATTTATTTATGTTCGGATGATAGAAGAATCTCTGATTACCAAAAAGTAAGTGATACGTTGGAAGAAATAGATTCAAATGATTTCTAGTTGTTATTATAGGTAATTGTGTATACTTAGAATGGATAGACTTAATATTTATTTACCAAAAAGAAAAACTGATTAGTGATTACTGAATCAATAAAAGCATTTGGACATACCCCTCAGTGGTCACATTTTTAAGGACACCGACTTTTCATTTGTTTGTATCTTCGGTCCGAATGTATCAATTTTACCTTTTTTTAAAAATTGAATCGCCAGAATCTCAAGAAACTAAAATATCCCGGTTACAACAATTTTTGGGGTATGCCATTACGCATAACATCATGTGACTGAGTGTTATATATGTATAAAAGAACATACTGATGTGGGAAAATTTCAGCCACACATTTATCAAATTGACAAGTATGAGAAAAAATCCGTTTTCTGTACAATACGTTAAATTTTTATACTACTGAATTCTTTTGTTTAAAAATTGATAAATTGATATGAATGCATTAATATTTTAAGATAATAGCATACAGTAAATCGATCATTTTCTAGTTCAGCAATTATTCCACGGGTGAATCGATTGAAATAAGCAATAAAATTGTTTTATTCTTCAGTAGTAGTATAAACGGTCATATTATACTTCAACACAGTAATCCTATAAAATAATAAACTATATAAAACTACAAATTATATTTAAAATGCATAAAAATTACACAACCTACAGTGTTAAAAAAGTTCCATTTACCAAAAGCTAATTTCGTTCTGCATAACACCAAAGATCTCGTCATTCATCATTTACACGCACATCACGCAAACATCGAGATTCTTTATCGCGTCAATTACCCGCGCAACAAGCGCACGTATAATAAGAAACTTTACTATATACGCGGCGTCCTCGTCGTCGACGACGTGTCCGCCAAAGAATGGCACCCTAACGTTCGCGCGACGTTTAATGCCCCGCCATTATTGTTTCGCTAAGTTTCACGGGTGGTACTGGTGCGGCGAGAGAGAGAAAAAGAGAGAGAGAGTATAAGTTTTCGCAATGATCTATACGACGTTAAAGAGTCGTTCCAGCTGCGGCGTTAACTTTATTCCCGTGCTCCGTACGTGACTCTTATTCCGGCTGGACGACCTCCGCGAGGCTGTTTCTTATAGTGCAAGGGCGGCTACGCGATGCGACTCCACGCTTGACCCGCGCTCGAGTTTGTTATACCGTCCTGGCACTTTGGCCGCTGATCGATGCTGGAATCAAAGTGATTGCCGGGGACGGCTGGATAGTTTCTTATCAGCGGAGGGTAATTGAGGGAATTGCTGCGTAATTGTTTGGAGTGTGTTTAGAAAGTTATCGTTGAGGGATTTTATTGAAATGTAGTCGTTGGAGCTGGTCGATCATTGAATGAATCACAATCGTTGGAAAAACCAATTGAAGTGAATTTTGATTTTAAAAGTATGATAGTAATGAAAAATTTAACAATACTGGCATGTAGAGTGTCAAACCTTTATTTAGACGAGGCTTTGGAAATTATCTTATGATTTTAGTTCTAGCAAATTATAACTAAGCCATTGAAAAAAATTATGAGTACTGAATTTCATATTTAAATATCAGAAGATATTTCCTGAGGCCTCGTCCAAATCCCTGACCGAGACATGTGAAACTCTCCTTGTAAGTATCGTTTATTACAGATTTTAAAATGTCTAAATATTTATTGGATCAGATCAATAAAACTTTAATGCACAACAAACTTTTACAATGAACATCTATTTTTATTTTAAAAATTAATTTTCTTAATCAGTTAGTAACAGAGAGAGAAAATAGTTTGCAATTGTATATGTGACCTTATTTTGTAACCGTACTAATTATTGTTATCATTATACAGACCAACAAGTAATGTTAACCGCAATATTTTCATCATCTCTAATTGTTAAGAACTCAAAATTGCATGGTCTTGTTCACGCACAAATAGGTGTAATTCTTTCTACTATATGCTAATTCCATGCAGTCTTACATTGCACCATAATACTTATTTCATAATTAATTAGAAATATAAAAAGATTTTTCATAAATCAGATGAGATAAATAATCAGTTTAGGATTAACATATGATCTTAAACTATTGACTGTGTCCATTCTTTAATACATATATATATATATATATATATATATATATATAGAGGAGCGAAAAGTATTTTGCCGCTATACGCCCAGAGCAATTGCAGAAGGACTCGCTCGCTCTCGGATGCTTTAATTTACGTTTTCGGAGCTTTGCTCGACGTTGAATCGATCGGTGAGGGAGAGAGTCAATTATTGCGTTAAGAATTTAGAGGAGGTGGAGATTTCATTAGCCGTGTTTTATCCTCGGTGAGAGAGCTCGCAACGGTGATTGTCAATAATCGGGCAGTTTTAGAGTTTGCTCGCTTTGAAGTTGGGTGCTTGAGTCGAGAAAAGTTACTAAAGGAGAATTGATTTATATTATTTTGCACTGGAGGTTTATTCAGAAATTTAGGAGACATGAACTTTTTTGTTCTGTATAATGCACTGAGAAAACATATAAGGTAAACGTACCAATGATCGGACACGTCCCTATGATCGGATAATATTGAAAATAAGTGCTTATTAGATATATGAAATAATTCGTAATCACCCCATATCTACAGACTAATGATCAACTAAATGATTTTTATAGTTAACGTTAAGAATATTTTTTCATTTAAAATTTAATGTATTACGAAATGGATATTGTCAAATTTTAACCTAATAAAAATATTTTTTCAAGTTAATCTAAACTTATCCTAAATGCTGCGATATGTATATCTCGCCAATTACGATATTATTTCTTGTTGTGGATATACTAGAAGTGGGTAATATTCAAAATTCTAATATTTTTTAAATATATTATATAGTTCTATCGCTTATCATTTTAACGTTGAATAACATTATAAAACGTGTAGAAATTTATGAAAAACTGATGTTATATTAACATATTATAGCTTGATATTATTCTTAGTCTTGTGCGTTACTAAGCTTATTGTAAAGTCATATAACTCATGCCGCTTTCACATGTTAATGCAACATTTCAGAATGCATAACACCTTCGAAAGCCTTAGCGAAATTCAGCTTGAGTGATTAGATGCGGGAGTATTCCAACGTACATTTTGAAAGATGATTTTCGCAATAATTAGGTGCTACACGAGTACTGTACAATTTATGTAAATTCGATACAGTTACACTAGAATGTAAGAGGCAACAAATTGCAGTGCACATAACTCCTGGAAATAAGTATGCTTTCACGTATTTATGCATTTGCAATCATTGTAATGTGTCCAAGTAAAATAGAACAGAGTAAGACATTAGTTAAGAAAGTGCTTTTACAAGATTAAAAAGCAACATTATTATCATGTGAAATTAAAACATATAAATAATGTTATTATCAGAAGGTTTGCAACATATTATTATGCGTTACGAACCAAATGAGCGCGGATATCATTTTTAAAAATCTTATTTTTACGTACTATTTATGGCAAAGCGTTATTTTTTTATATTCTTAAATATTTTTAACAGTTCTATCCTAAAGTTTGTAACAAAAAAGTACATGCATATTCCATACATTATCAGGAAACTGAATCTATCTAGAAATTTGTATGTCAATGAAGATTTAAAATCGTTTTTTATCTACAATGATACTAATCGAAGAAAGGATGCCGAGGGCATAAAAATACCTTTTTGTTTATGAAAAGTTTTACTTCTTGACGTTGCAGAAAATTGATAAAAGCTGGATTTAACGTTTTGCAATATAAAGTACATGAAAGTAGTATCAGATTCATACTGAAAGACGAGTATTTTTTAAGCGTATTTCAAACTAATTTTTAAAACTTCCCCATAGTTAGAAAAATAAATTTTATTTTAAATCGAATAGTCTTTTTGTGCTCATCATGGTTGTAATATATATCTCTTAGGTCTTTATTAAGCAAAGAAGAAATTGCAAACCTGTCAGCATCTATCTATAAATTTTCTTTTACGTCCATATATTATAATTTTCGTAGAAAAATATCAAACAGGATTTTATCTTTTTAAGGACTTATACATCTTAAAAATAATTAAAGTTCATAATATCTTTGTGAGGCACCTACAAAATTCAGCTTATTGTAACAAAATTTTATGAAAATTTAGTGTGGATTCAATTAGTTTACTATTCAAATAAATATACACCTTAATGCAAATTACAATAACAAAACAACACTATAATATAAAATTACATATAATAAATTGATTCCATTACCACCCCACTCTATTGTCCTTACTTAACCAAGCATGAAACATCCAGGCAAATCAAACTTCAAACTCACCCACCTCTCATCAATAACCCACCAAACAGCCAAACCAAACCAAGAACCACAAAACGAATAACGTCACCTCTCCAAACCTCGCCTCTCCCTCAACCCCTCCCTCCATCCCATACTCGACATAGAATCCCCTCATCCGGCTGCACTCTCTCGCGTGCAACAACAACCACGCGTGCACTCGAGTCTGTATCAGCCCGGAGAGCTCTCTGATGAATGTAAAATGCGATTATTAGTATATACCGGTCTCGGAGAGAGCCGAAAGAGAGAGAGAGAGAGATTCGAGAGGGCAGACGCCGCCGCTAGTGGTATAAACGGCCCGTGCAATTAGGGAAGGCGCTTCGCACGCCATTCCCGGTTCATCTTTTATTCATGATGCTCGCCTCCTCCGCCCCGCTGCCGCTGCTGCTCCCACGAGATTAAAACTAAAGCACGTTTCTGTGGCGGCGCCGGAGCGAAGTGCATCGGCCAAAAAGCAAGAGAGAGAGAGAGAGAGAGAGAAGGGGAAATTCGAAAATTTCTAGGGCTGTCCGATAATAGCGATTTGCGCGCAATGGGAGATATGGCTGTTTGCACGACGAGTTTTCTGGGTGACTGGGATGAAATGGAGGTGTTTTTGTAAGTCGATAGGTGAAGTTCAGTGGGGTAGAGATGAACATGTGTTTTTTTTTTGGTGGAGTGTGACGAATGTTGCATTTGATGGGTTTCTTTGGATGCTTATTTTAAGTATGGTATTTTTGAGAAGTCTATTTATCATAGATTTACCGAATCTTCCCTTTTCAAATTTCAGTTGGTAACTCTTGCTTATTTGTTTTTGATTATGCGGAATATCTTATATTGAGACACTTCCATTCCATCTGTTCTTCTGTTTCGATATAATACGTGATAGTCAATAATATTTGCGAAACTATTTGAATGTTTGTCACATTTTGCAGTGTAGTCTTCTATAATAATTTAAAAACTGTTTAAAGATCGAAAAATATTATAAATTACCATATAACAAGAAACAGGATTAAATAAATGATTTGGTCTATTTTTATTGCTTCATTTACCGAAAAATGTTTAATAAATAATGCTTAATTGTAATTCTAAATTACGCAACAGTATCAAAATTTATAATATATATATATATATATATATATATATATATATATATATATATATATATATGTGTATATATATAATAAACAAAATTCTTCTGTGAATTACTTTTAGCGAAATATTAAAATAAAAAGCTAAATACTTTCATTAACGAAAATTGATACTGGCCATCTCGCTGACACTGAACGCGACGAAGGCAAGACAAAAAGACGAGGGAAATCATTGGCACGACGGAATACATATCTTTCTCTCCGTCTCTCTCCACTCCTTCCTCTCGCTCATCTGGCAATAAGACCGAGAGAGACAGAAGCCGCGCGGTCTCTGTGAAATTGAAGCCCTCGCGCCCCGGCGTATCGAGGAGGAGGAGCAAGGGAGAGAGAGAGAGAGAGAGAGAGAGATACTGCACCAGTTGCTTTGCATTTTCGCCTCGCCTCGAATCTTCGTCAAGAAGTGTCTGTGTGCAGCGCGACGGCAATTTCGCAGCCTGTTCCTCCGCGCCTCTGATCCCGCGTTTGCTCTCTTCTTCTTCCTCCTCTTCTCTTTTCTTTTTGCGTGGCAGGTGCGCGCGAACGTGCGGATGCGGACGCGCCAAATGGATTTTGATTATTTTAACTTTTTAATTTCGAGGGGATAAGATTATTGCGGAGGAACGCGACTGCGGGATATGCAGGGTGAGATGGGGAATTTTAAGCTGGGATTTGATTGGTGGAAATTGAGCGTTAAGGATGGTTGGGGATGATTGAAAAGCAATTTAGGAATTACTGATCTAAGTGCATGTAATTGATGCAATGTTTACTTTTGCATTTTATGTACTTTTTTTAACATTTATTATGTACTTCAGGATACAAATATAATACGTATTATTCCTTTCACGCAATGTGTGAACTTTTTTGTCCACGTATCATTCATGTATTGTATTTAACAGTACTTTTCGACACGGTTGGGTACGTTCATTTTTTAGCGCATGGGACGTTTGTCGCACGAGCGAAGCGAGTGAGAAAAGTCACATGCGCTAAAAAACAACGTACCCAACAGTGTCGAACATTCTTTTTTGATACAGTAAGTGTGAAATTGCAATTTTAAGAATTTACGAAATGGGTAAAGTGCAACTTTACGCATACTGTGTCGAAAAATATTATTAGTAAACAGGATTAATAATTTTTGGCAATAAATTTTGATTAAAGACAAAAACATGGGTTTTCTTATAATTATGTCACCAAAAAATTACGGAAAAGCATTTTCTTCAAATGTCCCCGAAAAATTTAAGCTATTATTTATAAAATAAATTAACAATGAGCTTAAAAAGTGATTGAATAACAACATTTTTTTGGTATCATAATTTTATTTTACTATAGAATCAAAAATACCTTATATTAATCCGCACCATGAGATATTGAATTCATATCGAGTCTCTGATTTCTGATTTTCGATAATCTCCATTTGTAAAATCAGAAAACGTTAGTGTATATAACTTATAGTCTACCAAAATAATTATTACAATTGCGATACATCAACATTGTTCGAATCTCGAAAACATTCATTTACCTAAACATTTGAATCATTACATTATTAAAGAGGATAATATTAATTTATTTAAAAATATATGTCAATTCGTAATACAAACTAGAGCCGGTCGTTACGTATTGATAAATTTTTCAATATTTTAAAAAGCTTATAATCAAAAGACAGTTTGCGTCAGGTCAAATGCACCCAGCGGTAGTAATACGACAGGGTACTCCTTTTTTTTTTTTCTAATTTATTTATTTATTGTCGCATCAACCCCATATAGGTCATTAGCGACTACATTGGTGTGATATTACAAAAGAAATTATACGTTATACACATTTTATATATACAGTTTCATAATACATTTATATGGTGCTAGCTGTAATCTATTATTTAAAATACACGAAGATTGTAAAAAAAAAAAAAAAGTTATTAAATATTTTTTTACAAATAGAGACGTCGTTGAGGCATATTTTTAGTTCTGTGGGAATTTGATGTAATCCTGTAATATTTTTCAAACGACTCAACAAACGATATTAATATTACAGAAAGTCTTCGCTCAATAACAATAATTAGACCAATCACGAGTCATACACCGACTCCTTAATAAAGTAAGAACGATGCTTCCTTGCAGACTGCGCTCGGAGAACCACGGCGGCGCCTGGTGTCCGAAGGCCCAAGTGACCAACAATCCCCGGGAATGGCTGGAAATCGATCTCCACACGGTTCACTTGATCACCGCGACCGGCACTCAGGGTCGCTTCGGCAATGGCGTGGGCGTCGAGTACGCAGAGGCCTACATGCTGGAGTACTGGCGGCCCCGTCTCGGCAAATGGATTCGATACAAGGATATCAAAGGCCAAGAGGTGAGTCTTATTTTTGGTTCATTTTTATCTCCTATACGCTATATTGGTTTTTAAGACAGTTTCAATTTAAATGGAGATCTTTGTGCACATTTCAATATTTGGACTAATGACGCAAATGTAACCGACATTTTCTACATTTATTACTTACGTCAAAGAAGATTATTTTATTACACATCTCTTTTTTATATTAAAGATTATGTGTAATCTTTTTAAAGCGAATTCAAATAGTACTTAATGCTCTTTGATATGTGGTTTTATCGAAGTCCATAAATTGATCGTGCATAGAAACTGAATAATTCATACGAACTTTGTTCTTGCACTTGAAACTTTGTACTTAAACTTATTATGATGCCGTTATTGTGATCTCTTCTTAAATAATAATTATTTTCAATCGCTGTTTATAACAATTATATAAATTTTTATTAAGAATTTTCTGATTAAATTTTTATTTTTATAAAAAAGATTCACAATAATAGTTTAAAGTACCTAATTATTTTTTAACTAGCATACATAAATTTTGTTATCGTGCCATAATAAGTCTTGGAACAACGTTTAAAGTAGATTATGTTAATTTCTCATGCGTAAGGAGACTTTTGAAGTTGGTAGGTTTTCAATTATTTTGGATTACCAGGGGTAGAATATATCTTCCAATTTGGCGCAAAGATCCCGCATATATTCAATACGAACGAAAACAATGTAGAAATAAACAATTATCAATTCAATTATATCTTAATATTATAGCATAGTTACGATCCTGAACTACACATTAATAGAGCTTCCAAAAAAGTTACGTTTCTTCCTACCCATACAAAAGCAAAGCCTCACGTTCGTCAAAAAAATAAATAACAACATAATTAAAACATCAAAGTCTTCAATTTATCAACTCTATTCACGACTACCCGATCAAAGGCTTTCATTCAATGAATTCATCATTGCACTTTTCAAAGCCCCGCCAAGCCTCATATAACAGAATATTAACAAAAAAAAACAAGTATCCGACAGTCAGTCATATCGACGAACGAAGACCGCCTAAAAAAGGACTAGAAATCCCTTACTCCCAGCAGCGTGGAAAGAATCGAGCTCTCGACCATTAGGCGGACCGCGACGGCCGACGCTCGTTTTTTTTCGAATCTCGCGTATTAATCTCCACCGCTCCCGCGAACGCTCCATTAGTTGCCCCGCGCATGCGCTGGCGTTCCTTTGACGCGTTTCGATAATACATGGTAGAGAGAGATAGTGAGAGAGAGTGAGAGAGAATGAGAGAGAGTGAGAGAGAGAAAGATAGTGAGAGAGAGAGAGGGAGAGAAAGAGGGAGAGAGAGAGAGAGAGAGATAGAGAGACAGACAGAGTCATTGACACGCGGTCGTAAGAGTGAAGATTTTGGCTGGAGAGTGGAGTGTTAGGGGAAAAGGTTATTGTATTATTTTATATTGTATTTGAAATGTAATGAGATTAGTCAACAGTTATCATTTTCGACTAAAAACTGAATTCTTTTAGCATTAAATACAATTCAATGATTTTACCTTGATACGTATAAGAGGAGGCCGTAAGCGTGTACTTAATGAAATTTGCGGTTCCGAACTTTACTTGTTCCATTTTACGTTTTACAAATTTCTAAAAGTTAACCCTGTTCTTTATTCAATAATATAGAATTGGCGACATCTTTTAGAATTTTGTAAAATTAAAGATTGAACGAGTAACGTTCGGAACCGTAAATTTAGCTTCGTACCCAAGTACGACATCCTCTTAAGATCACTTATAGATTTTATCCAAAATGTAAATGTAAAAATAATATTTTCTATTATTTTTAAAGAGAAAAGACAGTAATAAACATTCAGAAACATCGTGAAGTTGTTTAAATTTCTTAAAACAACAAATAAAATTTTACGTGAATGTCGTTTTGTTTTTAATTGTGCACCACTTATTTTCAAAAGATTCGTATTCCGAAGCTTTTCTGAAAGTTTCAAGTACATCCATCAAAAATCACTTGTAGAATCGTGCAAACATTAAAAATTTAGTTTTACTACGTGAAAAATGAAAAGTTTTGAGGATCAAGGATTCAACACTTGTAAAATTCAAAGTTTGCTTTTATCGTAGAAAACGGTAATAAAAGTAAAAAGTGTAAAACATGTATTCAATCACTACTATCTTCAAATCGAGAACTAAGTTTTTCATAAAATCCTATCAATAACCAATAGAATTTATCATTGCATTAATCCGATTGAACCGAATCAAACAAAAAGAAGATCACCCAAATTAAGACATCTAAACTACCTCTTCTCTTCCAAGACCCCTCCCCACTCTCCCACAAAAAAGCACTCCTCAATCTCGGCACCTAGCATCTCCAACGCTGAATCTCCGATATCTCACAACCTGTGCCCTATACAACAAAACCAAAAAGAGCCCATCCAAAAGAGTAATGCCACTGGGGCTCTTACCCCTTCCACCCTTATCAAGATCCTCGTGACGCAATACTTATGGCTTCGATTAATCGAGGCCGATCCGATCCGTTCTCCAAGTCCGAGACGATCCGTCTCTCTCTCTCTCTCGGCATCCAAGCGCTCTCGAGTCTCGTCTGTCTGTCTGCTCTCTCTCTCTCTCTCTCTCTCTCCTCAGAAGATGCGGAGCCTTTTGCGAGTCCCGCTCGCGTGCGCGCTGAAAATAGCCGCGGCAGCACAGCGGATACACGCATCGACTGAAATAATAATTCAATTGCGATTAAAGTGAGCAGGCGCCAGGGGGGAGGGGGGAAGCTGTATTTTTGGAGGGCCGCCTTGGGAGAAGTGTCTTCCTTGAATATTTTAGAGGTTCTTCGGTATTTTTCTCTCGTCCTTTTAGCCGTGGCCTTTGCGCCTGGGTTGCTCGAGTTTCGTGGTGCTCGTTTTAAGGGAATCGTGCGGATTTTAATTTTTTTATTGGTTGTAATTATGATGATTTTGGTTGATTTTAATAATGAATTTGTCTCCATTTTGTTCACTTTGTAAATAATATATTCTAACCCTGGCAGGCACAGGCGTTCCTCTATCTGTGACTTATCTTTTTGAATCATTTTTTTTAAATTTTACAGTGTGTTTATTTTTTTATCTTAGGTTTTATTGTGTTTCATAAATCGTTAATAAAATTGTTAATATTATACAATGAACGAAACAGTTTCTTTAGAAAACAATTTAAGCCAGACAGAAAAATAAATCATATATTTATCTGAAAAATTACCCTACAATAATTATGTGGATTAGTAGTTACGAGAATTTGTCAACGGATTCATAATGCGCAATGCTAGAATATTAAGAAAGTTGGTGTAATAAAAAAAAGTCATGACTAAAAACGTTATTCGATCACCACAACGAAATATCGGGTAATTAGCATATTGTGAAATAATACAGAGAAATTAGTTATCATAGATGATATATTGTGTTGTAGAACTAAAGTCAATTCATTATTTAACTTTGCTGTCCATAAACTGACAATTTATTAAGATTTTTGCTCATAATCACTTAATTTGCAATATATTTCAGAATGAATATGTTACATTTGTTATTTTGAATGTTATTACTCTGTTTAATACGCAGTTAAGAAACACGTTCTCTTTAAATACGAATATTCCTATTAATAACTTTCCCCGATTAAAATCGCAGTTCCGCATAGTGTAATGGGATTAGTCTGGACCATTCATTCAATACAGTAGCATTACATCATTTTGCCGAGTGCGATAAAAGCACGGCATATACTTATTACTCTTTGAACTTTTCTCCAGAACGTAATAAATTGGCGCGTATCAATCTCGGCCCACTCGCTCATATTTTCCTTCGTGATTCGCTCAGTTGCTTCTGCTCTCTCGCTATATCTTTGTACTTCCTTCTCGCTCGCTTTTCTTGTACATTTCGAACACTCTCTTTGTTCCTTTCGTTTCTCTCAAACTCTTTATGTCAGTTTGACAAATGTAAAGTGTAATGCAGATGAACGTTTCTGATGCTAGGTACTTTTATTTTTATTCTTTTCTTAGCATTTTTCAGTAGTAAATTTGGAATGTAAACTGAAAGTTATTTTTTAGACTGGGGGAGAATACTAAATTTTTGTTTTGATCGATGTTCAAGTGGATATTGAAGAATCTAAGCCAACGTGTAATTCCTTTTTGTATTTTTCCAAGAAAGCTAAATGTACAATAGTTAAGTGACGTTACAATATCGTTTTCAATGTTTTGCCTATATCTTCAATTTTGAAAATATTGTAAAAATTCCAGCTCACGAATCCAAGTTTACGAAGTAACTATACAATGATAGAACACGATCAAAACTATTTATCAATTATAATTGCATCCCTAGTAAAAACACACTATTTATAAAATGGTTCTTAGACTAGAATCAGAATTTATACAAAAATAGGTAAAAAATGGCTTGGTACTGGTCTGAAAATTGTTTCATCCAACCTTCGAGTAGTCACTTTCCTTTAATTCATTACCAATGCATTTTTAATTTAAATTTCAATAGTTATTAGATCCAATATGTCACTCCAAAATTACTAAAACAAGTTTCCAGAAGTAGAATACAAGCTTAATAAGTAGAAACAGTCCAATGCAGTAAGACCAGTGCACACTATTTACGAGTTTCCACGTTATTCATCCACCATCAAGCACCAATCCCTTTACAAACCATCCAAAGATAATATCTTCAGCATCCATTGATCCACCTCTTACCACTTCTTACCAATATAAATGTAAAACTCCCTGTAACCCAAGAATCCCTCTAAACCAGAACAAACGGTTCATTCAAATCTCACAATTCTTCCACCTCTGAAAAAAAAAATTCTCTCTCGAGTACAACGTTTACCTCGCACCTCTTTACCAGCACTTCCGCGTTCTCTCTCTCTCTCTCTCTCTCTCTCTCTCTTCCTCGACTTCAATTCGTACATATATATACACACACACCCCGTGACCCGATTACATAGACGCGCGCGCGCAGTTTCTTTGAGCAAGCTCTCGCGCGCGCTCGTCGCGTGCAGCCTCGTTCGGCGCGATAGCCACAATGAAAGAGAGAGAGGGGGAGTTCAAAGGCGCGAGGCGAGGGCAAAGAATCGAAGACGGATTATGTACTCAGCCGCGGGTAGAAGCGCGCTTATCGCGATTCGAGCGCGAGCGCGAGGCTAATTTCGTGGGCGCGGCAGGCCGCGAGTTGTCTTACTCCCGCGGGCTCCTGGCGGAGTGGATGGCGGTTCGGAGCTTATTGAATGATTTGCTGGTACTTGGCTGGGGGAATGGGTGTATTTGTGAGAGCTATATTTGAATGGAATTCGCCCTGGAAGATTGAAGAATATCATTTTAACTGGATTTCATTTTAGAAGTAATTTTTGGATCGACTTTTAATTTGTCGAGGATAATTTCTCTTCTTGATGATGGATTTTGAATATGATGATAGGTTGAGATATTCTCTTTGGAAGCATAATTTTATGCAATATCCGTATAAATCGGAAATTCTTTAAATTGTTCTGACACTGTAAGCATTTAAAAGCGTTTTTCATATCAAAATAAAACGCGAAGAAAAGTATCATTTTATGTAAATTTTATTATTTGTATAGATATAGAGGCGCTAAATTCGAAAGTGCTATTATAGAATCGCTCGGAAACTCTCAAAACATGTTATTTATTGAGGTTTTAGATTCCTCTTACAATAAAAGCATGATTGCGATTGTCTGTCGAAATATATCGAATTCAGTTTGTTGAGTATTACCCGGGTATTTTGCTTTATGGGTCCTAATTTTAAAAATCATCGTTTTCTGATTTGTCGTTCAGTTAAGCGCGAAATTCAAAATTAATATAAAAAATGTTTCGACTGATATTGAATAGAATGTTCAGGTGTGTAGGGTCACCGATGATGGTGTCTCATCAAATGTCATGCCCAAAATGAAAAGATAAACCCCGCGGAGCGCGGTCAAAATCGCTAGTTATTTTAAATTACTTCACTAAGAGTAAGTGAAAAAGCGATGTGTTATTAAGAGATAAGTAAAAACATGAAGTTTCTGCGTAACTCTTATAATAGCACAATCGTGTTTAGTGGAGCTACATTTAATGAAATGATGTATGGTTCGCGTTATTCAATAATCTTAAGAAAATACTTTTTTTAATATTGTTCTTATCAAATTCACATTAAATACTTGAACTGAGAATAATGTATTTAAAAATTAAAAAATTCTTAAATTTCTTATTCAGTAATTCCTCATGCTATCTATATCTTTTTTCTGTATATTCGAATTTTTAAATGAAAGACACAAAGTGACCATAATAAAAGCATAACTGAATATTAAGGTTTTTTAGCTTCTATTATGCGATGTTCTTTATTTAGAATAATAAAACATGATCTTTTCGAGTATATCTATTTTTATTTGCCAACGTTTCCGGAGTTTATCTCCTCCCCTTTTCAAGGCTTCTGAAAATATTTACATTATAGGATAAGATTACTGTGATCGAAAGTTTGAAACCGAATGTATATTGTTTTAGACTAATAACGTCCGTGAAAAACGATAGTCCAATTTTTGAAAAAACCCAACAAATGCACTGAATTGACTAGAGATGTTATCTATAATAAACAAATTGAAGTTGCAGTCTGTGTATTATTAAAAAAAAAAATTAACTGAATATTACCTACTTAATAAAATACTCTGTTTATAAATACGTTTTCGTCAGTTAAAATAGTATAGATATATATCATTATGTATTATGTATAGTTCATTTGATTCAGCATTGCTCTCCTGGCAATCTGTATAAAACTTCTTTTGCTCGGGTCATTTCCCTCTACACGTGTTTCGCGTTTTCTTTATGCGAATGACATGCTCCACTTGCGTCACTGAGCGTTTTGTAGCTCTCGATCATCTTTCTCCTCCGCGATAAGGGGAACTTTTTTCCGTTGCTTTTTTCTCTTGTTTGTTGCAATGAGCGATGCATGCCCATTACAATGCCTCGACGTCGGTCTTCTTGTAGTAGTACACCATTAATGTCGTGCTGGGAGTTGCTTTGCGCAATTCGAGAAACGGTACACGACTTTTCTTATTAATGAATGTAGCTCGTTTTTGGAACCGACGGGAGACTCATTTGAAAAATTCATATCATATCGGTACTAGTTGTATGGTAGTAATGGATGCACGTGTAAGCTATTTATTATAAAAATGTATTAATCAAAATTATAGCTTTCCAATTCGTTTTTTTTTATCACAGAGTCCTGGTTTCTATACTTCTAATACATTACTAAATTAAAAGGAAACTGTAAAATTTTTTCAGTGATAATCGATATAAATTTAATAATGGAAACAATGTGATAATTCTTCGGAACAACATTATTTTTTGCATGTAATCTATAAATATAAATTACACTAAATAATATAAGTTCATAAAAATATTTTTTGCAATATTGTATCCAAGTTTGCTTTACTTATTTACATAAATTATATCAAACATAATCAGTTTAATTAGATGCTAAATTTATCTCCGATCTCCATCATATTTAAAACTCCTCGCGAAGATCTTATCATCCGCCAAAAGCTGTTCGACTCAAACTCATTAATTCGCGAGAAAAAAAAATGCCGCGCATATACCTCTCGCCATCGTTTACATTAAACATCCAAACAACGTAATAACCGACGCGCACTTTTGCATCCTTATCTCATAATTCCCGAGCAAAAATTACAAAGCTCAATCAGCAAAAAAAGGATGGAAGATAAGCATATCTCGGGTGCAGGGATTCCCCATTAAACTGCGCGATAATTCACTCTCCGATTCTTCCTCTCGTCCCCCCTTCTTCATCTCGTCAGCTCCTTATCTGTTTTAATCCGCGCGACATCGGCATTGCCCTCGTTATATATACACCCGGATCGAAGAGAAATTCTCGCTCCCCGGACACTTAATTGGTTTTAAGAATCTCATTAACCGGGCTGGGTGCCCCCGTCGCACAGTGGGGGGAATCGATAAATTCTGTGCCAAAATCGTAGAACTTTTGATAGGAACAAGCTATTTTGATGAATCTTGCTCGAGCTTGTAGCTAAATATCTATAGATTAGAGGAAAAATATGCAGACTGCTTAAACATTATTTTATAACCTCTAAAAATTGCTAGAAATCTGTCATTTTTCAGTAAAATCTATATTTTTAATTGTAACTTACATTAGAAATAATCTATTTTGATGAATCTTGCACGAGCTTGTTGCTGAATATCTATGAATTAACAGAAAAATATGCAGAAAGCTTAAAGATTATTTTATAACCTCTAAAAACTTCAAAAAAGGTGTCATTTTTCAGACTTTCATTCGAAATAATCTATTTTGATGAATCTTGATCGAGCTTGTTGCTAAATATCTATAGATTAGAGGAAAAATATGCAGATAGTTTAAAAATTATTTTATAACCTCTAAAAATTGCTAGAAATGTGTCATTTTTCAGTAAAATCTATATTTTTAATTGTAACTTACATTAGAAATAATCTATTTTGATGAAGCTTGCACGAGCTTGTTGCTAAATATCTATGGATTAGAGGAAAAATATGCAGATAGTTTAAAGATTATTTTATAATCTCTAATAATTGCTAGAAGAGTGTCATAATTCAGACTTTCATTAGAAATAATCTATTTTGATGAATCTTGCTCGAGCTTGTAGCTAAATATCTATAGATTAGACGAAAAATATGCAGAAAGCTTAAAGATTATTTTATAACCTCTAAAAACCGCTAGAAAGGTGTCATTTTTCAGGCAAATCTCTATTTTCAATTATAACTTTAATTAGAAATAATCTATTTTGATGAAACTTGCACGAGCTTGTTGCTAAATATCTATGGATTAGAGGAACAATATGCAGATAGTTTAAAGATTATTTTATAATCTCTAATAATTGCTAAAAGAGTGTCATAATTCAGACTTTCATTAGAAATAATCTATTTTGATGAATCTTGCTCGAGCTTGTAGCTAAATATCTATAGATTAGACGAAAAATATGCAGAAAGCTTAAAGATTATTTTATAACCTCTAAAAACCGCTAGAAATGTGTCATTTTTCAGGAAAATTGTTTTTTGGATTGTAATTACTAAAATAATTTCTTTTTGTCTACTTTCAGTAACTTTTTGTACATTTTAGTCAACTAACAATAGTCCTATGATTAGAAATTATGCAGAGTAAAACAGAGTTCAAAAAATCGTGGAAAAATTGGTTAGGATATCCAATTTCAAATATACTTCGTATTCTGGTTTTGAAAACTCAATTTAGAGTTTAAATTTCTCAAATATTTCATATATATACCATAAATAAAGTTTTATAACCTTGAAATATAGAAATGTAACAATATTATTATTATTATTATTATTATTATTATTATTATTATTATTATTATTATTATTATTATTATTATTATTATTATTATTATTATTATTATTATTTTCTTTAATCTATAGATATTTAGCAACAAGCTCGAGCAAGATTCATCAAAATAGATTATTTCTAATTGAAGTTATAATTGAAAATAGAGATTTTCCTGAAAAATGACACCTTTCTAGCGGTTTTTAAAGGTTATAAAATAATCTTTAAGCTTTCTGCATATTTTTTCCTCTAATCTATAGATATTTAGCAACAAGCTCGATCAATATTCATCGAAATAAATTATTTCTAATTAAAGTTATAATTGAAAGTAGAGATTTTCCTGAAAAATGACACCTTTCTAGAGGTTTTTATAGGTTATAAAATGATCTTTAAGCTTTCTTCATATTTTTCGTCTAATCTATAGATATTTAGCAACAAGCTCGAGCAAGATTCATTAAAATAGATTATTTCTAATGAAAGTCTGAATTATGTCACTCTTGTAGCAATTTTTAGAGGTTATAAAATAATCTTTAAGCTTTCTGCAAATTTTTCTGTTAATTCATAGATATTCAGCAACAAGCTCGTGCAAGATTCATCAAAATAGATTATATCTAATGTAAGTTACAATTAAAAATATAGATTTCACTGAAAAATTACAGATTTCTAGCAATTTTTAGAGGTTATAAAATAATGTTTAAGCAGTCTGTATATTTTTCCTCTAATCTATAGATATTTAGCTACAAGCTCGAGCAAGATTCATCAAAATAGCTTGTTCCTATCAAAAGTTCTACGATTTTGGCACAGAATTTATCGATTCCCCCCACTGTGCGTCGCCGCGAGATATACACAACGCAACAAGTTCGCGACCTGGTCTTTTAAGTCCTCGCCCTTATATATATATATATATATATTATATATATATATATATATATATATATATATATATATATATATATATATATATATATATATATATATATATATATATATATATATATATATATATATATATATATATATATATATATATATATATATATATATATATATATATATATATATATATATATATATATATATATATATATATATATATATATATATATATATATATGTAGAGTGTAAGTGCGTCATTATCGTCTGCCGATCGCCGATACGAAAGCTGTTGCTTCTGTGCGCATCGTCGTCCTCACTTTGGTTCTTGAAGATTCTGTTCTCCGTCTTTCTCTCTCTTTTGCTCGCGAAGTTGCGAGATTACTTGAGCGGCGGACTTATTACGGCGATAATTTTCCTTCAAGTTGTATATTTTGTCGCTCGAGATTCCACTGGCGATATAGCAATTTGCGATACTGAACCGAGTCGTCGCGACGTTTTAATTTGATGCGAAAAATTTTGCAACAAAAATGCCGGAGTGCACAGACGGCTATAGCCGTTATTAATGATACGGCAGTGAGGAATCCAATGAATTTTAACGAAGTTGGTTTTGTTGTGTTTTCGAAGGTTTCTTTAAGTCAATGAGGATATAAATAGAATTACTTCATGGCAGAGGTTTTAGAAGTCAGATATAATTAATCTCTTTCTCCCTAAAATTTTTAGAGTGAAAAGTCTCAAATAGTTTACGTACAGTGAGATTTTCTCTCCAAAAATTTAGAAAAGTTTGATTTTAAGTTTCTTTTACAGGAAAAAATTATTTGAATTCCAATAAAAAATAGTTTACATACTTTGATCTTAATTCATACTTTTATTTGATCGTTATCCTATCAATTCTCCGTCAGATAATATATAAACTTTTCTTTGTATACCATCTAGCTTCTTCTTGGTAGCGATCGAAAATTAAACATTTCAAATATATTCTCTTATATTTTTAACTACATTTACAAATTTTGAAAAGTCACTGAAGCCACTATCACAAATCTGCATTGTTGCAAATTATTTCTATAGAGAAAGTAGGTTTATTAGAAATATTTTTGTTAATTACTATTACTAATACGCATGATCATGATGTTCGCCAATTTTTCAAATATAGGGAAGAGTACCCCAGTATGACCACCCATAGCAACTTTAGCTGTAACTTTTGTGTACCAAGGTGAAAATGAAAATTTCAAAATGAAATTAGTAATATGAATGGACCTTTTTGACAGAGTAAATTAGTTTTGGTCAAAGTTAATAATCTGAGTTAAGTATTAATTAATAACGAAAAATGAAAGTTTAAAGTTTTTTAAAAAGTGTCACCCAGTATGACCACCTAACATTTATAGAACAGTATCTTTGCTCTAAACGCTTGAAAATTGTGCTTCAAAAAGAGGTAAAAATCTATTTTAATTTATATTATATCATATATGACATAATTAGTATTAATTAGCTTCTATATTGGGCATGTATTTAACCCCCGGGAAATAACGTTTGACACAGAAATTAACGGTTTTTTTCATTATTCTCGTGGGATTGTGATTTAAAAACAAGAATCTCCGATAATATTTAATAGAACTATAACATTCATATAATTTAGCATATCAAGTACTGCCATCTAGCGGTATGAGCCCAATAGCCATGGATAGTCATACTAGATGGGGAGTCATAATGGAGGACTCTTCCCTATGCATATGTTGATACGGATGAATATTCAAAATAATTAATAATAAAGCAGAAATAATATTAATTAACAATTCATATAATAAGACAACATACAAAAATGATACTTTTTTATCTCCTAATGAACAAGGTAAACTATTTTTGAAAATTAATATAAGAAGATTTTGTATAATTAATTAATTTATAATGCGGTAAACAATGAAAAGCTTGATAAAACATCCTGCAATCATTATAAACCCCACCACATATAAAACCTTCAATTTCCCCGTTTTCTCACTTTCAGCATTCATTACATTACACCTCGCGCTAACTTTTACACTCTCTCGCCGCATTTTTTTCAACTACCCGCGTAATCAGCCGCAGGTAAATAGGCTGCTCGCGCTCTCGCGATACTTTTTCATACCGATCTCGCATGCGTAATCTCGTTCAACGGCCGCCATTAATAAGCGCTGCACATTTTACAAGAAAAGCTAAAAGAGAAGAGAACAAAAAAAATCGTTCGAGCGGCAAGCGACACGCAATGGGGGTTTTTCCGCGCGCATAATGCGTTGCGATGGTTGGCGTTCTGGTTGGGAAAAACGGGCAATGGTTCAATGGTCGCGTGTGTACATAGCTGCGCAGTCGTGTGGTTGCGGAGTGGAAGAAACTGCAGCTACGGTACGTCTGCTGGTGGCGCGTTTTAACGGGCGAGTCGACATCAATCGTTCGCGGGACGAAGTAATAAGTGGTGCGGTAGTACGGATGAGACCGGAGTGGCAGAAGCTCGGTGGGAAAAAAGTACAGTAACAATAAAAGACGTGTTTGAGAAGAGCACTTGTTCAGTTCTGATTCATTGAAGATTAATATTTTTAGGATTTATATTTATCATAACTTTCATCAAAATTAAAAATATTTTTAAATTTTCCATGTTATGCGATACATAGTTTACTTAAAGACAATATTCCGCAGTTCTTAGTAGTATTATTAAAGCAATAAGAATGTTCTAATTTTATAAATTTATATAAAATTGTTAATATATATTTAAACTTTATTTTTGAAAGCATTTTTTACCGGCTCTCTGAATTCGAAACATAACATTCGACGATATTTAATTCCTTGTTAAGATTGATAACTTAATTTCGATTTATTTAGCATGATCTAAATAAAAAGTATGATACACAAGTCTAATAAAACGTATGAATACATAAAACAAAAGTTTTGTAACAATAAGCTTTCAAAAATCTACATTTAAAATCAGAATTTATATAAATTAACAAAAAATCTAATTGGAAGCATCGATTATGAGCTATTGACAACTTGTGTCATGGATTCTTTAAAGAATCAAGTTTTTACTGATCACACAGAAGTTAGTAGACACTTGTTTAAAAGTTGATTCTAACTAAGTTCCCAACTTCTATAAACTTTCATCTAGTTTGTAACTTATTTATACTGAGCTTCTCAGTAACTAGTGCATCTTTGTCCACAAATAAGAAAGTTTTATAGCTACTGCTGAACTATCCGATACCATACGGATTTACAATTTGTTCTGAACTATCGACTATTATTGTAAAATAGAATGTTACCAACATTTTTAATATTCGTCAATATGTTTGGCTTATTTTTTATTTTAGATGAGTTAATTTGATGACTGAGCGTATCTTTGAATGTCTATAAAACCAAAAAATACGATAGAATTCTTATAGAGTTATGTATTAAATAAATAGATTCCAGTTTTTTTTTCTGTAAGAAAGTTTCACGTGTCAGTACTTTATTTAATACGGTAAATTTTTGTACAGTCTTTATCCATATCTTTCAAGACTAACATAATTATAATAAGTATTTGTTAATTAGAATGATTCGGAATTTAGATGCTGCACGGAGAGAATTTTCTAATAAAAATTATGACGAAATTCGCAGTAAAAATTACCGTGAATGACTATAAAGCTGGTACACTCTAACTTTCCGGCAGTTTTTATTGATATTTACGATAAATTTTACCGTACTGAAGGGTAAAATTTGCCTGCCATAGATTAAAAGTTCCCTGTATAAATCTTAGAGAAAACCAAAATTTGTAGTAAAATTTGTACGAAATATTTTTTAAAAATCTGGATTTTCTTCCAATTGTTGTAGCAGTATCATTAATACTTAAATAAGTATATTATACACATTTATATTTGAGTTAACCTAAAATGTGTACACGCTCAGTTGTTTTCTTTATCAGCTGTCTTCTTTTTCTCAAATCAGGCAAATTTTACCATTCAGTGCGGTAAAATTTATAGTCTGTGCAGTAAAATTTGTAGTCAATGAGGTAATTTTTATAGTAAAATGTCAGTAAAAAGTGCCAGAAAGTAGGAGTGTCCCAGCTTTATAGTTATTTACGGTAATTTTTACCCTGAATTTCGTTATAATTTTTATTAGAAAATTCTCTCTGTGTGCATTCGAGATGTAAATACATATATTATAAAGCTCACCAAATTTTTTCAGTAATATAGCGTAAATACATTTAAAACAAAAACCTACAACTAACCAAATCTAGAAAGAATAACAATAAAAATTTTCCAAAAAATTAAAAAGTATATACAAAAAATATTAACAAAATTTACAATATAGCCATATTATTCACTACTAATGAACTTAAATACACTTATACTTATAACTCTTATAATCTTTAGTCAAATATTTTTATAATTCTAATTTTCCCTTAGACTTCACTGTAGTCGTGTACAAAGTATTCCATATCCTAAGGAGATCTTGGAGGATGAACCCTGGATCTAACTTTTTCTACTATGCATCGAGAACCTTTTTAACAATCATTTTGAAGAAATTGATGATTGATAGTAGGTACATCCAGGGCTCAAAATGGCCAGGACCAAACCAGACTGAGAAAGAAAGTATTCCATATAAAATCAAAGAAATAAGAAAATCATCCATCCAAATCTCCAATTCCATCATTCAAATCCACGCCCTACTAATCTCAAAACTTTTCCACTCTAACCAAAGCTCCCCAACCTCCACACACACGCACACTCTTTCTTCCTCGTCTACACGCGTGCATCCCAGCGCGCAAAATCTCCTTTGCAGCCTTCCTCGCTCGCTCTTCTCTCTTTCTCTTTCTCTCTCGCTCGCTCTTCTCTCTTTCTCTCTCTCTCTCTCTCGCGTGCGCGCTCAGCTTTAATGAGTGCCGAGCGTGGCGTCTGTGCTATGACGCTTTTTCGCCCCCGCGACTATATATTATTTAAAGCCATGCGGGCTCCGAAAAAGCTCGTCGGCGGGGGCTTAATTACCGCCGAGCAGCACGCGCGGTCGCATGTATAATACTCTTTGACGCGCGGCGACTGGAATCGCGCGACGCGACACTGCTTCGGCCTCTTTGCGCTTGCAGGCATTTTAATAGTTTATACTTCTGGATTTGGTTTTAACCCTTTAGTGTCCAGACTTGGATGAGGGGGAAATAGTATATTACTCACCAAGGGTAAACTCGCAGGCGTCAATAACCGTCATTGTTCCCGAGTGTAGTATGCAACTTTTTCTCATGCCCGGCGGAAAGTTATTTGTGTTTAATCCCCGAGTTCAGGGTAGAAAACGTCGCATAATCCCACTTCTAGAAACTGCGACGCGGATGCTCGTCTCTACTTTTGCTCCCGACCAATGCCGCCTGCGCAATTTGCAGCAACACGCAGGCAGCGTTAGCCGGGAGGAAAAGTAGAGAGACGAGTTTCTAGGCGTGAGAGAATGTGGCGTTTTATTCCCTGACAACCGGGAATAAACACAATACTTTACGGCTTCATTTGCATCGTTAAGAGAAACTAAAACTGATTTGTTCGCCTAAATAATTCAATAACATTTTTAAATAAACTGCAATTATACATTTTCTAAACATATTATGAGAAAAAAAATCCAAAAAATAACACTCAATTATTTAATCATTTTCAACGAACGTCAAATGGTTTGTGAAATTTTTTTAGTAATTCTAATCTTCTTATTTTGTCAGGGATTTATATTTTACACCCAGTTACACTTTATTACTGAAAAATATGAATCCACGAACTCACAATAGGTGGGGGCCTGCGGCGGCTCAGTCGGTAGAGTGTCGGATTCCCACGCCGGTGACCCGGGTTCGAATCCTAGTCTCTGCCGATTGATACAAGCACCTCTGTAAAAATTACATGTGCTTTGTTTACAAACACACCGCAGACCCCCGTCGTCGATTAGCACCACATGGAAGCACAAACATGGCGACGTTAAATAATAATAAAAAAAAAAAAAAAAAAAAACTCACAATAGAATTCGTACGTAATATCTGTAAAGCTTTTGACAAATTTCAATTTTTGTTTGTTCATTGCAGAATTTCGTGAGTGTTTCTATGTTTTATAAATATGGAGATTTGCATGAAATGGAAAATTTTTAAAATTGTAGTACACGTTATATTCGCAATTTTCAATTAAATTTTGTGTATACGTAAATATTAAAATGAATGATATAATAAATTATTGATAAAATACAATAAAATTTAATAATAATGGAGAATTATATTGATTTTCAGTAAAAAAATATTATTATTGCAGTAGCAACGGAGACGGGGGGGGGGGAGTTCTCACGCTAAAGTTCCCACACTATATAGTGATTCAAAATAAATATGACAGATTATATACTTTGTGTAAAGAAATTACTAAATAGCTTATAAGAAAAAAACATTGATAAAAAGAAGTATTATGATGTTCATTTTCATGCTGACTACAATTTCTTTGTAAGCTTTTGAAATTTGTATAGTACCTATCATCAAAATTAAAAAATAATAGGCAGAATTTTGAAAATTTGTAGAAATTATTATTTTGGCCAACATTATCCGTAGTAATAATACTGCGTCACTCAAAGGGACTTTCATAACCTATCAATTTTGTAAATTTAGTTTCTTCTATATAGAAAAACCAGTACAATCCTAATATTAATTTAGGCTCCTTGCCATCTCTACGAATACCAATCACAATATATATGTTGTATACTTCCTGATTCTATAACAACTATACCAACACAAATTCATCTTTTCTCTCCATTAATTCATTAATCCTCCATCTAACAGCAGCCTACACGCATACAACTCGCCAAAAATGACCCCTAACTCGGAGACTAAATAAGCTCGGATCGAACATAAGCCTTCCCGGAACGCCACACAAATTCGAAAAATCCCCCCCTCTCGCCCTCCACTACCATACGTGTACCGGATATGTCGCTGTATACACGTTCGCGCGCGAGTCTGACAGCTTGCGCACGCGGAGAGAGTCTCGCTCTCCTGGTATCCGAAAATCCATGCAGCGCGCGCGCGCTCGTGTCGCTCGGTAAGCGCAGCACGTCACAACGGTCAAAACGAACACGTTCAACGCGATTTTTATTTTTCGCCGCTGTACCGTGTACACGTATAGTCGCACGCGCGCGCGCGGAGCGATTTCTTTCTTTTTGCAGAGGGGGTTATTTCGCTGGCGCAAGAGATATATCGGTGCGCTATGAAATTCGGTATTGCGGGGATGCACAGGCTTGCGGAGGATATACGTGGAGGATATGTGGGTCAGAGAAGCTGCTAAGAAATATCAATTTTTTTGTAGATGTAGGTGCAGTGGCCTCTTGCTACGTTGCTAGCGATATGAGAAAAGGTACACTTGAATATTCGATATACGTAAATAGAGGATGAAACGTCATTTGAAATATGTATATTTGAATTGTAGTATATTATAAGGGAGGATTATAAACAGTAAATATTAATATTGAATACTTTTTAATAAAGAGTAGTATCGGTCTGATTACTGCATAAAGTTTATGGCTATAAACGATAATAGAAGAAAAGTTTAAAAAATCTCTATGTAAATCCTAATTGACCATTTTAAAATCATATTTTCAACATTTAATTATTAATACTTTTAATAATCTAATCAAATCGGATATAGATATAGTGGTTGGTAATTATATAAACCTTATTCAAATAATTTTTTTTAATTGATTTTAATTGTAATTTAAAGTCCTTACCCTTAAAAAACCTTGGGTGTTATCATGCCTTGATGAATGATTTATAAAAAGATGCAGTTAGAACTTATTAGAACAAAAAAATAAATTACTGTAGCAGTTCTAGACAAATAAGAAAGAAACTCCAATACTTCTTTTCAATTGCACGTAATTAAAAAGAAAGCACTTAAGAGCGCAATATTTATTGTTTTAGTCTCGGAAGTACCCTTTTATCTAACTCTGGATTAATGTTCCTATTTACAAACTTAACTGGATTTAATTTCACTGGAAACTATCAACTAGTGTATACGTTATTCTCCTTAAATGTTAGCAACATAAAAAACCGCTGCCCATTCATTGGCACTTAGCTTCCTGAAACTAAATTAATTGTTCCAATATGAAATTCTTTATTCTAATAAATTAATTTGAAATTGCTACATCTCTTTCTAAATAATACCTCAAAAAGGTTGTGCTTTTTTATCATTGATGGTTTCACAGTCACAAAAGATAATTTTTTACTAAAATTACAGAGCGATAACTGTAATCAGATGTTAGTACGTAGATTCACTGAATTCGCAATTATCTAATATTTTGTGAACGATTTGCCATCATAGATTTCCGAGATATAACCGTTTAAACTAAATATGACTTTTTTCGTGTACATATAACAAAAGAAGAGAAAGAGTGTATCTAAAATTTTCGATTATAAAAGATAGGTAAATTTATGCTCTGTTTAATGAAATTACACTAGATTAATCATAATATTTCTAACATACCAAACAACTCGAAATCTATAACTTAAAAATCCAAAAATTGAAAAATTTTCATAGAAATAGAGTCGATGAATCTTTAAATTTCACTTTAATTGCGAATCTACATTAAAAAACTAAAAAAATAGCCCTTTTTGGTAAAAAAATTTCGTGCCATTTTCGAGATAAACTCGATAAAAATAAAATAAAACAACAACACATATCCTCAAATATCTCGAAATATAAAGGTTGTTGAGATCTGGACTTAGAACTCGTTCAAGAGCTACTAAAGAGCTACCGCTTTGGAAAGTTTCAGATCAAATGCTGTCAATTTACACCAGAATTCACTACTAAATAAAAATAATTTTTTTTACAAAAAGTTTTTCCTCTCTTCAAAAGAAAAAAATAAAGCCTCAAAATTTTACAGAATATTTTTTTCCATATTCTTACACACACGCGCACACACACACACACACACACGCACACACACACATACATACATACACACACAGACATTTTCTAATTATACTGTATTTTGATTCCCAGTATCTCAAAACATGTTTCTAACATGTTTTTAGAAAAAAAATGTTTTACCATCACAAAGCTTCCTCTATGAGGAAACAAAAAATAGAAATAATCAATAGAGTGTTTAATTTTTAAAACGCAAGTATGAATTTCCGTTGTTTGTATAATAATGAAAAATAACCAGACTGACGTATGAATGAAAAATCCGACAGGTTTGAATTTCCGGGCCATAGTAGTCCATTAGTACAGTTCAATAAAGGTAGAGCATTAACGATTTGTACGCATGAAGAGCTAAATGAAAAGGGGTGGTTCATCCAGGGGCAACGGTCAATCCATCAAAACGCGTGTGCGTGAAGAGGTCAAGAAAAGGCATACAGCTACATAAATACACAACCCTCGTTTTCATTTGATCTACTATCATGTCACGCAAACTTCAGTTTTCTATCACTTTCACTCACTGTCAGTTTTCGTTGAATGCGATTAATTATTCTTTTGAATATGAGGTGGAACCTGTTGGTGTATTTATTCTTTTAAAAAATCGAAGCAATATCTACAATAAAGAACGCTAAAAAAATGGTTTTCATAACAAAAATTGTTATTTCTTTTGCTAAACCAAAACATTATTTATAGTTCTTATGTGGACTGTACTTTTCTTGCCATTAAAACGATGAAAATCCGAGTGAAAATTTTTTGATGTATGTGATGATGTGATGTCAAAAATGTTTACATTTATATCATACACAATATCATAATACATTAGTAATGATTTCGTTATTAGTAAAATCTTCTCCCGACCAAAGGATTCTAACGGACAAAATACTTCGCTAAATTATCCTCCTTTCGATCCTTGCACCCCCCGAGTCCTACTCCAAGAACGCCACTTTTCTTCAAAAGCACCCTGCGTTTCAACAAAGCATTACTGTCCGACTTATCACTCTCCTCGAGCCTCCCATAGGCGTTGTTTCCCTCGCAGCACAGTATAAACCTCGCCACTCGCAACACGAAACTGCGCCGCTCTAATAACAATTATTACGTAGCGACGATGAATGGAACTGCATGTGCACGTGTACACATTGCGTCGAGCCTCGTTCTTTATTAGCGAACGCACGGCACGCACGCGACAGAGAGCTCGCAAGCTTGGAAAAGACACACACGCTTTCCCCGTGGTTCTCGATAATTATCTTACGCCCGGGTATAATTGCACGGTTGACCGAGGGGGGGCGGGGTGGCTAATCACCGCTATTAACGACTTGGCGCGCGCGCGACTTATCGGGGCAGAGGGCAGTTTTGTAATTGTCGAGAGGGGAGGGAACTGCGCGGATTAGTTTGTTGCTTTATTTGGGACAAGCTTAGTGCTGCGATTGCGATGGCTTTCATTTTTCATTTTAGTTGCTAGTAGTGGCTTTTCCGTGGTTTTGGAACTTTTGCTCCGTTGGGAAGTGAAGTTGGGGGTTGGAAATGCGAAATTGACAACGGATTAACGGGAGCAGCGTGTAAACAAAGCTTTTGGTAGCGTTGTTGGCGTTTTACCGGCTATTATTTCTATTTGATTTTAAAATAATTTAAAAGGTTGTTGTAATATGAGTTCCTTGCTATTCTTTATATATGAGTTTTATGCACATTCAATATTATTTACTATTCTTATTGCTAATAGTGTGTTAACGAATTCATTTGTTTAAGGAAGCTAATATAGTTTGTTTTCAGTATTAAATAACACTTGAAACTCCAATTATGAATATATATACGAATAGGATAATGGAGCATATTCGCTTTTGTTGTTTGAAAACAAAGTTTGGTTCGAAATACGAAATTTAGCGGATTAACTGAAGTATTATATAAACGAATCCGTATAATGTTAGCATCATTTGAATCACATCAATTAATATTTCCATTTACTTTTTATATGAATATATTTTTATTTTATTTGGTTAAATCATCCTATACGTATTTTTGCTCTAAATATTAAATCAGCTTTAGTTTTTTTATTGATTTTTAGATTTTAAAGTATAGTCAAATATACATATAAAAAACCTTGTTTTCAAGTTTTATATAAATTATCACATGAAATGAC
Organism: Gastracanthus pulcherrimus; assembly: GCA_949152435.1. Taxonomy (NCBI): domain Eukaryota; kingdom Metazoa; phylum Arthropoda; class Insecta; order Hymenoptera; family Pteromalidae; genus Gastracanthus; species Gastracanthus pulcherrimus. The sequence continues at coordinate 188,900,527 of OX424572.1, read as the reverse complement.
GATTTACGAACAATTAAAAAGCTTTTAAAGTATTTGAAAATTTGAATAACTTTTTAATTTCTTCGATCCTTCTATGATTTTAATTTTTAACAAGAATTGGACTTTTAGACTCGTTAACTTTTTTAACCGATATTCGTTAAATTCTATTGGAGAATACGTCAGTATTATATATTATTCACACCTCTAAAGTAAAATAGTAACGTATCATAAACCTGCCAAAAATCATATTCGATCTTCGAAGTTAATAATGTCTCATACTTAGCCAATGATCCCATCTCATCAACAAAATATATCACTTTCGCGCGATTTCCTTGCTTCTCCCTTCCTCCCAACTACCAGCTCAAATTATTAATAGAACTTTAAAATATTTCCGCGACAGCGACATTCGAGAAACCGCGCGTCCGTTCCACAGCTCATCGTCGCGTGCACTCTGTCAACGCGAAAATCGAGTCAAAATTCATCACGAGCACAGGCTCTTCTCTACCCTATATGAGTAATTGCTTGCTACTTATCGCACGTGCTCGCATTTTACCGCATAACCTGGCAGAAAATTGCATTACGGGCGCGCGTATCATGCGATGTACGGTGCGTGCAGCGCAGAGAGACGCTTCCCGGAAAAGGAAGTTTCAAGTTGGGACGCGAAGTTGATTAAAGAGAGGGGCACAGCGAAGAGAGTGTACACTTGATGCGAGTTCCGAGCAGAATTTACTCTGCCTCCGGGTGACAGTTTCTCTATTTTGATTGCTTTACGTCTTTAGGGTGTCTTTCAGCGTTACTTGGAGTTTTAGTTTTTATTTCGGCGCTACTTAGGTAAATTGAAATGAAATGCTGTTTTCGTTACATGTTCAGTAGGGGGATTTAACTTATGTTGCAAGAGCAGTATTGTGATTGCTACTTCCTAAATGACTATTTATATACCGATTCCTTTTTTAATTCTAACGTAAGGTCCTAAATTAATATATGTTAGTCAACGAAATAATGACTTTTCTGAAGACGTGATACTGGACGATTAAAATCTGGGTCAGATTATTTTTATTTCTTCACTGAAATGAAAGGTTGCAATTCAAATCAATAACAAATGATAAAGTCGGTTTGACCGAAATAAACCTCTCGTACTGAAATCTTGGATTAAAAACTTTGGATGCAAAAATAATATTTTATAGTAAATGTTATCTAAAAAGAATTAGAAATTTTTGATTGTACGTAAAAGGATACATGTAGAATTTTTTGACAAATCATTATTTTCTGAAATCCTGCGCATTTCTTTAGAAAGATTGAAGTAAAAATCGACTTAGAAAAAGGCGAAAGCTTATTAAGATTTAAACTGCTGTCTCTCAAAATCACTCACAGGTGGCATCTCATCTTTTTTCTTATATGATCACAGAAACGTGTTTTTCGACATATAATAAAATATCAATATGATACCAATATTCTGCGCGAAAAGCAACTACCCGAAACTGCAACGTCAACCAAGGTCCAGTCTCCACCCGTGATCCTCCTCGCACGTAAACCAATTACGCGAGCGCTCACCTCTCTCCCCAGATCCAAAAACAAAACAAAAAAACCTCCCCGCACGCTAACTCCCGACACCCTAATCCCGTATCAAGCAAGCGTTTCGCCGTATCCTCCTCCTTCCCCTCTTCCGCAAGTGCAACATCTCGCACGATACCTTCTCAAACACACGTTATACGACTGTGCAGGTACACAAAACCTTACGCCCCTCCTTTCCCTAGAGGGCGACAGCGTTTTCCTCCTTCCGAGTATGGACGACGCGCGTTCCGTCTCGTCGGCCAGGGCGCGACAAAGACTCCGGTCCGGTTCGCTGGCTCGCTCGCTCCTGGAATGCGAGATGCGCGAGCGAGCGGGGAAGCTACACGGGCTGCACTGCCCCGCAAAAAGGAGATTTATACTTATAGGTATACGGGGGGCTTGTTCGACGCGGCGACGTGCGCGGAATGCCCCGCGAGTTGCGCGTCACACTGCAGGCGCGAGAGCGTCTGGTGTACGGGATGGAAAAGGCGCCGTGTCGCGCCTAAGGCGTGCGTGACGCGGTGGGCTGGATGACTGACTTTTTGCCTTTTTGGGTTAATGGGGTAGAGTGGTGAGAGAGAGAGAGAGAGAGAGGGAGCGAAAGAGAGAGAGAGAGAGAGATGCTGGAATGAAAATCCTTGTATAATATGTCCGTACTTTGCTGGGGGGCTGTACGTGTTTGTCTACTTATGCGATGTGTGACTGCTTGGATCTTATGGTTGGCTAAAGAGTTGGTTTTATTTAGTATATATGTAGGTATTTGTTTATATTTATAATAAATTTGACGAAAGAGGCGTAGCTATAAATATTGTTTTGCAGTAAAATTAATATATTTTTATAGTTAACGAATATAGCATTATTTTCGGGCTCCATAACTTCATTATTGAAGACTAATTGATATCCATTTCCAATATATTGTGGTTTTCGTGGTTAGATAATTAAATTAATAGATAACTTATTTGTAGCTCAATTTGGTATTCAATATGCTAAATAATTAATTTTAGTTTATTTTCATATCGTCTTAGTAATATGATCAATATTATCCGGTTTAATGGTTTTAAACTTGTAAAATTATATAAAATTGTATATAAAATTGTAAAATGTATATAAAATTGGATGCCTATATGATGATATATTCATATTAAGTTTCTAAAACAATTATTAGTTCATTAAAGCGCAAAAGTATGAGTAATATCACAAGTCTCACATGCATAAACTTGTTTAACAATAAATATCCAAACAAAAATCCAAAGTACACAATCATACAGAAACCCCGCTCATATTAATATCAGCTACTTTAATCTGTTCGACTCTCGGTTCGACTGCTCTTTCCTTAGCTGTTATTTTGCGTATGATACAAACTATCAGTTAAGGTTACATAGAAGGTGCTCTAAGTATTTCGGATTCATTAAGAATATTTGCTTCGATTTGAAAGCAATTACATATATTTTTATCACTTCTATATTCTAGTCAAGCAATAAATAACTTAAAACTAGACAATCTAAAATATATTTAGGTAAAATGTATAAAATACATTAAGGTACACTGTCCTTTCATTAAAGTACGCAATTCAATTAAACCAAACCGATTCCCCATTAAAAGAAAAGCTCAAAATACGCCATGAAAAGTCAATTTCAATCTCCTCGAAAAACAATTTCCCACGAAAACAATAAACCATTATATCCATCCATCCGCTCGTCATCTCGAGACGAGCGCACGCGCGGAGTTCCGTTAAACCCCGTTCTCACTCACGCTCGCGCGTCAACCGCACGCGCCGACGTAATCTTCGCTGCGCGTGCACCTCCCCGGAAAAAAGCAGAAAGAAAGGAAAGAAGCTGGCTGACTATATACTGCGCACGCACGGCGCATCAAGAAGCGCCTCGTCGATATACAGTGAAGAGACAGCGGCGGAGCTGCAAGCCCGTGACGGTGCATCAAGGGATGAAACTCGGCGGAAAGCGGCTTCCCCCCCTCCATTTTCATTTTATCGCGTCGCAAGCGCTGTATCGAGAAAATCGCGCGGTCTGGCGGGTGCTTATTTGCGTAAAAAGGAGAGAGGGGATGACTTTGAATTTGTTTAAAGCGGAGAGAGATGAGGGCGCAGTGAACGTTGCTGCTGGCCTCTATGCGAAATTAATAGGCGGCCTAGGCTAACATTTACATTTTACTCGTGTAAATCTTGCGCGCGCGGGATGAATGTGCATATATGAAAACGTGTGTGCACCGACGTCGTGCGCTGCGCTGTAATAACTTTAAAAGCTTGGATGTCATTTTAACTAACTTGTGTATATAGTAGAAATGGAAATAATTTATTTTCAAATACTTTGTGGAAATACTGCGAAAACTGTATGCTTTTTTAAAAAAGAAGGTTTTATTAAAAATCGTGGCTTGCTTAGATATTTTTTGAGCAGTTATTCAATAAGCTCTATAAAGATCAAATGTACAGATTTCGATTCGATATGGAAACCGTTTTTGTTGTAGATCACAACTGTGTACATCGAAATTTTTGACACGTGCATATTATACGAATTTCGATCTGATATGGAATGCGTTATTGCATGTATTCTTAAAACTTAACGTCGTACATTGAAAGTCTTTGTGTGTACGCACGAGCACGAATTAATTCTAGGAAATAACATCCGATTTTAATAATGAATTCATCAAAGGGAAAGTCATTTCTTATTCTTCCTTTTGTATCAGATAAATATATTAGCTTTAATATTCATAGATTTACTTCAAGTACCAAACATAAAAGCCACCTGATTAATTACAAAACGGTAACGTTGATGTTATCACGCAATCTAGTTCACATATCTGAGAAACTTTACACTCCCAGAGACTGAAAGACCGTTTTAATTTCGAGTTTCAAAGTTTGTCTTCGCGCTATCCTTTGAAGTCCTTCATACGCCTCGCGCAGCTTTGAAATTCTACATTGAAGACTAAAAAGACCACACATTTGTCTTTCACTATATACCCCTTACCTGTAACAGTACCTCACCCTTTCACCTCGCTTTCAAGCTACCGACACTTTGCACACACCTCTTCGGGTCATGAAGCCACCGCTACATAAAACCTGCGTACCCCCTTTCGAAAAAACGCTGCTTGTGAAACTCATAAGGAGAATATCAGGAATGCGGATCCTCGACCCTCTTGAAACGTTGGAATATGTTTTCTCAGTCACCATCTACAATTATAAATAACATTAGAACAGATTCATATTTTTATACAAAGTACTTTTACTATCATCGTTTTTTTAGCATAAAAACTTGCAGTGTTATGGTCAGAACAGTTGATATCTTATGGCCAACGACCCATTCACAAGAATATTAAAATACATATTTAGCGATAATAAAACATATTCTAAAGTTTCAGTACATTCTAGGACCTGTATTTCTGATCTCTCTCCTTGTCAGTCTATGTATATAGTCTATTTATCCTCGACACCGGAAAAGGGTTAAAACTCTCTATACATACGCATCTATACGTATGGCGTGCGCGGCTCTCATCTTCCCTCTGAGCAATGCGTCTCGTCGTCGCCTCGCGTGATCCCCATTCCCCAGCCCTCTCTCACTTTTCCACGCGCAAACGTCGAGAAAAGTTCTCGCCCTTTTCACGTCAAATAAAGCCGCGTTTTTTATTCATAAATGCAGGTGGCGCGCCTCTTGCCTCCGCTGCTGCTGCTGCCGCCGTGAAATCAATATCCACGCGTACATACGTCTTGTATCTGTATATATGTGTGTGTGTGTGAGAGTGGAGAGAGAGAGCCAACAAGTGAGCGATTAATCTGCCAAGTCTGGTGCCCAAGCTCGGGTTTTGACTGCCTGGTACGATCGGTATAGACGGGCGAAATTTAGGATGACGCGAGGAATTCTTATATGGGGAAGCGTCTAGGAGGGAGGTGTGACGTTGGAAGTTTTTTCTTCGTTTTGGCAGGGATGGTGTTGAATTCATTGAATCGTGCTGCTTTCGATTTGGATCGTAGGGATGGTGTGGATGGATAGGTTGTTACATTTATAGAATGATGCGATGAATTGTTAAGGAAATATAGCGAAGGACTTGAATTTGTAGTAATGATTTGGATAAATAGATACTTTAGGAACGTAGATATGGACCTATATCTGTTAAGATTTGCTGCTATTCATGTCATTGATGGCAGCAATTTGGTTTCCTAGGGTACTTTCACTCAATTTGTATAGCAAATTATTGTACACGATGCCCAGACTTTTACTATAATTTTGAAATCAAAAGAAAGCATTGGCCAGCTTACGTAAATGATCTATTCGAGAAAAATACTTTTGCGAAAGAATTGTTTAGAGAAAGAAACAAAACTGAATGGATCGTGCTATCATCAACCACAACCCATTTACTCAGAATGTAAATTAAAAATGTTATAATATAAATGTACTGATAAATATTCTTTTGTTATTAGTACGTTTGAAATTTTTCTGAAGTAGCAAACAATCATGTCAAAAATACATCATCATACAATACATTTGCGATTGTCTTTCAGTTCCATTTATTTAAAAATAAATGGATTTACCTACATGATAAGTTTGACCTATATATTTGATGAAATAATGAGAAAATAATACACGGGAAAAATATAGGTTGAGTTACAATGTGACAGGTCTAATCAATTTATAAACTATTCAACAAATAATGTGCTGTTCGAAAAGAATTTGATGGATATTAATTCACACAATAATAGAGAAAAGAATAACTATATTATTTTATAAAACTTCATGCAACAAAAAACAAATCTAGTTCAAATCCTACTAAAACTATACTGGTGAATAACAAGTTTAAAACTTAAAATAAAATTGAATTTAAAATATCATGAATTTTACGAATTTCTACTTTAAAAGCAGTGACGCTGTCTATGTATTACACGTACATATATTTTTTATAATTTATATTTTATATTAAACATTCTACGAGTGGTACCTAATTTTTCATTTGGCCCCTTTTTCTCGTTTGTTTTTCAGGTGATTAAGGGCAACCACAACACGTATTTAGAGGCGAAGCACGACCTGGACCCGCCTATATGGGCGAGCAAGATTCGTTTTTTGCCCTACGACTCCCACATGCGCACTGTCTGCATGCGCGTGGAATTGTACGGATGCTACTGGAGTGGTAAGTGTTATTTAATGTCCGCTGAAAAACCACCGATACCGCTTTCCTAGGGGCGAAATTCAGTGCACGAAACGAAAATGACCCGACCGTACTGGTAATGACGACGTGGGAGTTAATGCGGTTTTTAGGAGCTTTTCTTTATTTATAAATATTTTTATTATTTTTTAAATTATAATTTAAATTACATTATCAAATCGATTCACGTCGATAGCGTGCATGTTATATTCTGATGATAATTTTGATTAGGAATGTATATCAATATTAAAAATTTTCATTTGTACCGCGTTAATTTAAAATTAACATTAATTTAAGCATAGTTTGACGTGATGACAAGTTCCTGGAAATCTAACTGATTTCAGCGCTATATAGTACTTCACATTTACTGCATCAGCGATACATTTACTACAATCTCTCAATTGATGATAATATTCCATCTATATATACTATAATAGTATCATACAGTATATTTTGATTTTTATCCGATGAGATACGTATATAACTTAAAATCTATTTTACTTGATAGTTTTACTAACTTTTAAATTAAATGTTTTGAAATTGTACTTACTTTTTTCAAAAAGTGATTTGTAGAATAGATGTATTTCTAAGATACTTTATCAATACCTAAGTGTTTGAACAATAAAATCCTTTCAAATTATAATTTGGGTGAACTTGAAAAAATCTTAATTAGCCACTCTACAAAAAAGGAAATTTTGTTCTTAGTAGTTTATTTTAAATAATTTGTTAACGATAGAAAACTTCGCATCATATTGATAAAATATGATGATTGCTTATTACTAATCTTGTTTTTATATAATAATTGGTTACTTACAATAATTGGTTAATTTGCTGTTAGTAATTAGACTAATGAATCACATATGTTAGAGTGTGGATAATTTCAAGATAAATGATAGATATCCTTAAGCTATAAATATTAGTATCGTTTAAATAAATATTCATCTCGCTTATTAAAAGACTATATTTACAAATTAACCAAATTGCACTTTTAAACTTCGAAGACCATATAATTCTCTAAACACCCGTACAGAATCCAACTATTACATTCCTCGAAATTCAATTCACATTTCTCAGTAACCTATTACTTCCATATACCATCACTCGTCCTCGCCATCTCGGAAACTATCCTCTCCTTGCATCCATCTCCCCAGCAGCAGCTCATCGACACGTTTTTAAAATATCTAAAAACTCGTCTCCTCTTTCCATCCAGAAAAGTACATCCTCTCTCCTCTCCTCTCCATCGGGGGAAAATGGCATGTACCGGCTAAGAGTTAGCAGTAGCTCGCTGACACGTGGACAACTTCTCCTTATACTCTCGGTCTCGCGATATACATTATATCCTTACATGTGTGTGTATGTATCTGTTCGCAGACGGCATAGTGTCGTACTCGATGCCCCAGGGGGACAAGCGCGGCAACGACTGGGAGTTCTTCGACACGACCTACGACGGACACTGGGACGGAGAGCTGCGCAAGGGTCTGGGCTTACTGGTGGACGGCAGATCGGGCCCTGACAATTACAAGCTGGGCTTCCACGCGCACGAGAAGGGCAAGGGCTGGGTCGGCTGGAGAAACGATACGAATAATGGACAGCCGATCGAGATCAAGTTCGAATTCGATCGGGTCAGGGAGTTCTCGGCTGTGCATATTGTGTGCAACAATCAGTTCACAAAGGATATCAAGGTGAGATTATTTGGATTTGCTTGTTATTGATGCAACGAAGAAGTTAAACTGATGTACGATTGGTTAAACTAATAGTATCAGCATTCATGCATTGATTTAATAGTATATTGTGCAACTAGGGTGGAAATGGGCCATTTCTAGCGAGGGTGATATAAGTCTAGCACGAGACGGAGATAAGTGCTAACATTATCACCCGAGCTAGAAATTGCCCTCCCCTTGTTACACATCGTACTTTTTTGACAAGTGCATGTAAGGCCCTTTGTATGCACATAGGGCGAATGAGGAGTTGCACATTTAGAGTTGTGCGCCATTCGCTTACTCAAAATACTAAAACTTCTCAAAATTTCAACAATTTTGAAACATAAAAATTTCTAAATTTTCCAAAATTTTCCAAACTTTTCAAAATTCTCCAATTTTTTCAAAGTTTTCCAAAATTTTCAAAATTCTCCAAAATTTTCAAAATTCTCCAAAATTTTCAAAATTCTCCAAAATTTTCAAAATTCTCCAAAATTTTCAAAATTCTTCAAAATTTTCAAAATTTTCCAAAATTTACCTAAAATTTTTCAATATTTTGACAATTTTAACAATTTTCAAAATTTGTTGAAAAGTTTTGAACCTGTGGAGTAATGAATCTATTACTCACCTACAGACAGTGCAGTAATGGATTCATTACTCCACAGTTTTGTCAAACACGCTCAAAATGGGCATCTTGCCATTCGCTTTAAATACATGAAAATGGGCCTATTACACGCACGTGTTAAGAAAATTATTTTATTATAATACGTGAATAAAAGAGACCATTTTCGACGCCTATAAAGTGCATCGAAAATAGTTTTCCGAGCCTTCGGCGCCCGAGACGTCCACTCGTGCTCAATCATCATCCTCGCTTGGAAATACCCATTTTCGCCCCTAGTTGCGTAATATACTATTCTTTTCTTTGATAAAATCAGTTAATATTTTACATTCATTTTTATTCTTAAATGCGAATGGAGCGGATTGAATTTTTTACTCGAGATTACTTATGATATTTCGAAGGACCTATAGTATAATAATGATTTTTCATAATTCGTAAAAGAAGATTTAGGAACTTTTCTTATCGGTTTATCATTTATTAAAAGTAGTCGTGTTTACATATTTTTTTCAAAAGACAACGGTTTTTACACGTTTTAAATTACGATAAGTAACTTCAGATAATGGTAGATGTTCCATCTAGTGCAAGGGAGAACATGATAAACTATTTCATTGTCATGCAATATATTTCAGACAATGTGCTGATTACATGTATTAGGCAAAATCTTTTTTAAGCTATTCTACAAATGCCTCTTTTTAGATGTTATTTTGATTCTTTATACAGTTTACAAAAATGCATCGTTGTAAGTATAAAATATGCCTTAACTCCTGGAAAACAATATTTATTTATAGAATTAGATAGTACCTATAAAATAAATAAAGCTATGTTACTTTTCAATTATTAAATATTTTCTAAAATCGCAGCGGTGAAATATTTACAAATTGTATAACAAAATCAAAATATATCGATTCATAATAAAAAGAAAGTTTTATTCAAGTGATGTAATATAAATATTGCACGGAATAAAGTGCATGAAAAAAAAATAATTTCCTTCGTATACTGTTGCATTAATGGAGGGAGTTTCTACTTTACAATTTGAACCAATTTCATTCATATTTGACAGAGAAGAATAATTTAAGTGTTTTAAAGCAGCACGTGATGGATGTTAACACTTTCTCATCCTCCAAATTAAATTTTCATACAAAGAATACAAATATATATGTTGCAACAAGAAAATGTAATACTCATCATTTCACATTTTTACATACAATATCTATATTCAAACGTCATACATTTGGATCTTGTCATAAAATTGAAAATATTTCGAAATCCCCGTTATCGAATAGCCTCAAATCATATTACAGACCGATACGTATAGATTGTCCAACCCACGCAACAATAATTAGAATCCATCAGCATAATTTGACTGTGCTCGGACTATTCATGACTATGCGGCTCGCGCGCTCAAATTGAGCTCAACGATAATCGCGGCCGCGACCGTAACCGATTCCGGCCTATATATCCACTGTGCACCGCCCCCGCCCTCCTCCAGCCTCCTATATATACACGAAAATTTGAATATCGAACGTCATTCTCCGCGGCGAGTCTCTCTCTCCCTCTCCCTCTCTATCTCTCTCTCTCTCCATGCATCGTGACTCCGCGTGATCGCTATAGGCAACCATGTCATTTACGATCTGATTTTCCAGTGTACGTTTGCGGACTGTTTGCGTCCAAGTGTAAGCTAGGAAAGGAAATCTCAGCAGGATTATAGCCAAGTACTTTGCGCGATGGTTACGTGGAGGGAAGGCTGTTATTGACTCGTTCGTTGATTGGTTGTTAATGCAGATTGGACGATTTTTATTTGGAATGCTAAAATTGGAGAAATTTCGTGTAATGAAGTTATGTCATTTTCGATGATGGACAGATTGATTGATGGGAAATTTGCAGGATATATTTCGAATTTTCGCAGTTAATTTATTTTAGTGTCTGCGCATTTAATTGTGAATATATTTGTCACTTTATAAATGAATTTTCATGAGAAGGATATTTTATTCCACCCCGGTAGGTATAGTACTTACTTTGTTTGCCAAGCAGATTATGGGAAAATGTTGACATTTTCTTATTTAATAAACTTTTTAACTCTTTTACTATAGTATGCAAATATGTATAAAATTGTTTTTTAAATAAAAAATTAGGTTATTCTAAAAGCTTTCCATTTTCTTTTAATTTTCTCAGGATTTACAGATGATAATTATAAGTTTAATATCACATTAACTTGCAGTTAAAAATTTATTATATTAAACTCAAACCGTCCAAAAATTTCAGATTCGTCGTACCCTTGATAGTCTCGCTGTGGGCTAAGTGGATATATCGATGGATGTATGGGTGGCTGGATGGATGGATGGATGGATGGAAGAGTGAATGAGTGAATGGATATGAGGTATTGTAAATCAGTACAATTAAATCATGAAGATTGTACGTTCTCTAGGGCTAAATCTCGCAATTTTCTTACCCTCTTTTTTAATTTATCAGCTACAGTAGAAAATTAATTTAATATAGTTCATTTAAAACCATTAAAAGTATATATAATATGAACTATACTTCACTTCAATCATTCGATTTAATTTAAAAAATTGTACGGATCAAAGAACAATTTAAAAAGCTTTTAAAAATAACTGAGTTGAAGTTGTATTTTACACTGAGGAAGATGTTCAAAGAATTCTGATTGAAACTTCAGGAACACTACGCCCTTTCGAGATAAAGTGACATCTATTCGTGTCGAATGAACCTTAAACTTTTGAACAAAATATATAAGCTTAGCTTTGGCTATCCTGTCAAAGTTAGTATAAATTCTTGGCTATTACTTATTACAGCAATTTTTACTTCTGAAATTCGAAATACCTCACTTTGTTATAGAAATAAATAAGAGAAACTTAAGATATTTGTCAATTCATTTTGTAACTTAAGTCAACATATTTTTTAGTGATAAAAGTATAGGTAAACAATACTAAACGCACCAATAAAACTTAAAGAATATTAAAATTTGAAATTTCTCTAATCAAAATTTTCCGCTTCAAATCAGCGAAACTTTCTTATAACAAACCCTCCTCGATAAGCTCTCCGTCAAAATCCTCCCCTCTCTTAACTGAGGGAAAATCTCTATAGTCACGAAAGCGAAAACTAGCGTAAGAAAAAGAAAAACGTAAAAGAAACCAAGCTCTCGAGTAAAAGAATAGAAAAAAAGCAGAGAATTCGGGGCAAGAGAGCAGAGTGACAGAGAAAGTACATCCCAGATCGTTAAACTTGCAAAATCGCTTGTTCTGCTCAGTTTGGCATATAACGCCGTATACGTAGTCGTCTGCACCGCGGTTCGCACTGAATACCCAAGTGGCGGAGAGAGAGAGGACGCCGCGCGCGCCTCGGAGAGATCAACAGGCTCGACTATACCTATTACTACCCCTTCGGCTGGACGCGCGCGCGCGGGCGATCTTATCTGTACCCGGGGCCTTTTTGCAGACGCGGCGTTTTGCCTTTTTCGAGAGGAGAGGAGATGTTTGTCCATCCACGCCGAGTGAATAAAATTTAATAGGGTTGCAGTCGGAGACGCTTTTAGAAGATGAAATGTTTCTTAAGCGGAGGGGAGGAGTTTCGAGTCGGTGCATTCGATTGATCGAGAAGTAGTTTGTGCGATGGATTGTCGATTCGTTTTTTAAATGGGAAAGGAGTATTTATTTTAAGGAAGGACTTGACGAGAAGAATTTTTTGAAGACTCGAATAATGAGGGATGTTTACTTTGTTACGAAAAATTGATATAAGTTGTAGCATGATTAAAGTTGTTTTTATTTTTGAGAAGTTGTTGATGGACTTCAATTCTTTGTCAATTTTATAAGTACTGCTAGAGAAAGAAATTGTCTATCTTTCTTTCTTAAAAAGTAACGCAAAAGTAGATCGCGAAAAAGGTATGTTTGCGAAAGAAATAAAATTATGATTAAATGTAATATATTTTTTGTTAATACAATGCATAGTATTACATACGCATTTTTAATTAAAATCTTTTTATGGAAATCTTCCGAAGGCATTATTTTCAGTGGGCAAATTAAAAGCGTACTTCAAATTAAAATTTCATTATCGTTGTATGCAGTTTATAATGAAACGCTTCCATTTTAATAATAGTATAAGAGAATTCTAAATATTTACTAAATTCAGCTTCCTGAAAAAACATTTTACTCCACCGAAGCTTAAAATCTTCGTTTTTAAGTAAAGATTTTTCGAAGAGTCTTCGTTACGCCGAGAAATGAAAAAGGCTATCTTAATATTTTCTCCTTGCTCTTCATTTTTATAATTAATTCTAAAATACATTAACTTCATTGTAACTTCTTCTCTAACCAAATTATCGATTAAAACTAAAAAAGCAATATTTCTTCTTAATGCTAACATCCTATAATCCATTATCTCTATATAAATCTCTCATTTTTCAGCTCAGCACATTTGCTCGCGCTCCCGTAACCTCGCGACGTAAACTCACCGCCTATAACAATCGCTCCGGCACTCGCGAAAATTCAGCCTCTCCCGGCCGTATAGCACGCACCATCGGCATCGTTATTAGCGTCTCTCGCATCAGACGCCTCTTCGCTGCTGCTGCTCCCGCCGCTTATAAGCGAAGTCGCGCGGCGCGCGCGCCTTGATTGAATATTCCGCTCGGCTTTTTATCAGGTATACGCCAGCCGAATCCCCGATATGCCGACGAGGCGTGCCGCGAAAGGCGCGGAGAGAGAGATAAAGGTGGGTAGGGTGGAAGGTTGAGAGAAGAAGAGAGGACGGGAGGATGAGAAGGTGCGTGATGTTATGGGAGAGAACGAGGGAATCGGCGAGAGGGAAGAATGGAGGATTGGAGAATGAGTAGGGACGGGATGGAAGATGTTTGAGGAAGAGGAAAAAACGAGGGGGTGAAGGATGAAGACTGTGTGTACTTGAAATAAAAGTTTAGTGTTGGGATAAAGTAGGTTATGCTTGACCTGATATGATTATTGGCCTCTAAGTATTTGGCACTTTTTTTTTACAAAAAATATATATTTTAGATAAATACCGATAGTTCTATGTTATAATGAATGCCTCTCCTAGTATTTTTTTAAACGCTTACAGTACTCGTAAAATAAGACTGAAAGTATACGCGAATGAAAATTTTCTAATTTAAAATATCTTTGAAATATATACTAAATGCAAAGAAAAGAGTAAAAAATAATGTTTAGTAACCAATCACTATCTATCGTTTATCCAATTACCCAATTTATTAGGGGTAAGATTATGCTTGGTTTATTTCTTCTATTAAAGCTTCTTTCAGAATAAATTACTATCAAAATCTTACTGTGTACTTATATAAAATAAGTATATTCTTCAATTATACAGATTTAATAATTAACTATTTTAATATAATCAAGTAATTAGGAATTTGTTAATAATTATTGATAAAAAAATGTCTTATAAGCTAGTCATATTTTAGTTTAAAAAATAGCTAAATAAGCAATCACCCATTCAAGTTCAACAATTTTTCACAACGCCTTACCTTCAACCCATACAAAAAATCAAACCTCCTTATCCGCGTCTATCGCGACGCAGCTTGCCATCCCTCGTCCTCCTTCCATCGTTACTCCATTATACCTCCGCGTAGTCTGCACAGTGGAGCAGCGTGTCGAAAACTGGTTCGAAAAAAAAAAAGAACGAACGCGTGCACTCACCGGGAGGAACGACGAAGACGACGACGACGGATTCGATTCGAGCTAAGTGGATGAACTTAATGCAGGCTTCTCTTTTTTTTTTCACGCTTGAATGACGGGCCCCAAGAATCGCGCGAGCTATATGTATATATTTAAGAGAGCGACTACGTGATTTTCATATATAGCGATGCGAGCGGCTGCTTTAAGGGATATTTCCTCGTTGGAATGGATTTATTCGCTTTCTTGCCCAAGCCGCTGTGTGCGAGGTTCTTTTATTTAAAGTTTACGAGGGAATTTAATAAGCTCACCGGGCTGTTGTGAGCGATTCTGGGTCGAGATTGCACTTTTCTCGATTTTTGGCTTCTGTCGGTTTTGTATGCGGGATGTCTTTTTTGAGGGGGACTGGGACTTCGTATGCGGGGCTGAATAACTCGGTGGTTACTACTTAAAAGATACTGTATTTGTAAAAAAATTATTATTAATTAAAATGAAATATTTCGTTTTAAAATGTTACTTTACAGATATACCTTTTTGGAAAAATTGCAGATATTTATTCAATTTATTTACGACACTGAAACATTTGTCATTCCTTCATGTGCATATTTGATAAAAATCCATTCAAAAGATAAATGTTTCTTTGCTTTTACGTCTCTGTTATCCTCTTTTAATCCGGATTACTCAACGACAAAAAATACAATGAAAAAGTAGTGTGCCATACAAGTACGTTTTCCTGAAATTCAAATTTACTTTTAGCATCACTAACTTTTTCAAAAAAAGTTTATTCAAAAAACTAATTCTCCTAGAAAACGAAGAATTTAATTCTACACTCTCTTGTTTATATACGCGCCCTTTTTTCCGTATCTCTTGAACTATTCAAACTCTTCCTGAAAACTGCACTCAAACAACGCGAAAGTTTTCATGGCGATGATTCCGAGCCAGTGCGAGCTCTTCCCCCGAAGTCATAATTTGATACAAAAGCTCTGAATACAACAAAAAAAATGCAAACGCGAAAGCGCGCGAGTTCACCGGGCCAACAGCAAAACGAAAGCAAGTCTCGGTATTTTTTACCCGAGAACAAAGGCGCATCAAAATTCGACTGCGTACTGGTGTTTTCGCGGGGGCCCCGCGGCTACCGTGAATCGCATTACGCGCAGTTTCGCGAACGCTATAGACTGGCGATTCGTTCTCGCGCATGGCCAACGCTAAAAGGAAAAACGTTATATATTGTTATTTGGTTATCGAAAATGCGCTTCGCGAATGTGAGCTGTCGTACTTTTGTGTGTGTCATTTCAAAAACAACAAACGTTTTATTTTTTTAGATGTTTTATTAGAAGGATTTGTTTGGAAAGTATTTAACAGACTAATCGAGGAATAACTGATGAAAATGGTATTAATGAGGCCTTACTATACGATTTTTCCTTTAAGGGGAGGTCGAAGCCGATTACAGATTTCTGCGTTGAATGTTACATTATTCTAATTTAATTGTTCATAAAAGTTAAAAACTTTAGATGTTCGGTGTTCTCAATCTACTAAGCAATACCGAACAACAGAGATAATTGAAAAAAATGAAGAATTGAATGAGAATACTAAAAAATATAAAATTGTCATAACTACGTAACTGCATGTAAGCTCTGACCTCCCCTTAAGCTGTAGTATTCAGCGCTCAAGGTGCACGCCTTTGGAACTCGCTACCCTGCAGCGTTAGGCACCTCCCGTCATTATGTAAATACGCAGACACATATATAAAATGTTTGACGCGCAAAGTGCCAATTAACTGTTATTTATTTTTGTATTCGTTCTATGTTATTGCGAGAGTGTACTTATTAGCATGTATGTGGATGTATGAATGGTGAGAGTGTAGTTCTCTAATTAATAAATAACCTGAATGTATTGACGTGATAGGTAATATGTGCAATATTATTAAAACTGACGATCTTTATGTGATATCTATTGACGACATGTATTTTATTTTAATCGACTATGAAATGATCAAGGCTGTTAGCC
Source organism: Gastracanthus pulcherrimus (assembly GCA_949152435.1). NCBI lineage: Eukaryota > Metazoa > Arthropoda > Insecta > Hymenoptera > Pteromalidae > Gastracanthus > Gastracanthus pulcherrimus. The sequence goes on along the minus strand of OX424572.1, from coordinate 188,883,878 downwards.
ATGTAATACTTCACATTTTTTTGTGTTTTTATACAAAATAAACTGTTAAACTGTTATCTATATATATATGCACTCAAAAAATTGTTCTGGTACAATATAATATCTCATGAGTATTTTAAAATCTAGTAAGGTCTGTTATCTCATTAATTTAATAGATTCACAATTTTCTGAATTACTAAAAATCAACAATTCGAGGGTTTTAACATGAATAGTAGTTGCATACATTTTTTAATAATCTAATGTTATTTGGCTGGGACGTTATATCAGACTTTCTATTTTCACAGAAACTAGTTTCTACCAGAAATTATTTTACGACTACTATTTGGATATAAATTTGATATATTTAATTTTCTTTGTTCTATCTAAGGTAATATTATTAAAAAAGTTTCACGTGAAACTTTGATATTTTGGTAATTCAGAGTCCAGAAACATTTATGTCTTTAACGCTGTAGTCTGAGTACCTCAGGTCTTGTTTATAGTAGCAAGAGAACCCTCGAACCCACGAAGGCACTGGCATATGCTAGCGCGCTAGGCTAACCGAAGTGTATTTCTCCCAGTATAATTTTGAACATTATTTACAAGTTCTCCTTGTAAATAATTCTGCAGAATATAATCCTAAGTACCAAAAAATCTCTGTCAAACAAATTTATACAAAACACCCAATATCCACAGCTTATTATATCAACAATTTAAAATTCCTACATCGCACGGCAGCACGCAGCCATATACATCCATCACATACCCGCACTTTACGAGTTTTTCAGGCCGTTTCCCCCCGCGCGCGTGTATACCAGACGAGGTACGTGTCGCGGCGGAATTACGTGATCGCTAAATATAAAACGCAAAACTGATTGAATTCGCGTTGGCCTGCATCCGGTATTCATATAGCGAGGCGCGGGCGGCGCGAGGTGATTTTTCCGCGGGGCGTGTTCGAAATAAATGAAGGGAGAGAACAACGCGCGCGAAAGTTTTGAAATTGAAATTAGTCGGCGTGCACATAGTTTACCTGCGGGGGCTTCTCAGCTTTATAATAGGGAATATATTTCGTTCTTAATGCGTTGAATTTAAGACAGTTTTTATTTATGGAATATGAGCTGGCGCGAGTTTCGTCGGAAGAAGCGCGGAAGAACGATAGATGTCGGCGAAGTTCGGTTCTCACGCTCTGAAAAGTGCTATTACATTTTTCTTTGAGGGGGAGTTGTTAAGGAACTGAATTTATTTTGTTGTAGTTTTAGATTCTAAATAGAAAGTTGTAAAAGTGTAGATCTGCTTAATTTTTATTGTTTATTTTGGAAATGTTGAACTTTCGTTGTGTCGCTTCAGAAATGGACGAAGTGTAATAATGCTTGACGTTTGTTTTTATAAACATGCACTTGGCAAATAATGTTAAGTGATTCTCTAAGTGATAACTGCAGAATAATTACTTATACGAAGAATATCACTTGAGTCATTGATTATAGTTATATCTATCATTTTAAAAGTGACGTTGAATCAATTTGCCCTATCGATAACTTAGCACATTTCAGATTTTTCGAAAATACCTACTTCTTTTTCAGAAACCTTCTATAAAGAAACTAGCAGTTTTTAGATTTTCTGATTATTACTAACACTTTCTTAAAAAATTGCTAATTATCATAGGAAAATCCTGACATAAACTAGTATTTTTCAAGAAATCTGAAATGTGCTAGTCTTTGCAAGGGACGTCGATATATAGTTGCACCAGTAAAATCATAGCCATCTGTCTTGTACCTTATTTGCATAATGTATTTTCACATAGCATAAATAGCTCATAAAACTCAGACAATGCAACATAGAATTCAATAAAATAGTCTGATTTCATTACATGAAGAGTGCCTCAAATTTTATTCGATTAAATCTCGATAATATGCTTTTATTTAATCGAGCGCTTATTGTTTTAGTCAGCTTCCTTTAAAAAGATAGAAGCCGCCACATGTGTGCGAAATTAATGCAATCTGCATTTTTATCGGATTGTTATTGTAATTTTTCTGAATCACTTTGCATTTAAAAACCTGAATAAATGTTTATGTATAAAAGCTTCTTCTTCCCTGTTTTTAGATCCGTAATAACGCAAATCTCCGCATTATGCTTCTTCAACAGCTTTTGATCTTTATTGTACAAGAGGTTTATGTAACGTAGGCATAAATATTAAATGTAAAGATATATAGTAAATAATTTTTGTGTTAAGATTTAAATTAAAAATATATTAAATAAACGTGCCTGAAAGTACTTATTTATTCGGCGATCTCAAAGAGAAATTACGTGCACGTACGCGGGACATAAAGCTGCAGTAAATGTTACAGTAATGTGCACTCTTTTCTTTGTTTCGTTTCAAGCAAAGCGTAAACGCAAGACATGTGCGTGACATGTGAGATAATACCTCCACTTTTGTCGCCGGCTAAAATCTAAGGGAATATAATATACAGTCAGAATCATTACTTACATACGCAGATTTCTCTAGTTTTTCAAATATATGCCTTAATTAATTATATAAATATTTTGTTATTTATATAACAATTATCAACATGTTATTAATGATTATGAATATTTTTTTATTCAAATTGGGCACATTTATCATGTGACGATATTCAAAATACTTAAATACGTATACATACATTTTGTTTATAATATTCAACATAACATGATTGTTGAACATTATCTCTCCAATTGAATTTATTCGTCATTGGTTTTCTCGAAATCCTTTTTTATTGAAAACGTTTAAATACGCACCTCTTCAAGGCAAAGAGGTTGTTCAAAATATTATTTATACGTGAGATTATTCAAAAATAAGAGAATCTTTGAAGACCTGTGTTTACAATATCAATATAAAGTTTATCTATCGATTTCTCATTTAAATTTGTGACACCATGATAAACATTAATCTGTGCGCAAAAACAGACCGATCGATAGATGATACTAAATTTTGTGTTGAGTTTGTAAACACAGTTTGTCAAATAATCTCAAATGTAAATAATATCTTGAAGAATCTCCTTGCTTTTAAGGGGGTCGTATTGAAATGCTCTAGAATTCAGCGAAATATTGGTCTATAACAAAGGAATTGTTCAAGAAGACAAAAATAATGATCTATACTTCAACGATTAAGGAAGGCACAATTTTTGTGAAAGACTTCACTTCTCGTTTCTGGCATAAAGTTGAATGACTAATTTTAGTTTTGAGAAACCTATCTTATTTCAATTGATATAAAATGAATATTTCGATATTCATTTAAAAAGTAAATATTGACGATTATTTATTAAAGATATCACAAATCAATAAGAAACAAGAAATGACATCTCACAAACAACAAAAAAAACAAATTCGAATACAAACCGAACCATCCTATATATTACATTACTTCTCAATTCTAACACAACCACCACTAACATGAAAAATTCACCCCATCAACCACCCAACGTCGATTTTCGAACTATCACACCCCAAAAACCTCGACACACGCTAAGCCCATTAAAGCAACAGCATCTCAGCTCCATTCTCGCTCATACAATCTACGCTCGCGCTCCCGGCCGCATAAATATCCACGATTACCCTCGCTCCGCTCTCTTGCTCCGCTACTACTGCAACTATAATACTCCTGTTCCGCGGGCTGCAGCTATACGTAACGATCGCGAAGCGAGACGAGGCGCGCAGCTTCATGCTCGTGCCGATTTAATGCCAGAACTTTGGCCGCCACCGCCGCCGTCGCCGCTCGCGAATCTGATTCTCATGCTGCGCGGCGCGCGTTCTCGTTTTCGCTCGAGGAGGAGCATTGTGCGCACTTTTACACCGGCTTGCGGATGGCCTGGGCTCGATTTGAAATGGAAATGGTAGGACGTGTGTGTGTGAGAGTGTGTGTGTGTGTGTGTATGTGTGTGTGTGTGTGTGAATGTGTATATGCGGGTGTGTCATGAGTTTTGGAGTTTCGTATTTTTCTGGTTTTGTTGGTTTCTCTGTTGTACTTTATCCGATGTTGGATATTGAGGAGACTTAAAAGTATTATCATCCATGTTAGGTTATGCTTTAAACTACTTTTCTCAGTTAAATGTGAATGGAATTGGATGAAAATTTAATCAGTGGATTATACTTATGTTGATATAAAAGTGAATCTATTTGTCTCCATGAGCTACATAGATATTTTATCCCATTTCTCTAGTCAGATGATTCGTTGAAGCAAGAATTTGATTTCTGAGTAGATGTAAACGTGTGACGTTAAGCATTTGTGATGATATAATTGTTACCTTGCATCTGTTACTGTTAATATTTATACAATATATTTTATAAAAGTTATTTGAAAAAAACTATTAGAATTACGTCATATAAAAAATTAAAATTAATTTTTTTATTACTTTTTAGCACATTAAAAATATAAAAAAATCGCATTCTACATTTTTACTACTCCAGCCTTTTCAAAACTAGTCTCCTCGCTCTCAACCCATATCATTAGTCACTCTCCTCGTACACGTGCATCTATCACATGCAAAATTCTCGATAACCATTCTCCTCAATACATTTGTCGCGAGCGCGGACAAGTACAAACGACGCCTTTTTTTGCCGGTGCTGGTACACCTCTAAGCTCGCCGAGCTTGGCGCAGATATATTATTGACGCGCGCGCCTCTTCGCCATTCGTTTTTCCCTATGTATACCCGAGCGTTCCATTGCTCTCTGGGATATTGTTGTCCCGTGCGAGTCACTGCAGGAATTCGCGAAAGATCCGTCGCTTGATCGATGTTAGCGAGCGTTTTTAAGAGCTGCGGAGTCGGGCGCTTTGGAAAGGAAAACGCGAGCCTCGTAATTGGAGATCGTCGGTGCGCTGAGTCCGCTTTTGTAGAATGTATATTTATTGGGAAGCATAGTTGGGTGGTAACGGTGCGAAGGATTAAAAATGCTTTATATGGTCGATGGATTTACGATGGTCGGGCTTGGAGTTGTGTATTTCGATGGAAGCTTGGTGGAGGTAAAGGGTGGTGTATTCATTTTGTGAAATATTGGTGAAAAATGAAAAGGTATGATGATAGCAGTCAAATATTTGTCATCCTTAAATCATTTATAATATTGGACTGTCTTTCTTTGAGTATTTTTTAACTAAAATCATTAAAAGGATGCTCATGGTTACCCTTCAGGAAATAATTGTTTCGTATGAAAGAAAAATATGTATGCCATCTTCTGGAGCGTGAAAATCCCACTTTTAATTTAATAAAAATTTTATTTCTCCAACTAAAAGGGAATGTTTAATAAAAAAAAAATTTTGTATAAATGTACAAAAGTAGAAAAGTATAAGTTTGTGGAAACACTTATTTTAAATCCATTTTTCATAACTTTCGTTTCTTACAAAGGTATTAAACCTTTTATTGGATGAATGCCTTTTCATCCTTTAATTGATAGTATACTCTCTTAATGTGAAATGTAATGAAAATTCAGTAGTTAACATTCAGAGAGTACGTTTCATACGTTTTCTCTAAACGTAATAAAATATTTAAGTAGATAATGACGAGTTTAGCAAGACACATATTCAGTAATAATTCTTATAATTTTCCCTTTTTGTAACGGTCTCAAAATTGATATTAAATTAGATGTTTTATTCATACTCTAAATGACGGTATAGCATTTATATGTTTCCTATAAGAACTGAGGATTATTCCTATTCTGTGAGTATCCTCCTTTCATTAAGTTTTGTTTATTCTACTCCAGTTTCTGCAGCTATTTAATTAATTTGAGTCTTTGTAACAGTTTTAGATACCAGTAAAAGATATAATTTACGAATGTTACAAATTGACTCTTACTTACAAACTCGATTTACATGTGCACAAAAGCTTAGATACATACAAGCACACCTCTCCTATTTATATTTCATACTTCAATTACACTTTTCGAAGTTAAACACTCTTGCTCGCAATACAAAAGATCGGGAACAGCAAAGTTACCCAGTCAAACGAAATGTTTGTTACACTATGCAAATTTATTGCTCTCCGAGTTAGCGCACGCGCGCAGGCGCCTCAATATCTCCCCGGCGAATCTTGCGTATTCATAGCAGGGTATGAATGGCTGCGCGCCTCGGACCATTCCGCTTTTTTTTTCCTTTTCTCAATAGTCTCGACGCCGCGCTCGTGCAAAAGATGACTATCTATTTTAAATAATACATAACGGCCGAGGGAAGCGAGCAGGAAAAAAAACGGAGGGCGGTACTGAGTACACACGCTGCGTAGAGCTGTACATCGCAATTAATCACTCCGTCATATTCCTCTTCCAGGAACGACGTGGCGTGCTCGGGCTTAATCAAGAATACGAAATCGGCTCCTTCCATGAATCAATGAATCCATCAAGCCATCGCGTGTCCTTTGGCTTTTACAACGCGATAAACATTTCCTTGATTTGTTTTTCTTTTGGCTTTCGAAGTGCAAGTGTACGTTGAGCTGCAGGCTTCGCGTAATGTAACTGCTTTGTGATTTGTGTGTCGACGGGGATAAATTAAATTTGTCGCAGAGTTTGAGTTGCATCGTTCAATGATTAGGGAAAGTTTCATAACTTTATTGCTGGGACTGTCAAATTTTATAATATTCGCAGAAAGTAGTATATATCTAATATACGTATAGACTAGTAAATAGTCGATTTGATTCTATGAATAGACGTAAACCAGCCTCCCTTTTACACGTATTTCTCGATAAATACATCACAAAATTAGAAAAGCTGTCAAACAGTTTTATGCGAGTTGACAGTTAAAACCTCGTACTTCACTGTTAAAAATTTTGGAAACTATAACTACTACAGTGTAAAAATCAGAATACACGAATATTTAATTAAAAATAATCCTTATAGCACTGTGTGGCCTAAATCCGCACTTAAGTCACACCTATCCGTGACTTAAGTAGTCCATTATTGCACGGTCCTTATCGCCCTCACTACGCTCGGGCGCTAACCTCACGGTGCAATACTGGACTGCTTAAGGCACGGTTAGGCGTGGCAGCGAATTTAGACAAGCAGTGCTATAAAATAGTATACGATACTCGTGTCATAAGTCGTCCTGCATAGCACGGCGTTTAGCAATTAATACACGCCGTGCTGTTAAAGACTACTTAGGTCACAGGTATCGTAATGTACTATTATTCTCTCACTGCAGTTAAATTGATTTTTTTTTAGAAAATGGGCTATTTCTTTAAGTTTCTTTTCTTATTAACAAATAAAAATTAATATCTAGACTAAAACTAACTGAAAACCAATAGCAAAATGATTAATTATCTACCCAAAAGTCAATTTACATTTTGGAAAATACATCGCCAAGTGCATTTTGAAATTCTTAAATAATAAAAAGTTGAAAGCTTATAAATCTATAAAAAAATAGATGATCAAAATATTTGATTTGATTCATATTCATGTTGCATTTATCACTTACAGAGATACTGTTAAAGGTGTAACATAAGTTTTTTATATTTAATTCGTTTGATACAAAACAATGCAACTAATTGGACCAAATGTCGAATATTCGTATGCTTTAAATATTTTGTCAGTATTACTCTTATATAATGCAAAACTTTATTTATGAGAACTTCATTCCTGCTCCTTTTTTATGACGTTAAATTGCATTTCTTTTTATCCACGAAGTAATTTATTTTTTATAAATTATAAGTTGCTCAAGAGATTGAATTTCACTGCCTCATAAAAAGTATCGCTAGCCTTTTTCCATTTTCTTTAAATTACTTTGAAAAACTTACAAAAACATTAAAACTCTCTATCTTTCTCCCTCTCTCTCTCTCTCTACCTTCCTCTTTCTCTCTCTCTCTCTCTCTCTCTCTGTCTCCCTCCCTCCCTCTCTCTCTCTCTCTCTCTCGCGAACTTTCAGTCCGATGTATTAAAAACTTTTAAAATCTGCAACACTGAATATTCAAGCGATCGCGTATCTCCCGGCGATGGTAGAAAAAAAAGAGCCCCCTCGAATTGATTCCCCGTGAAATATCTGATTTATAATGGGATCACGCGGTTCATCGAACTTTAAAAAGCTTCTCAGTTCCGAGCGAATGCCTCGCTCCGGCGGTGGCGCGCAGGGTCTATATACGAGCGTAGAGAAGATCACGGGTGCACAAGTCGGAAAAGAAAGCCACAAACGTAATTCCTCGCGGGTGGGAGGGCGGGCGGAAAAGTTGGATGTTCAAATAACCGCGGAAGTTTTTGGTCCGTCGCATCCATCAACGTCGCGCGGCGAAAAGTGATTTACGAGAAAGTACACATTGACGCAGCGGCGTTAAAGACTGAGGACTCGCGTAATTCACCCATTCATTCATTCATTCATTCGTTCAATCCTTGCCTAGGTGCGCGGTACCGGTCTTGGTGGTATTCAGGGGAAACGTTATTGCTTATAAAGTGACAATGATTCATAACGCGAAAATATACGGATTCATCATTTACTCGCCGTTAGCTTTCTTGGCACTCATTGAATCACATTGATTATTGTGGCTACTTTCAAAAACATGAAAGTTGTAGAATTTATTTAGTTCCTATTCGTACTGTAAAAATGTAATTTTTGCACATTTTTCCTAAAATTGATAATATTAACATTTGTATTGCATTTTTTATTACAGGTGTTTTCGCAAATGGAAGTTTTATTTAGCATTGGCGGCAAGCACTACATAGGCGAGCCAATCACGTATAATTCCATGGAGGACAATATTTTCGAGGACGCGCACAACGTGACGGTCAAACTTCACAATCGCGTGGGAAAGTTCGTTAAACTTAGGCTACACTTTGCTGCTAAGTGGATTATGGCCAGCGAAGTTACTTTCGTGTCTGGTGAGTTTGACTTTTTTTATGCTGTGGTGCACATAGGTATAGTGACAAAATTTTGAGGCAATGTGCAGTTTTATTAAAGATTTTGAAAAAATAATAAGAAGATGTAATTAAATATAATTATAATTCTATAACAGGATATCTATAATCTTAAAATATATTTTTATGAAAAGCTTTGTCGGGTACCACTTTTTATAAATATTAATAAAATTTATTATGAATTAATCCTTCTATGCAGAAAGTTGAGTATGCTCATCCAGAATACAATTTATCTAGGGATATATTTTGTATCGCAAATGTAAAAGCCTTCCTAATATCATTATCTTCAACTCCCCAAATAAAAGCTGGATACTGAACTTTAATTCATGGGGATTTAATATTGCAGTTCATATGGTGGATTTACACTCTATCAAACACAAATGTCTGAAAACAAATTACTGAATAGGTGTGCTTTCTATTATGTTTTTTTTTTGTATAATGAGACCACTATTTTGAATTTCAAAATGTTAGCTCTAGACTCATGACCTGTGACCCGTGAAAATCGCAAACCCCAGCTTTTTTTCAACGCTCCACAAAAAATAGAAAAATGGACACCGCAAAGCGTCAATGACAATGCTTAATACGTTCATGCTACTCCGTTCAGGGGCTATTTCCTGCTTCATTTCAGCTCTGTCGCTCGTTTTCCTCTCCCCTTTTCTCCTTCGCAGCCGCGTTGCTCATATTCCGCTGGGGCTTTGTACTTGCTCTCTTCCCCTCGCTATGCAAGTACGCGCAATGTGTATATCTTCGGACTTGATGCGACTGTAACAAAAGCGTCGTATTGATAATTTCCGATAGGCGAGAGGGAGAGCGGATTCTCATCTGCGCATTGCGATTCTGTCTGCTTTTGCTTTGTCTTCTGTATTGTGGATTCATTGAAGATTTCCTCTTGCTTTTTATTTTGTTGTATATTTATACTATAAAAGTTCTGAGCTTACCTTGTTTGAAAAATGACCATTTTAAGCTTGCAGAAAAGATTTTTATATTAGTACAACTATAACCCATTACTTGCATATTATTATAAATATGCCTTGTTTCCAGCCTAAGAAGTGTTTTACAGCGTTATTTCTATACCAGGTTAACAGGTTGAGGACGGCTAATGTATAAGCTAAACTTTTCAATTATCTACAAAATTTATTAAAATTTTAAACATTCGATAAAAAGGAATGTTTCTACCTCTTTGTAAGAATACAATAACCGACTCCATACAAAGTTACATTAATTTTTACGTTTACAGTAAGACAAGATTAAAAAAAATTGCGTCAATTCGTGACATATATATGCGTCACGCCGCCCTCAACCTGCTAATAAGTTTAATTATAGCACTGTTTTTATTAGCACAAGGGTATCAAACGTTATAACTATGTAATGTCTCTCATGTTTAATTTTTACTCCATTTTAATCATGATACTGTATTGCTTGCGTTATTCGATAATGTAAAACAAACAGTTCTTTATTCACCATATAATTAATATGTCCACGGTAAATATGATTTTACGAAATTGAAATTTTAATCCAATAAAGCTGTAACGCCAGCTTCGTAGAAAGTTCATTGTTAATGCAAAATTAATTAAATTTCCGTCGTTATAAAATTATAATGAATTTAAAAATTACATTACCTCATGAATCTATAACTACCTCCCACAGGCCTCTGTAATAAACTACACATTTACATAACTCCACTCACGTAGTCCTAGAAAATAACGCACGTCTCTCAGCACCAGTCACGTGAAAATAGCACACCCGTACCAGATCTGTCAGTTTCATTGGACTTCCAGCCGACATATTCACCAGACCCCCCTTTTTCCTCCCATAAACTATTATTCATCCCAATTTTCGCTACCCCCTCCTCCCTCCTCTGCCCCCAACATCCACTCAACTCCCCCTACCCCCCGGAAAAAAAAAGAGAGGCGAACGCGAGCGCTCGCCTGCCGGACCGTGCGAACGAAGTTTGCGGTGCATTTCCATTAGGAGCGCTAAATCAAAGACCTAAAAATTGGCACGTCGCTCCGCTCGGGCCACTCAGCCCTCGCAGAGGCCAGATATCAAGGAAAGCGAGGGACAGAGAGCGTGAGAGTGAGAGAGAGAGTGAGAGAGGGGCAGTGCATTAGTCGCGCGTTTGACGTCGGGGCGTCAGCTGCACGCGCGCGAACGCGAACGTGCGAATGGTCCTGTGCAGCATAGAGAGAGATGGAGAGAGTGTTTGTGTGTGTGTATGTGTGTGAGTGTGTGCGAGGCTCTGGGGGGAGAGAGAGAGAGAGAGAGAGAGAGAGAGAGAGAGGCTATTCTTCGGTGTGCATAGACACAAGAGAAGGAAAATTGGAAAATTTTCAATAACTGCGTTGGGTTATTCCGATGACGTGACCACAATACGTTAGAGATGCAGAGAGGTGGAGGGGGTTGTGTATTGAGAAAGTAAGGAGGCATTAACGTGTGGACGTCAATTATATTCTGGGTTGTGCGAGAAGGATTTTGAGGGTAATTTATACTTGAAGGTTTTGGTTAGAGTTTTGTCTGGTTTCTGGATTGAATGTGTTTGAGTTTGAATGACGTTCCTCTCAATCTTAATTGTACTGGTAAGCAACGTATTTAAGGCTGCTATAAAAAAATTATTTAATAACTTGAAATGTGCACATGTGAATGCGGAAAATATTTCTTACTCGGTGTCCTTTTGTTTTTTTACAAAGAATTTCCAAAACTGCATTTTTTACACATTTGTAAATGAAAATGTATTTATTATGTGTGTGAATTAAACGTTATTCGAGTAAAGGAGATTTCTGCCTAAAATATCTGAAAAGATATATATATATATATAAAATTGTTTATAAAAATCAATAAAATTGTTATAAAGAATTACTTGAAATTGATATTTAATTATTTATTTAATGATTGATTGAGATCAAGTTCGATCTATATCCCAGATAAATACGGTTTTTGTAATAAATGTCAACTCAGGTATGCATCTGAAATCTCACTAATTACAAGACGATTTTTTGAGTAGAAATAAAACGTATTTCAAAAATCTGTAACAAAAATCAACCTACAATTTTATAAGCCTAATACCCTTAAAATAGTCAATTTTTTACCAAGAAAATGTCATTCTTCTTGCACATAGAGCATTTCATGTCTAATTTTAGTTACTCCATTACACCGTAATGCATTAATAATTTTAAAAATCACGAAATATGGGTAAGAATCTCTCCTACCTTCAACTAATGTCCAGCACCATTCCAAATTCAAACAACATCGATACCTACTTCAACGTTACAAACCCAAACCAGAAGCATATCCCGTATCATCTATCCAACCGAAGTCCACCCCGTCCACCCTATCAAATCACCTTAAACAACCCCAAACAGTCCCACTACCTGCACCAAAATCTCCCATCCATCCCACCCCATCTCTTCCTCCATCTCCTCGTAACCGAGCCACCCTGTCGGAGCAGTATCACCTCTCGATTCACTGGCTCCGTCCGCAAAAAGAACGAGAAGGCGTAAAAGACGGAAGAAGCTGCGCAACAACCCCTTGCCGCGCCCGGCGTGCAAAGAATGTTTAATATCAGATTTCATACAGCTGCTGGACACACTTCGCGCACGTGTACACGCACGCGGGCCTGTCGCGCAGCTTCCGTGGTACACGCTATACGCATCACAGGTGAAAGGCCGCGGCGCATCCTTTGCTCTCGAGACATCGGACATCGGCTCTCCCTCAGCGGTCGGAGGCTAACGTCCAATATCAAACGCGCTGGGTAGACGCAGCTTTGGTTCGCTGCGCGGGGAGGCGCGACGCATAATTCCGGGCATTCCGCAGGCTTCGAACACACCGGTGGGTGGATTAAGGTGGTCGTGTCGGGAAATAATAATTTACAGATGCGAATGAAAGTTTGCGTGATGATGGTTGGAGTTGTTTGACGTGGATCTGTGAATTTTAGTAATGTTTATTTATATAAAGTTTATATAAATATATATAAATATATAAATATATATAAATATATAAATATATATAAATATATAAATATATATAAATATATAAATATATATAAATATATAAATATATATAAATATATAAATATATATAAATATATAAATATATATAAATATATAAATATATATAAATATATAAATATATATAAATATATAAATATATATAAATATATAAATATATATAAATATATAAATATATATAAATATATAAATATATATAAATTTATATAAATATATAAATATATATAAATTTATATAAATATATAAATTTATATAAATATATAAATATATATAAATTTATATAAATATATAAATATATATAAATTTATATAAATATATAAATAGATAAATGTGGCAAGGTATTTAATTGAGAACTCATGAAAACATTTACAGATACGATTTAGAATATTGAGTCTATCTTAGCTATTAAACAATATATATGCTTTCGTAATAAATTCGTATGCTTTTACCACGTATTTGTAGAGTAATCAACTCTGATAGTATCCTTTGCAAACGAAAATTCTAACCCCTGTGAGTAGGCAACACTGAAACTTGAGATACTTTCGCGTTCATTTATGAAGCAGAAACGTGATTAATATTCAAATCACATATAAATACAATATTTATAAGATACACAAATATTAAAAGAACTTATGCATTTTAGTTCCAAACATACAACACAAGATGTCGCCCTCTTGCAATAACTTAATTAAGATGGTTATAGCTACATATCACTGGCTTGAGAATCTTGTTAAATTTTTTCTATATCTTTATAACAATATTAACCTTGCTAAGTCGAGATAATTATCTTTGAAAGGATCGATGATGACGTGGCAGACCTCTTGATAGATCCTGTAAAATAAGCATCATTATTTAAAGTTTGTTAAAACACGATTAAAAACAAATTGACTCCTAGAGTACAGGGATAATTGTAAAAAATAATATCTATGAATACTTCTCATTTAATGCAATATGTTATGTCTAACCATACTTGGATATTTCTACTTCTGTTCGAAATTTCAATTTTTTTAACGTGTTATTCTTAACTTTCCCTGTATTTAAGGTACCTAATTATTTTTTTTAATTCACGTTTCGATAACTCGGGCTTGAATGCTGATCGAAAGCCGACATTTATGATTTCCAAACTACTAAGTAGACTAGTAAACTAGTAAAGAGCTCTAGTACGATCTACCTTAAATGGTTAAATACTATAAATCTGTGTGTACATCCTTTTTGTAATATTTAATATAACCCGTATTCTAAGCCTGTATTAATAGTTGATTTTCATGTATATCTTATGAAATTTTCTTGTCCAGTTTCATAATCTCTCGAACTCAAGCTTTCCAACCATCCCGCATTAAAAAATATAGCTATGTAAAGCTTTTAGCTAGTATTATTATCTACATAGTAATGTTGTCCCATTCAAAAGTGAACATCATGCTTTAATTTCAGTGTCTTTTTAAGATTGTAACATTACATACTATATGTAACACTTTATACAAATACAGTGTAATTCACAATTTAAAGAACAAAAAACGCCATTACACACTAATTTATAATAAAATTAACTTTTGAACCGGCTTGTAACGCTACAAATACCCCTTCATAAGCCTTAACCCCGCGACGCGGTAGGTGCGGAGTAAAAGCCATATAAATGATGGCGCGCTTTAGCTTAAGCGCGCATACGCACGTACGCGCGTACGTATATATGTTTAGAGGATGTTTGGGAGACGAGGGAGATTCGTTTTGAGAAGTGAGCAGAGGACGTCGCGCGAGTGCAGAGCTGGTTTGGGGAGGAATGTGCAGAGAGTGCACGAGTGGAAGCGACTGCGCGAGCAATGCGTCATCGAGAAATTAATAGATCAGAACGGCGTGGACAGTGGTTTTCATGTGCTCGCGAGATTTTGGATGTGTGAACGATCATGAGCGGAAACTTTTGGGTTGTTGATAATTGGAGGAGTTTTGCAGCAGTTTTGGGGAAGATGATTGTATGGCGTTGAGATGGATGTGATTGAAATGTAATTTCAACCGTTTTAACGAGTTGTATTGCATAATTTGTAATTGATTCTGTAAATGTTAAAGATTATTTACACATGTTAATACATCATCATTGACTATATAATCAATAATTGTACAAAACTGTATATGAACCCTACTAGAAATGAATTGGTAGACTTGATTAATTTGAGTTTATCATTAAATGTATCAATACGGAACATTCATATATTTATATAATATATTTATACTCATCCTATACGTACGTAATATTTAAAATAAAATTTTCAAAATAATCATTATTATCATTATAGATTAGGAGTGAAATTATCAATCAATCCCTGTCGTAATTCATTAATCTCTGCAAAAATGTATGATTGAGTTTCACAATATAATGCATTTTTTAACATTCTTAACCAAGTTTTGATTGTTTCTTTCTCTGTCAAATTGCTGCATGCATGCTTTTTATTATTTTGAAATTATCGAATATTCCTGCGCAATATTGATTAAAAATTTTATATCACCTTTTAAGGTTATCTTAATTTATTTTGATTACTACTTTATCTATTTTTTTAAAAGTAATATAGAAATTCTATATTTATTCTATTTTACCGTGTATAGTAATAGTAAACTATTAGATAATATTTTACAACAGTTTTTTTATAAGCTCTTGGTGTTTATCTACTTGAAGCTAGTTATGCTCGAGTTTCAAAACAGTTATATAATTTATTATCAGTCAGAATAGCAATTAAACTTCTTTGAAACAATTTTTTGAACATTTTTCTACCAGGGAATGTGATATAATCTCTATAAAATTTCCCAGGCATTATACAATGTTTTAGTTAAATAATTACGATATTTTTTTAGTATATACATGCACACATGTTAATGTTGTATAATTGGTATCATATTTAATCCACTAACTCATAAAACTCGAGTTTAGAACTAAATAAAGTTAAAGTAGTAAATAAAAATGTGATAATAAGCGTAGCAGTGGATTACTGAGTATAGCAAAAATCTAAAAAATGCTAATGATGCAGTATTACAAGTACGATTTGATGCTAGCTCAATATATGCAACGATTTTAAAAAGCCTGTGGTTCATGTGTACATACACTACAATTTACGGTTAGCACCAAAGTTATTATTGCTTCAGCCTTGCAGTTTCTGCTGTCAGAGTGAAAGACATTACATGAGGGAACATAACGTTCCTTACGTAACGATTCAGTTAGCGTATGATCTTAGCTATTAGGTATAAGTGTGGAACGCGAACTGTGAGAAACGTCAATGAAAAAGGTGTTTAGAAAATGTTGCTTGTATGATAAAGTTTATAGCTCTATTAGGGAAACGTTGATGGGTTCGTGACTAAGAAATTTCAAAAGAAGCTGAATAGGTATTATATACAGCGAATTTGCATCGAAAGTTACAATTTGTTGTATACAATTTTTTATGTACACTTACAATATGACTGAATAACATTGAAAATTGTACACATTTGATTTTTAATTATACAAACGGTTTTTAAAAATCATACGGAAAGTTAAAGAAAAATAATAATATTTTTAATCTATTAATAAACTTAATTTCGCTTTATAAAAAGATAGTATTTATTCAAATACATGAACGATATCGAAAATTTTAAGATTTCAAGTCATTAAATGAGTGTCACTGAACCCAAGCTTCATGTAGCTTTTTCTGGCCAAATCCGAGCAGACACACACGTC
The DNA here is from genome assembly GCA_949152435.1 of Gastracanthus pulcherrimus. Classification (NCBI taxonomy): domain Eukaryota; kingdom Metazoa; phylum Arthropoda; class Insecta; order Hymenoptera; family Pteromalidae; genus Gastracanthus; species Gastracanthus pulcherrimus. The sequence continues at coordinate 188,867,347 of OX424572.1, read as the reverse complement.
TCCGAATATATTGTAGGTCATCTTTCTTACGACGGGCAAAACGACCTTAAGTACCACGAGGCGTGTTACGGTTTTTGTTTTCACTTATGTTTTGCACCCACTACGACGACACACACGCTGAGATACAAAAAGTTTGGAATCTCGCGTGTTGACGTCTCAAAAGTCCATTTGATACAAGTACCTCGCACATTGGTTTTACGTTCTTTTTTTCAATGTCAAGTAGTGCTATAAGTAATATTGCGTAAATTTGATAAAATTAAAATTACAAATAATGCATCATTTTTTAAAGTTGTTAAATATAAGTTCTCTCATTATTATTCTTATTTAATTTAATCAATTAATTAAAATAAATAAATTTAAATAAATAAATTTAAATAAATTAATTAATTGACAATGTAATTCAATAATTCTCTAATTATAATATCATTATGTGAAGGGAACGTTAATTTTAAAGTTCATTGTATGACGTCCAAACTTTTCTTTTGAGTGACTTGGGTCTAAACAGACATCTACTTAATTAGAGCCCATCGCCCCAGCCGTCATTTTATCTTTAGGTAACGTCAACTCGAATTTCGGAAAAGCGAGCTTATTAAGGCTATCATCGAGGTACTCAGTTGTCTACACTCGACTAATGTTTCGATAGGTTCATGACGCGTATTATGTTGCCTCTCTAATTATGCTAATTATTCCCGAGACTTGCAGTCGATGGAATATCCATACAATAAGCGACTCCCAAACTACCGGCAAACGATTCGAATAAAGTGAGATTTTGCGCGAAACGCGGTAGATTGGCATAAAGTTTGACGGTCGTTCAGTTTAATGCATCAGGAGACCGAGAGAAATGATTTTATAACTTCTAATGAGTTAGTGCGAGCAAAACAGTTTGAAATTTTAATGAATCCTAATTTAATTATAAGAAATCATTTTGGGTTGTGTAAAATAGAATGGTATCTTAACTTTGAATACTTGCTGTCAACGTGTTGTCAGAAAGGAGGCAATAATTTTGCCTTGAATCACTTATAAATTTAATGAATTCATAATAAATTATTTGAATCCAAGTATTATGAAAAACTACTTTAAGTTAGAAGATTCGTTTTAGCCATATTTAAATTAAACACAAACTTATTTTTCATAATGATATTGACTTCCTCTAGAAAATACTGTTAATATCGTACTGTTTATTTCAAATTTATTTTGAATTTGTAATAACTAATGACAAATTTAAATAATTATCCAAAACGATGGGTATAAAGAAATCTTTGAAAAACAGGCGTGCTTAATTAAGGGAAGAAGATATAGAAAGAGACTTAATTTTATATTGGCCAATAAATTATATTGTTATTTAAAAAATGCGTTATAAGGTGATGCTAAACCCTCTTGTTACCGTAAAATACGGAGAACCACTTTTTTCATTCAATATTTAATTTTGAGAAAATATCTCTCTGAAAAGTGGTTGTTTTTCAGTAGGACAATAACGTTTCATAGATATATTTACTCAAAATTAAAAATAAAATAAGAAAAGTGGTTCCTCATATTTGTCGGTGACTGGTGACTTTAGCATCACCTTAACGTATAATTCTTCACACTTGGCTTTGCAATGATTGTTACAAATATAAAAATTTAACATTTCTATTAATTTATAACTTATCTAATTTCAAAACATTACACATAAACTATTTGGAAACTACTTAAGAAATGAAGTTTCAATAAAATCATGAAAATTATAATTTACATTATAAAATAATAATATTTTCCCCACACCTGCACCGAAAGTACCACTTTTCCTCCCGGGCGCCTGGAGAGAAATGTGTATTTTCGGTGCTGGTGTGAGGAAAAATAGTATACGCACCATGGGAGATAAAATGGCGGCCCTATAGCACGTGTTTGCCACCCTCGCCTTTGGCTCGGGTGGCATTTTACACGTGCTATGGACTCGCCAATTCTTTACCTCCCTAGATGCGTAATATACTATTACACACTATGGTATAATATTAATAATGAATATGATAACCATAAAAATGTAAAATTCGGAAACGAATTATTCGCAAAAAGCAACACCAATTATTTGTGCACTTGAAAACGAAATAAGGAAAAAAAGCATTTTCTATTTCTTCAACCACTAAAGGTGCCTTCCACCCTCAATCATTCCACCATAGCGACACCACGTACACTCATATTTTCCTACAAAACATCGAAGCAAATACTACACATATCTATCCAGCCAATAACAACCACGCCCTCTCTGACCCTGTTCCAGTGGTCGCCCACGGCAACTTCAGCAGCGAGGACCCGCTGACCTCGACCGAGCTGCCCGTCCAGTCGGACGTCTTCGTCGAGCGCAACGGCACGACTCCCGTCCCCGGCGAGCCGCCCGTCTCCCAGGCCAAGCACGACGATCCCACCTACATGGCGGTGGTCATCGGCGTCCTCACCGCCGTCATCCTCCTCCTCGCGGTGGCCATATTCCTGATCGTGTCGCGGCACCGGCAGCGCAAGTGCTTCGCCAGTCCGGTGAACGGCAAGGCGCCCTCCCACCTGGGCTCGACCTGCGCCACCGTCGAGAAGGGCGCCGCCCTCATGGCCTACACCCTGGAGGACGACGAGAGGTATGAGCTTTCGATTTTCGACGAGTGCACGACACTGCTCGCCGTGGACACGGTGCTCAGGGGCGCACGGATCTGAGACCGAGAGGGGGGGATCGCACACTTGGATGTTAGATATTAGATGGTGGGGCTTGGAGGGCATTTTGAGGTAGTCCTAATGTTGATTGGAGTTTGGTAGGGGGGAGGGGCATTTTGGAAGCTTAAGGGGGCAGGCCTGGGTTAAACCCAAAAAAAGACTTTTTTGCTATAAGTCCAGAAAACTTTTTTCGGAAATCCAATCAATTTTTTTAAAGAAACTTTTTAATATTTTTTAAAAAATTGATTGGATTTCCGAAAAAAGTAATAAAAAAAATTTAACGAAAAAGTGCTCTGCTCTTTTTGTAATACATGTCAAAAGGAGTCGAATAACCGTCAAAACCAAATTTTTTGTTCATCGTGTCACCCCGAATCGTGTGAGGATCTAAGTTCCTTTAATAAATATGGTATTGAAAACAGTGATTTATTGTGACGTGTTGGGTCAAGATTCTGAGGTTTTACAATGGTAAAATTTAAGACAATATTGTGCTTTGATAGCATAAAATTTTTCAGAATGATTGCTTTTATACCTAAAAAGTTTTCTGGACTTATAGAAAAAAAGTTTTTTTTTTTGGGTTTTACCCAGGACTGCCCCCATAAGTAAATAAGTTCTTCTTTTGAGGAGGTGGCGAAGTGAATTCAAATTTCAAATATCGACTTGAATCTTACGAATTATGGGGGATCCTACCATTTTTTGACTTAATAGTCGTTTTTTTTATTTCTTTTATCGATTCATTAAACCTTTCTTAACACAGAAACGCAACGCATTTTTTATTTTCATAAATTTTCCGTTTGAAAATGGCATTTTAAAGTACGATTATATATTAAGGTAAATGTACTTTTTTTTAACAAAAACAACTTTTACTGCATGTTTTTGTTTTTCTTTATTTTGTCATTATTTTAAGCATTATGAAGAAATTTGTGTATTGATCTAGATCAAATGAATAATAATTATTTATGAAAAAAGCTACAAATTACGTAAAATCACTGTTTTTTTAATAAAATGATCTCTGAAATCTCTGAAAAAATTGTATAAGAAATAAGTAGGATTTTTTCTAGACTGTATAAAAAATTCTGTGTGCACCAGGAACGTTGGTAACCTACCTCGTTTTGACTAAAGACATCATTAATTTTTCCTTGTATATCAATATATATTCGGTAAGGTACGCAGAAACTTTTTAAATAACTTTCATTTTTGGTTATATAAATAAATTTTAAAAAATTCATAAGCAAGGGGCAATTTTAGGAAAAATGGTAGGAATCCCCCTGAAGAAAATCGATTTAGGCTCAGATGGACTTGATTGAATTAAATGTATACAAACAGGATCATGTTAAATTAAGATATCATTGTTCTTTCTTACGTATTAATCTGCTATTAGATGAAGTTTTAATCAAATATTACAATAATTTATCGAATGTTATTCCAAGTTTTTATTTGATTGGTATCCATGAGAAGTGTTGACATATTTACTTGCAGCTGTACTTTGTATAATGGATTAGTATTATTTAAGCAAGAACAATGATGTCTCGGTTTTACTTAACTTGGTCTATATTTTTAAATATAACTCATTAGTTATTTATTATTTAATCCGTAAGATTTTAGGCCGAAAGTTTGAGGTATAAATTAACTTTGACACCTTCTAAAGGATGCTGATGGACAATAAGTTAAAATGAAATGAAAATGATTACTCAATATATATTATATATTATTATAATTAATGATTAATGAAAATTTTTAAGCTTTGAATTGAAATTTTATGATTCAGATAAATAAAACATAATTTGGTATTAATTGTATATTTATAAAATGTAATACGTATTTTATTATTATATTTAAGCTATAAAGAATAATTATTTTTTGAGCAGCATTTTTTTAACTAAAATTAATTTAGGACTACCTTAAAATTTGCAGATCTTGGTTGCATGTGGTGACAAGATTACATTTCTCTTGTATGATCTTGAATTTAAAAATAAATTAAGACCCGATTTTCATAAAATCATTGGATCAGTATAGCTAGATTGCAGTGTTTAAACTTTCATGCAACCCTACTGCAAAATTAATAGTAAGAGAATGAACGTACTTTACTGTGTGCAAAAGATCACTACGTTGAAACGAATGAAAATGTTAATTTTAACCCTTTGAAGTGAAATATATGGGTACTGATGCTGGTTTAGCGCTGCACTAATTATCTTTCACAAAATTGTTTAAAACTTTTAAGATTTATCGTAAGCTAATAATGTACTTGAAATATGTTTTCCGATGTATATGTGTGTTTGTGTGTTTGTGTGTTTATTGAGGAAAAACGTGTGATGTGCGAATCGACTTCTTATTTTACTAAGACATCGACTTCAAAGGGCTAATTTTAAATTAAGTGTACAAGAAAAGCAGTCATTAGTCGGTAACGAACCTTCTGATACCAATAATAATTCACGTTTTATTTTCATAATTATTGGCCTTTTACATATTTTTCTAAATGATTTTTTAATTAATTTACCAAATAATATAGCATTTAAAGTTCTTAATACATTATTCTTTTTATTTTAAACTTACAAAATCAAAAAATTAAAATTCAAGGCATTAAATAGAAGATAATATGTGAATTGTCGGTCATATATTACTTTAGCACCAAAAAACAATCGCTTTTTATTTTAAATAAAATCAAAATATATTAATAATTTTAATTTAACATAAAAATCGTAGATTATATTTAGCGACAAGAAAATGGCATAATACTATCAAAAACATTTTTTTAGTAATTCAAACCACAAAAAATAATTTTAATCATGCTTTACATTTTTGTATGCATAAGATTATTATATTAATGTATTACATTGTGAAACAATTTTTTAAGTCGCATTTATCGAAATGTACAAAGTTTAGTATTTAAATACTAAATTTATAGTATTAAGAATATATATTATATTATATTTTTTTACTCTTGAAAAATTGAAATAAAAAACAAAATTACTAGATAAAACGTGTTTTGAAATACTACCTTCCTTTAACTCTTCACAAACATTCCGAATATATTTTTATAATCAAATTGTTTTTTCAATGTTATACTTAATATAAAGTCTTTATAACATTTCATGAATCATATGAACCAACATAAATAATTCTGATATGTTTTTGAAATCTAATTATTATACTGTGAATTTAATGAGAGTTGATTTAACAACAACATAATCCTATTAATATCTGTAAATTCAGATTTTCGGTCTTGTAATTTATTTAATCACATGATTTACTTTATTTAAGATCAGCTAATGCATTAATTCATTCAGAATTATGCTAATAAACTAATATCACAATACTTTCATTAAACTGAAATGCTGCTAATAACAAATCTTTTTTTCATATTTTTTTATCTACTAAATATATTTATTCTATGCATTTTCAGCAATATTTACAATTCGATCCTCGAGCGTTCGAATGCGTTTGCATTCAAAAGTTTTCGATCCTATTATGCGCTTGATGCAAAAATAAGAGCACAAAAAAAACAAAGTTGAAAGTTCGCGGAAAAAGCTTTTCTTCAATCGAGCGCCCGTAGCGCGGATCAGGGCGGGGGGGGTGAAATTTTCCCCTATCCCGGAAATCAGAAAAGTATCGCTCGTCGCTTTGCGGCCGAGGGATCGCGGTCTTCCTTTTTCCGTTCCCGCTTCGTTTTCTCGATACTTTCTCTCCCTCGCTCTCTATCTCTCTCCATTGCAATTCTCAATCGACGTATGAAGCTCGTTAGCGGTCTTCCAATAACGTCCCAATGAAAATGCTCCTCCTTCATTCCACTCTTTATTTTTTTCCTGCTTTCTCTTTTCATCTTTCGCTTCGGCCATTATTTTTCTCTCTCTTTTTCTATCGTTCGATTTTCGTGTCATTTTATTTACCTTTCGCGAGTTCTCACAGTAACTGTAGAAATTTTAAAAAATAATTTTTGTTTTATTTATAAAGGTGATGGATTTATAAAGAAATATATTCGTAAATATTTGATAAAATTGTCCAGTTTTCATGTTTAAATATTTGATGTTTGTTTTATTGATTGACTTTTAAGTAATCAATACAAGTCTGTAATTAATTAATGTATTCAATTTATTTAATATTTGTAATTTATTTGCTACAAAAGAAAATATCTTTATGCCTATCTGAACGAAAATGGCCACTTTGTTCCATGAAAAGCGAGACCAAAATTACACTTTTTGCCCGCAAAAATGATTAGCGGGAAAAAAGTAACTCCCTCGAGAAAAAAGTCACTTCACTAGAAAATAGTCAAAATTCCTTTATTTCATCAAGTTCTACCAATAACCCCGATTTTCGATTATCTTTTAGCAGTCTATTAGTCCCGCTTTCCAAGTCAAAAAGTGGCCACAGTTGAGATAGGCATAAAGTACTATATTTAACTCGAGAAAAAAGACGATTTTTTGCGCTTGTTACATAATGTACTATTAATGTATTAATTATTTTTCTAATAATCTTTTTAAATTATTTATTTTTTGACAGTATATCCATTTTTAGTATCAACTTTAGGTATACTTGATTATAAGCAGTGTACTTAATAAATATACATCAAAATAATCTACAAAAAATATGGCATAAATGTAGCATATATTCATTGGAATTTAAAATCACTTTTTGAATAGAGAACAAATATATATATATATATTTATATTTTTACAATAAAACAGTGACTAAATAATACACAAAAGTGCAAATAAAACATTTCTTAGATACGTAGTTATTTTTTTTTGTAATAATATTGAAAGCAAGTTCACGCTGATCAACTAAAGAAATACAATGTGGAGGATATTTCATTGGTCACATACAAACTGCAAATTGAGATTTTATTTTTTGTTCAAGGTAACAAATGGAAAACATTAGTCTTTTTTCTATCCCTATGTTTTATAAATATATTATACTGCCACCTGAAGCAAGAAGGTCCGTAACTTCTAATAATATTTATTAAAAATGATATTTTGGGTTATTTTGATTCATTTTTATTGTATCTTTAATAATAAAATAGGAGAATAGGTAAAACTGTGATATTTTTATTGTAAAAGATTAATATTTAAAGTTATGATTTTAATTATATTTAGCATTTCCAGAAGAAAAAAAGGCCGTAAAGGTTCTTTCACATGTAAGAGAGTCGTAAGTTTAGTATAATATCGGCTGTTTGGTTAAACACAAATAACGTTTACAGCCCTTTTGCTTATGAAGAAGCAAAGATTTAGTAGATGACATTTTATTTTATTTTCTATTAGAATAGTAGTAATTTAATAAAATTACTGGTTTTTAAATGTCAAATTCTTTATTATTAAAATTAATAAAATGGTTAATTTTTATTGCATATTATGCCCTTCTTGCGTATAGTTTCGCTCTAATGTCGTAACAAAAATGCTATAACATTTTTTATATAAAGGCTTATTCTGGTAAAATATATTATTTTGTAACAAGAAAATGACAAGCTTTTAAACTTCACATCAAAATTGCGTCACACGAGGCATTTGGTAGTTACGGACCTTTTTGCTTTTTGGCGGCAGTATATCTATTTTTATTACTTTACGTTAAAAAACAAGCACTATTACCAAATGAATATGTAAACTACACCGTCTTATTCAAGCTAACCATTCTAACAAGTCCCCAATCATCGAAATAAAAAATAATTTTGCTTACAAACCAATATAGAACAAAGCACTCCAACTCACACAAAAGCACCTAAACAACAAATCACTTCCTGTTAACAAATTTAATTCCATTTAATTCCTCCTCCCATCCCATCCGAATCCTGTTTCGAGAAACCCGCCCCTATCCCTGCGCTCTACACGTCTCTCCTCTCCTCTCCGCGGCGCAAAAAGCTCGACGACCGACGATATCGACGCGTCGTTTTCCGCCTCGTTACCGGGGCACCTCGCCGACCTCCAAAAAAAACAGCAAAGCACCGAAAAAAAAAACATCCACCACCACCAGCACCAGCGCTACCTCGTTTAATCCGTGGCCGTGTGTGTCTCTCTTTTTTTCTTTGTTTGCTCCGCCTGCTGCTGAAGGTACGCGGGTGGCTCGCTGCCGACGCTGCCCCGGCACCTCGCCAACCGCCTCCTCGACATCGACATCGTCAAGCTGGACGACTATCAGGAGCCGTATCAGGCGCTCAAGTACGCGCCCTACTACAGCTACAGCACCGTCGTCATGGAGATGAAGGACATGATGCTGAACAACAAGCCCAACAGCGACAATCATAACGGTGAGTTGTATAGGATGGTATATGGTGGTGAATATTTTCCGTGAGTTTGGAAAGAAAAGTTATGCGGATGTAAGGATGTATGCTGGAATGTTTTATTGTGTTATGTTTTGAAAATTGTGGAATACGTTTTTTATCTGAAAATTGAATAGTGTAAATTATAAAGTAATGCGTTATATGTATACTTACTTATAAATGATATACTTAGAATTTTATATACTTCTGAATTATTAGTTAAATTTGATTCATGACTTGTAAGTTTTTAAGCCTATCAGTTACGAAATTTCCTCTTAAGAAATACTGTATTCATATTTCGTTTAATGAAAGTAGATATGAATGCTAAAATTTTGGCACGAATTTCGAATTGAGATAGAGCCTTTATGCATGAGTTATGTATGAGAGCTCCAATAAAGTGGTCACTTATAGTTCATGAGACTACACAATACACGTTCTAAGTGTTCTTTATATACACATTTATACTTTTTCGCGTATAATATGCACGTAAAAATTGTTTATAAATATTAAACAAAAATTAATTTCAAAGAAGCCTATAATGAAGTTCGTAATTTATTATTTTTTTAAACGACAAGACGAATACAATTACAAATGCTGATGGAAAAAGCAATAGTCAGATTTATGTACATTTTTCGGGGGGCTTATTTATAGTTAATGCCATTTATAATAAGGAACATTGTAACTAAACGGGTTAATTGCAATGCATTCTTTTTAAAACAAAACGTCTAAAGTTTCGAACATGAGCATTTTACCGTAGCTTGAACTTTAAAATGAATGTTTGGTATTCGTTACTGTTAGAATGTTGAAATCTTGTATAAACATTCTAACTTGCATTACGATTCCCGCAATATCAAATCTGCCTACCTATGATTCTCGGTGTAGCGGCATCCAACTTCAGTGGAAGTACTAGCATTAAGCCACGATACTGCCGGTGACACGTGGAAAACCGCAGCAAAGCTGTACTGAGCAAAGCCATTTTGAGATGTCAAATTTGAGCATTCCGTCTAGTACAAACACGTACCTAACTCAATCCTTTATAGCCTTTAAAATACTAAACTACAGTCACATTGTAACCCTATTCGGGATTAAAAGCATTACAATAGCTCTTTTTCTTTTGGTTGGCATGTATATTTTAAAATTAGTATGCTAAATTTTAGTTTTTCAATTTGTCACATGCTTTTATATTTTAGAATCGTAATACGTACTTTTATTCTTTTCCATCGCTAATAATTATATTACTCGTAACAATACGTTAGTCTATTTAATTAAATAATTCCTTTATTGCATACATGAACTAGGCCACTTCTATCAAGATCTGATAAGGCACGTTTAGTGCCATATTGTCTTTAATCAACGAGATTTAAACTTTACTGGCGATCAAGTGTAATAATTCCCAGGTGTCAGTTGTGCATAATAGCTAAAGTTTAACAATTTCCGAAGTAATAATGCTTCAAGTTAAGTTGTTGTCGGAAACGAAGACATAAACTATTAATACAATATATCATTAGACTTCTTGACGTTAGATCCTATTATAGGATAACCAACTACAGATTGGTTAACATTAACATATTCTTGCACCGTTCATTCGATTAAATTGGATCACTAAAATGAAAATATAATGTATGACTGATTGAAAACTATTTAGCTACATATATACATAATTTATTTATTTATTTGCATTAAAATAATTTTCAGTTCTTCCTAACTTATTGTTAGAAAAAGAATCTGATAAAAAATTTAAATCAAATTGGATCACTGAAAGTACGAGTACATATTAGTGCATAGATCAATGGGTCTTGAGAGAAAAAAACAATTTTATGTCTTACTATTAGAAAGATTATATTTAATTTTTTACAATAACTTTAAGATCATAAAACTATACTATGACACATTTTAAATTATACCTACATCCACTTTTGAATAGTAATTGATGTAAGATTATCATCTTGACGATATTAAGCATATTTTAAATCGCATTATGATTATTGTTCAACATCAATCAGCAACTACAAAATAATATAAAAAGAGATACAATGATTTTATCGTAACGAGTAAGATAGATCTTTTCTATTCGTTACGTCTAAGACAGATCTTTTCTCTTAGTACCCTATTACGTACACCTACAACAGCCACAAAAACTGAAATGCTCCAATATTAATATCACTTCCTTTAATTCACAACCTGCATTACCTCAATTTTCACCCACATATTCCATCGTCGAAACAAACTTATTCCGCAACTAATACTGCGAATAATCACACCTCAATAACAGATCTCGAAACACCTTTCGCAACAACAACCTCGCTATACTCCCATCCTCACGTACGGTCGTATAGTCGACTAGTCACTGGTAGTAGCCTCGAGCTTAATCGATACACCCAAGACGTGCTTGCATTGAATCTGCAGTGTACACTATACATGAACATATCCCTAAAAATCAGCGTTTCTCAAGTATACATTCTTATTATAATACTTGACCCTATTGAACTCGATTACGTGTAAAGGTACACACTTGACCTTTGCAGAAGTTCTATTTTATACGGATATATATTATATTATCCATGAAAAATATGAACTAAGATAAGAACAATTTTTACAGATCTAAATGACGGTCCTGATATTATTATTATTTATTATTATTTAAATTATTTTAAGAAACGTTTGTTTCCGATTTTAAAAAATATTGGAGTCTTGTTGCGTGTACTGATTACAACTGCGAATGGCTATCGAAAATTTTTAATTTTAAAATTCGAGGAACGACAATTTGATTTTTTTCAAAGAATGCTCTTGCAATTAATTTATTTCAATAAACCATAGTTCAAAGTATATATGGAAGAAGTAGGGCCATCCTGGTCAGAAGGTTATTAGGATCACATGATAAGAAATATTGAGCGAACTGAATGTTGAAAACGTTACTTTTTATCGCTAATACGGTATTGAGCGACTATTAAATGCTAAAAACCATGCATATGTAAGATTTTTTACAAAATATTAACACCGATAAGTTTTTGCTACTTTTCATTCAAACAAAGAGGTCAGTACCGAAATTATCATAAATCATGAGTCAATAAAAAATTAATAGAAGCAATGTTTTTAAATTGTTCTTGTATAAAACCGTTACTTACTTAGTACGTAATTAAGATTAGTAATATTGATATTATTAAAAGGTAACGTTACAAGCATAAGAAGGTTATTCTTATTTCACGATTTTCTTTTTCTGTCATTAATAATTTATAAAAGTCAATAATTAATGGTTTGAACTGGTTCTTAAATCCAAGAACCACAACTAAATGATAATATCTTTTATATAGTAAGTTCTTACTGATGACTATTTAAAACTTCACTCGTATACACAAACCCTCAAACGCATTCGTGCTTGTCTTCGCCTGCTTGCAGCGGTGTACGCCAACGGTGCGGTCGACACGTCGTACGACTACGCGGTGCCAGAGCTCGGAACCCAGCCCCTGCTCAACAGCTCGGAGGGTCGCGGTCCAGGAAACGGCTCCAGCAACGGACAGCAGCAACAGCTGGCCAACGGCGCGGGCAGCGACCAGGACAGCGTCTTCTCCAAGGCGTCGTCGCGCAGCAGTCGGCCCGACGATAAAAAGGTGAGTTTTGAAGAAAGAATTATTTCGTGTGGATTGAGATTTGGAACATTAAAGTATTAGACATGAGTTACTTTGATACTTTTGCTGCGGTGTGGGTCAGGGTAAGTCTCAGTATTTTCAGATGTATATTTTAGAGTTTATTGCTTTTTTAAAAATGAATGATTATAAATTGTTGTAATAGGATTCTTTAACTATTATACATATAGAAAAGGAAAATGTAGTTTTAGAGTTTTACAAACGTTCATAGTTTTGTTACCGCAGCAAAAATTTTAATACAAATAATTTAATTGAAATACGTTTTTTTCTTAACTGTTAAGAAATATTTCTTAGTACGATGGAGGATAGATAATTAATATATGAAAATTATCAGTTATTTTTATTGTTTGACTTTATTAAAAAAATTAGAAGGTATTTAGTACTTTCATTAAATTTGCAAAACATTGTTTTACCCCCAGAGTAACTACATTTAGATAAAAAATATAATAAGTGTCTAATGCACTGTAGTTTTACCTTTAGAGTTACGTCTCATGAATTAAATCTCTAGTCCTATCTGTATTTAAAATTTTCAGAATTAAGAGTCAATGCACGAAACTTAGCTTAAATAAATGTTTCTAAGAAGCATTACAGTTTTTAGGGTCAATAAATTATACACAAATAATGATCAATGTTATCAAAAATAAACTGAGCAGATATCATTAGCTCAATACAATAAATTTTCGTAAAACTTTAAGTACGATTTCCTCGTACTTTAAAATAAAGCCCAGCAACCGCAATTTGTTTGAATGAACTCTATTAATCACAAAATATAGCTGAAAACATATAACTTTACTCATTTATACGTATTGTTAAAAAAATTGTATACATATATAATGTTAATGTATTTAGCTATATCTCATGTTGCTGGGTATATTCAATTAATCTATACGGGTGGTGGGCTTCATTTTAAGGTGTTAGGAAAAGATCCTCAAAGTTCCATGAAAATTCTGGATTCGCATTCCTAAACTCGTTGTCAGTTTCTTTTTATAGAAATGATTGCTAATAATGGTATCAACACTTAAATGTAAGTGAAAAATGTTCAAAGACCTTATAATTCATCATAACTATTTTATTGTACTAATAATACATCTTTATATTGTGCTATTTATTTAAAATCGTTAAATAGCCCATAACTGCTTATTGATAGGATAGGATTAACAGTATGAAATAACCATACTGCGAACTGTATCAAAATGAAATTCATTCACATTTGAAATAATAATCACTCTATAATATACTGAGATCAATATTAGCTGTTAATAAATAAAATCGGGCTTGACAGTTATACGGATATGGATACCTACGAAATATTTTATATTTTTATACATCATTCATAATCTCTATTCACAATTGCCTCGTTTTTTTTTAAATTTCATATATAGATTGATCTCGCTTATCTTATAATAATAATCAATAATTCCTAAACCATTATTCCGTCTCAATCCTTCAAAACATTAAAATTTACTTTAAACCCTGTATCTGTTACACCTTAAATTGCTTCATACCCTAAAAAAACATCATTAATCCCAGTTCTAAAACAAACCTTCAATTTAAGGCGTATACCCCACCCATCCTCGTCTTAACTCGCCTTAGCCGTCCAATCCTTAGCTTTTCGTCGCCAATAAAGCTCGCTAATCCCTCCCTTCCCTCCCACCGATCGAACATCGGAAGTTTCCCTTGTCTTCCGCAAGGATCGCGAGGAGCCGCAGCCGTATACAACCTCATAAATAATGTCACCGGTATACGCATCCGACTCGCTCGCATTCCGCCGGCTGCGGTCCCTGCCAACCCCTTCTACACCGGGCTACTGCATACCTGCAAACGTATATAATACGATCGAGTTATATTACCTCGAGGTCTCTCTCTCTCTCTCTGTCTCTGTCTCTCCTGTCCTTTTGTCTAATTATGAAGTTATCTCCAAAATTGCCACCGCGGCGCAAGAGTTTCGCTCTCGCGCGCTCCCTACGTAGTTGCAGGGGGGTGCGCGTGGCTTAACTCGTTTTCAAAGCGTGCGCGTGGACTTTGGGCCACGCGAGGGACGCGTCACCGGTGCCCTTTGATCCGGCCAAAAATGTAATCATAATAGCGTAGTCTTGTTAAGCGTAAAACTTATTTTGGCGTTTCGGAATAAATTTGTCATTATTTTTTAATTTTAAAACGCTGCAACTTTCTCAGTTTATGTTTTAGCAACTTGTGTATTTTTCAATTGGTGTTTAGAACTTAAAACGTTCGTTGTTTCATCAACGCAAATGCCACTTCCTTATATTTTGCAGCAATTTCATACCCGATGTATGCTCATAATACACTCCTTTTAAATCTAACTTAATCTCCCATCTTCTAGCTAAAAATACTTCTTATTTATTCTTTTTTGCAGAAGTCTAATGATAAACTCCGAGATTAAATTAAATAAGGAATGTGATAAAGCGTCGCTTTGTTTCGATCTGTCATAGATCTATGCCGATTTAAATACGTTACTGCACAAACGTTCTCTTCCTTGATTACCATTAAAACAGATTTGTTTATCCAATACAATTTAGCTTATCTAAACTCTTCGTTTTCTGTAATAGGTACATAACTGTGAACGTTTGGTCGATCTGATACCAGAATCCTATTTCAGAATAATTAATGTAGTCATTACAGTTAAGATCTACACCTAATATTTACAAAAGCATCGCAAAATACTTAAAAACAAGTATCCAACCATCATTCCAGATTACCGTATACCCAAAATGCGAAAGGACTAATTCTCATCCCCAATTAAATTGTGTTTCATTCGCTCGACCAGCCCCAAATTTCAATTTCCAACTTCCAATTTCCATTGTAATCTGATGCAACGCAATTTATCCTGCACCAGCCAACGCAGTAGAACGCATATCTAAGACACACTAAACTCCACAGCTCCACATCCTCCCCGCTTTACCTTTTTCACCGCTCTATATAACTCTCTCCGCGCTATCCTAACTCTCCTTACTCTGGCTCAGCTTCCCTCTATCTCTCTCTCTCTCTCTCTCTCTCTCTCTCGCTCACTCTCTCCTTTAGCTTCCTTCCTGCGGTGGCCGCGAGAGCCCCGGGGGAGAGCTTACAATTAATAATTGAAATCAATATCGGCAGGCCGGCGCTCGCCATTCTCCGGGCTTTCGCGAGCTATACACCGCTGTTCCGCAGCTGCAGCTCCCCTGGGCGAGAGAGTGTAGGTAGTGGAGTGTGCTCAGGAATTACGGAGGCCGATGCCGAGAACGTCCTGCGAGCTGCCGATGACTTTTTCATGGCTTTGTCTTATTCAGGCCTCGAGTGCGGCCGAGCGCCGATGGTCTTATCTCTCGGCGGGAGTAGGCGGTGATTCGGTATTCGGACTGTATTTCGTAGCTGCTGCTGGAGGAGAAGGAAAGATTGTCTTTGCTGGGTGGTGTGAGTGCTTGGAGAGTGGTGAATTTTTCCGGTGGGAAGATTTGATTGGCTTTTCGATGGATGCTGGGTTCTTTTGGATTGCGTGTAATTGGAACAAAAGAGTCATTATTTCAGACAATAGGGAAAGGACATGATTTTTCTTTTATTTTTATCTTTTTAATGAACTTTAAGTATAATTGTATACTCAAGTCAAAGAAAAATATTTTTCAAGTTATTAGTTATATTGAACATCATTTTTTAGAATATTTTTTCTCTAAAATGGTTAAATTTATATAAAAATTTCATATAAAGGGCTTCACTGTCTATGTTATATATTGAAGAGTAGAAAAGGATTTTAAAAAATTTTTTATCTTTTTTTTCAAAATGGCGCTGCATGATGGTGAAACACTTTTCAACAGTTCTGTTACTCGACATTACGCGAATCTCCAATCAAAATGGTTTGCTCTAGAACAAAAATCTAGAAATTTTCATTTTCTACAATATTAATATGAAACTCACCGTTCGACGGCTTCAGAAATACTATTTTGTTACGGGGTATATTTGTAACAACACATTTTATTTCATTTTATTTTATTATATTTACTTTTCAACTATAACTTATATAAATTGCATTATCTACTGAAACACGAGATTTTGCTATTGAACTTTTTTTATGAAATTTTATGAAAAATAATAAAAAATAGCCCGGTATTCCTTGACACATATGTATAATAAAGACCCGCAAACCGATTTTCTCTTTTGTGTAAATATTTACCCAGAAATAAATTAACAGTTATACTGTACATTTTCGGAAACGAGAGTAGTTTTACCTCTTCCATAATATTTGTCTAATTTTAAAAGTATAGAAAGTAAATTCATTTTCACCACACTGCGCGTAAAGTGCTGACTGTACGCCCTCTCAGCAGGCCGTACAGTACCGCATGGACTGCCTAGGGAATAAAGTGACTTGCGCATGCGCGATGCGCCTTTTTCCGCTCTCGACTGCGTCTCGAGCGGTAAAACAGCGCGTCGCGCGTACACAAGTCACTTTACTTCTAGGCAGAGCATGGGGTACTGTACGGCCTGCTGAGTTGCGTACAGTCATTTCTTTACGGGGGTGTGGTGAAAAGTAGTATACGCACCTCTGGAGTACAGTAGGCAAGCATGCACTGTGTGAAATGCCGACCTCGCTTCGCTCGGTCGGCAACGTCACACAGTGCGTACATTGCCCACTTTACTCCCTTGATGCATAATGTACTATTAAACAAATTTTAAGAAAGAAATCGTGAAAATTACCAATCATTTTCACCTGCTCAAAGCGGTGTCCATTGTAGAATATTAAAAAATATCATTTATTTTCAAAATTATTAGTTCAAAATGAAATGTCACCAGTGTCCTTCAAATATATACCGATAATTCCAAAAAATACAAGTATCTTCTTAATACAAGATATCTCTTCAACTATCTAAGAATAAAACTCCCCGACCACCTCTCCAAATCACACCAAACAACTCGCAGTCTCGGCGCGTCCTCTCAGACCCCTAATCCACCCCCCGCGTAAAAAGGAGAAAGTGCTCGGGAGCGATTGTGCGAGTTCAACGAGCCTCGTCGCCTCCTTCTCTCTCTCTCTCCCTCTCGAAACTTAATTTCCTTTCGTATAAAGCGCTTAGTCAGCGGCATCCCAGACTCTCCTTTCTCTCTCTATCTCCCTCTCTCCTCAACGCGTGATTAATGCGATAGAGCGCCTCCTCGGTGCTATCGCTATCAATCACGGCGCGCGATGCAATACGCCAAAAAACGCCGCAGTCGAGGAATGCGTCATCATTACGCGGTCCAGCGAGTGCAGCCTGGGTGATACGGGGCATAATCGTCCGGAACCGGCGACTGTTATACTCCTCGCGGCGCGCGAAATTGTGGAACTGAGGTATATAGGGAGCCAGAGGGTAGCAGTGTTTTCTGTGGTTAGCTCGCGTGGCGAGTCCAACGATGTCGGGAATTTTCTACTTAAGGGGGATGTCTTCATTTTAATTTGGAAGGGTTGACGGGTTGTTTAGTTTTATTGGGGTGATGTTGATTGTTTGGGATTGGGCTTTTGTTTGCGATGGGTTGTTGTTAATTTTGTCGGAATTGAGGGATCATCGTGGAATTAAATAGAGATATGGCGGGAAATGAGTATATTATCTTGAATATTTATATTATTTGCACGTTTGTAGAAAGAATTTTTTTTTTAATATAATTATGAAAAATGTAAAGGATTTAGGAAAGACTCATTAGTTTTCAAACATATTTGTTAAATTATACGCGGAAGTTAAAATAGTAAATTTAATATGTCAACATTTCAAAAGTAGATATTTTTTTATTTTAGTGAATACTTATATGTATATTGTATATAATATTATACAAGTGAAATATAACTTGCAGTTATGACTTTGTAAGGTTCTCCGACATGAATTTAAATATGAATTAGAAATCGTATAATTTAAAATATAAAGCATATTGTTTACCTTTATGTAAATTAACAATAATAAAAAAATAATATCAAAAAGCAAGTAAAATATTTATCCATTTTCTAGACCTTTTTGTTGGCTATTTTCTATATAATATATCTTATTCTTACTTTTCATGATATTTTATAAACAGGATTGGACTGGTTAATAATAATAAATTTAATGTTTTAACAAGAATAGAAATAACAAGCAGGCAAATAACAATAGCGTGTACAGCGATGTTTAAGTCGCGATAGTCGAAATGTCTTTGACGAAGGATGGCGAGAGAGATGCGTCAACTCCTAAAATCCACGAAGACTCGCGACAGGTGCAAATTTTTTTAGCAGTTTTGCCCAGTATTTTTTTCTGGATATCCAATTATGAGTGTATTGATCTTTTCACTCGCTACTCAAATATATAAATATATTTTAAATTAATCGTACTAAAGTGCAGAGGCATTTAATTTATTAAAAATAAAATTTTATCAAGTTATTAATGATTTTCTATTACAGAACAAAAATCAGTCATATTTTGTACGTTATAACTCTTTCCTGTTAAAATACCGTTAAAATCCATTCGGTTAATGTATATTTTTCTAAAGATCAGTAAGAAAGCTATGTTTTCCTTATATAATTTCAATTCAGTAATACACTAGTTACTCAATATTGAAACTGACGTTATGCTCTATTCCATAATGGTGTGCAGCTTTGCCATCGTCTGTATGTAGTTTGATTCTGGAGTTAATCGATTAGTGCATCGGAGTAAAGGAGGGCTATTTATGCTTCACAGAGCTCAACCAGGATTTGCCTGCGAATATATTCCTCAAAGCCAGTCTCTGATTGACTTGGTTGCCATCTCCAGAACAAGATCAACCTTAAGATATTCTGTACAGTTTATAGATCTTTGATACTAAAATTTTATTGCGTATTTTGATAAATTGTTAAAACAATTTGTTGCGAGCATTTTTGGCTATAATAAACTTGATAATTAAGCAAGAATTAATTTAGAATATAAGTTGGTTTAGGAAGTAGAATGAATATTAACAAATTAAATCATTTTAAAATAAAAAGATAATAATAACGTTATTATTACTTTAATAAATCTAACTTTGCTACGATATGAAAAGGGATTGATCTCTTAAAAAAATCATTTAAAATAGTTATTTAAAAGAATGTTTTATCAAAAATTTGCTAGCTTAAATAGTACATAACGATACGTGTGACCTAAGTAGTAATTTACAGCACAGCGTGTATTAGCGCCCGAACGTAGCGAGGGCGCTAAACGCCGTGGTATAAAGGACGACTTATGACACGAGTATCGTATATTATTTTATAACACTGCCTGTCCTAAGTCTGCTGTCACGCCTATCCGTGCCCTAAGCACGGTGCATTAATGGACTACTTGTGTCACGGATAGGCGTGACATAAGTGCAGACTTAGGTTACGCAGTGCTATAAAATATTTTAAGTGAATTTGTTCATTGACTCATTGACATTGAATCTTCAAATATCTCAAAATAATAACTGATTATTTATTTAGACGATTCTTCAAGTATACATTATGCATGTAAGACTATTATCATTTGAAAATAATTTAATTAAAGAACGAAAAGGCTCCTGGCATTTAAAAACATTCGTTTACAAAATCATAATCCACAAGTTTCTTTCTAACTCTTCCATTTGAATTTTAGGTAATTAAAATATAATCTGACTTCTCTTTCACCCAAAAAAAAGTAAGACATATATATGATTAAAAAAGCTTACATAAAAAAGTCAATCATAACAAAATCTGTATAATATTTCAAAAATCCAACTCATCTAATAGCTCCATCACAGATATTTAAAAAGGGGATCGATTTCCCATACCGCTATCCCACCCAGAAAAGCACCACTGCAGACATCATCCTTCACTCTCGCGGCCTATGCAGTCGATTAAAGCCCCGGACCAAGCCATATCCCCTCTCTCTATCTCTCTCTCTTATCCACAAAGGACAGGTGAAATGGAAACGGCTCACTCCCTTCGTCCTGGCGCATACGTCAAAGGTCGTAATAATCCTTTCCGCGCGTCCAGGGGGAAATCGGGCTTTGATTGGCGTGCGCGCAGCCGAGAGCAGACGCCACCGATGCCGCGTCAAGGCCAGGCATGCGCTTACACACACATACGCACACGCGCATACATACACACACATATGTGCACATATATAGGATGCACGCAGAAGCGCATGTATAGACGAGGAATCGAGAAAATCGAGAGAGAGTGAGAGAGAGAGAGAGAGAGATCGGAAGAGAGAGAGAGAGAGAGAGAGAGAGAGAGAGTGAGAGATAGAGAGAGAGAGAGAGAGAGAGAATGCGAGTACGCTAAACGTGTTTTGACTGTTTCGAGTGGCACTGTCGAGCGTCAATCACCGCCAGTGGTACAGTAGTAACTGACGTGGGCGAGTAATTTTAGATAGAGACTGACTAGCTCTCTCTCTCTCTCTCTCTCACTCTGATCTGACTGTTACGCTGCTGCATACTGTATACTGTCCGGAACGAGCTTCGATTATATGTGGGGTAAATCAATCATTACTCGCGCGTGTGTTAGGGGTATGGCTGACATACAAGGGAAGAGAGAGAGAAACTGGGATAAGGTTGATGTGCCGTTTGTGGACTTAATTTTAGGGAGATCGTGGGTGTATTTCGCGGCGGTTTTGGTAATGGGAGAGCCATGACGATAGCTGTTTGACATTTGATATTGTTATTGGGAGTGTATGATGCATTTCTGACGGATATTCTGTTCTCGATGTAGAATGAAATGCAAGATACTGCTATAAGAAATAAGTAGTCATTTCGTATTCATGATTAATCAAAAAGTATAACAATTGTATATTGTGTACCGAAGAAAAAAAGTAGGATTTGTTTCTATAGATCTTATATTTAATAATAATATGTAAATAAGAAGAGAATTAACCGTTAACCTTGCTGTTACTGGATTGATGAGGAATGGGCAGAAAAGACTTTTCATCTAAAGTTCTTTTTTGCCCGTCGGGCAGAAAACCGAAACCTTGATTTCCATTTTTAGAAATGCAAAAACTCAAAAATGTTGCATTTGTTACAAAAACAAATTTAATTTTTTTTATTGATATATACTATAAATTTATATTAAATTATTAGTATAATAAAAGAAAAAGTATGAATATTAAATTATTCCTGGTAAAAATGCAATAATTCTGCAAGTTAAATACATTCTGTTAATTAAAACTCTGCTACTTTTTAGTATTCAAACGGATTTATTAACAATTACTAGTCATTATTAATCTTGACATCATTCACCCTCTAATATGATACATACAAATTGAAAACTGGCTAAAAACTTCCAAAAAAGCCCGTATATTTTCTACCAGAGTTAGATTGTTGATGATTGTTAATTATATAAAACCCCAGTGTCTCTTTATCTCGTCAGAAACTTTTTCTCCAATTGCCACAATTGGAATATGTGGATGTGCACTTGTAATTTTCGGCATTATCGATGCATCAGCTACTCTCAGTCCTTTGATTCCAATAACCTAAAATGTAATATATTATTTTAGAAACTTATTAACAGAACCAATAATGTACAATGATAGTGAATATAAATTTACCTGTAACTTGGAATTTACAACCGCTGTTCTATCGTCTTCTCTTCCCATTTTACATGTGCTTGCTTGATGATAAACTGTAAAAGGGAAAGTTCTTATTGCACATTCCCAATAGGCATCTGAATCAAATTTATGATCTTTGCAAGGTAGAGGAACATTATACAATTCCGAACCATACTTTTGGAATGCCTTTGTTTTACTTAATTTAATCGTTGCTCTAATTCCTTTAATCAGTATCTTTATGTCATCTGGGTGTTCCAAATAATTTGCATATAATTTTGGTTTATCGTTTGGATTTTTGCTTCGCAATAACACCTTTCCACGACTCTTAGGCTTCATTAACATAGGCCATGTGGTCCAGGCACTATGGTTAAATTTGTCAGCGAGCATTTGATTGCGATAATGGTCAGATACTCCAAGAAGTATAGAATACATTGGATCTTTAATACCTTGGTAAGCGCCAAATAACAATTCTATATCTGGATCATAACTGACAAGATTTTTGCCTTTAACTGTAATGTAAGATAATGCTTCAATGCCAGATCCCATTGCTAATGGTCCGTCTCTTTCTGTTACGTAAGTCTTTATTGTAGGATTTTTAGGGTCTAGTAATTCTAAATTAGAAAAGGTTTGTGAATCGTTCACCTTGAATACCAAGCCACCGTAAGCGATGTGGTCCATTAAATTTTCACCAACAGGCGCATCCTTTACAACATCGATACCCAAGTCACGTAAATGTTTTGATGGTCCAATTCCAGAAAGCATTAAAATTTGCGGTGAATTGATTGCTCCTGCACTTAAAATTATTTCTTTTCTTGCCTTCACTATGATGTTATGCTTATCTTTTGTGAATTGTACGCCATAAGCTGATGTTTTATTTATTAAAATATTATTTACATGACTGTTTCTTGTTAAAAATAAATTCTTTCTATTTTTAGCAGGGTAAAGATATGCTCTATTTGTGCTCCATCTTTCTCCATTTATCATTGTAGTCTGAAAAAAAGATGTACCTATTTGTTCATGACCATTGTAATCAGCCACAGGAATACCTAATTCTTTGTTAGCTTCGACGAAGACCTTTGCAAGCTTTGTGCTTGATGGTGGACTTGTAATGTACAAAGGACCATCTTTATTGTGAAGTTTATCGTCAATATCGACACCCTTAACATGAAAGTTTTCCAACTTCATTAAGTACTTCAGTATATTAGTATGCGACCAAGATTCATCACCGGTTACATTGGCCCAAAAATCATAATCTCTTTTATTGCATCTCGTGGCAAGCATGTAATTAAAAACACTGTTACCTCCCATCACTTTTGCTCTAGGCCAGTTGCATCTGCAGTCCTTCAATCCACGGCAATATTTATCGGAACTTTCCGTTCGATACTTCCAATTCATTTGGTCGCTGAACTGTAAAGCCGACGCCAGCGCAGGAATATCCATCAACGGATACTCTTTGATCCCTGCCTCGATGAGCAGAACGGTGGCTTTCTCGACTTCACTGAGACGCGATGCAATCGTGGCACCAGCACTTCCGGCTCCAATGACGATGAAATCGTATTCACGCTCATTTTCGGGAGTTACGTCCGTTAGTTCGCCTTTGTTAGATGGCAACTTGTTGTCGGAAAATTTCAATTTACCTTCATATAAATCGGCAATATTTTGACGCACTGATTCTTCAGTTCCGAGGTAAACGTAGAAGCCATAACAGGAACTTATTATAAGGAAAACGACTGACAGCAATGTCCAGTTTGCCATTTTTAAAAAGTATTACAACCTTCTTAATTCAATTAACACATCATCTACAACAGTGTTCTTTACCGTCAGCCTCAATAAAATGGTACGCATTTTCATTCATATTTATTTTTTCACTTACATGTTATCGTTACTTGATAACGCATATAAAACACAATTAATTTAGCACAGGAAAAAAATGTATTTGTTCAACTGTGTTTTTCATTTACACTATAAATCTAAGTATGTGTAATTACATTTTCACGTTTTAAACGTGTATATTTTGTATAATTGTCTAATCCGCAGAATGTCTTTATTCGAATATGAAATTCCAAATTAATTAATATTTCAAGAAACACGCCTTTGTACGTTTGGCTAGTTTGCACGATCAAAAATTTTCCAATCTACGTAGTGTTCTCTCACAATTAAAACTTAGATAAGTATCTGCTCAATCGACACAATATAACATACAAACTGAACAAGTTAATATGGTCGACGAAAATATTTTTGTCCTTCATATTGACTTAGCTTATTTGAATTTTGGAAATCTGACTTCAGATTCGGAATCAGCAACCCAAAAAGTTTAAAAGATTGAGTCCAGTGGAGTAGAAATTTAGGAATATAATTTTATTATTATCATCAGAATATAATTTTCAATGTGAAAATTACATACTTTGAAGTATGGAAAATTGGGTATAAGCCAAGTGTGTTAAAACAACACGTTTTTTACGCATTTTAGCATAAATTATTATTTCTATTTTATTTATTTTACAACAGTATACATTTGTAAAGTAAAAACTTTTACACATTTGAGGTTTACAGTGTATTTCTGAAAATGGTGGCCAAAGTGTAAGAAATATAATCAGTAAATACCAACAAGTGCCCCAGTAAATATTAAAATAAAATAAATAAAAAACTATTTAAAAAACGTATTTAAGAAAAGAGTTAAATGTACAAAAAGTATAATAAAAGTATATCCGTCTTAAACCAATAATATCTCATTATAAAAATAATTTAAAAGCCTATAGAATGAAATTGAAACATATTTGTAAATTAAAGAATAGCAGACACTCAATGATTTATTACAGACGGGTCTGTAGAAAGAAAGTCCATTGGTATTTAATTTCTATGTGCAATCATTCTACGTACATACATCAAATTATATATATGTTTTCTTAGAAACTGTTTTTACTATCACAAATCTTCCTCTTTCAGAAAAAAGTTTTTTATTTTTAAATATAATACATAACTAATAAAGGCAAGAAAGTTTTTTCAATGCTGATAGTGTACCGTTCTTTAAAAAAATTCTACAAACAATTTTCGAACGATATGAAGTAAAGCGTTAAATAATTGATCACTGGAAGACTAACGTGCACAAATACAATAAAACTAAAGTAAGTTCAAAGATAACGAGTCACATGATAGAGACTACATTACATATAGCTCCCACGGTTGACATAAATTATTACGTATACTCTTTTCAACAAAAAAAAAATAATTTTTTTTTCATAATACACCCGACATTCGACCGAACGACTTTCTTCGCTAACTCATTAGCAAACTTCAATTAGCCGAATGTTTTAATTTTTAATTAAAAGTCCTCTAGCCCAAGGGAGGGTTGGGATTAATATAAAGACGTTTCGGAATAAATTGAGCAACCTGCGAGAGAGCGACGAGAGCGAAGAAAAAAAGGAAGTTCGAGAAACAAGCAGCGGCACTCGATCTTGCATCGAGAAGTCGGACGGCAGTCGTTTAATCCAAACTCTCTCTCTCTCTCTCGCTCTCTCTTTGAAAAGAGAGACGCAACCGATAATCGATAGCCCTCAACCCGACTGCTCCTGGGCCGCAGCTATATAGTGCCAGCTTCGCTAATTGTCGAGAGGCCGCGTCGCCCCGCCTGTTACTCCCCGCCATGCCGCGCCATGTATATACACGCTGCACGGCTCAATTTCCAAGTTCAAGATCCAAGGATGCAATTCAGATTGGCGATTCCCCTCCCCTCTTCCAGATGTTATCTGGCTGGGTTTCTTTTTTCTGCTTCAGCGGTGCTTACCGGTGTTGCGCGTCATATATTTCGCTCTTTACGAGCTCTCTTTCAGTCGGGAGCTTTCCAGCGGGTCAGCTTGTAAACATCCGCTGCAGGGTTCAACAAAGAAGCGTTTTGTGCGAATCGGTTGCGGCGCTTTGACGAGTTGATGGGAAATTGAAAGACGAATATTTTGGAATAAAATTCTTACTTTAAGCATTAAGAAGCAGAAGAACCCGAATTCTTTGATATAAATATTTGCGACGACGTATGCATAATAAAATAAGACACATAATGACATTTGTAATGACATTACACTATGTGTATATGGAGAAATCTTCCAAACCTTAAACTTATATGACTCAAGGTTTCAATCAGTTTTTCTTATATTTTAACTGTATTAAACTGTTTCACATAGACTTATGTTATTGTTTAAAGCTTAAGCTTATTGTTTATTACATTTTTATGTTTACTTTCTATCATAAATTAATTAAATTTATCAATCAAATGTCTAAACTGTCATATTTCTCGTATGTCGTATTCCCGATTTCAATTATAGTTTCTCTAATAGTGTTTAAAATTGACATGATAAAAATATAAAAAAAATTATTTCTCACTCAGAAATAATCAAAGAATAAGATAATATTGATAATATTTTCATGTTATTCATAAAATCGGAGTTAAATACATTTGAAAATTGTCGTAAATTTTTGGTGTCGCATCCACAACACGAAGAATAACTCAATAATTATGTTATTTTAGTAAACATAATGCCCAAAATTTAAATAACACCTAAGTGAGCCGATTAAAAAACGAACAAGAAAAATGTCGTATCCACAACTAACGTTTTTACTATAAATATTAATTAAAATCGATGAAATAAATGACCAAAATATACTATTTGATAAAGTTTGGAGAAATAGCTTTTCATTGCACCTAAAAAACTAATATGTATTAATAAAATTGCAAATTTACATCGATTTGCCACATACACAACATGCCGTCCGCAACGCACCGTCCGCAACCCGCGTTTGTTTAAACATCATAACCTCTTACTGCAACTAGCAAAACTGAATAATACAAATACGAGAAGAAGTTTCTTTTTATTTTACAATCATGAGACCTGTTTTGAGTGAAGTAAAAGTGAGAAAGAAGAAAGAGTACTTAAAGCACAATCGAATGAAGAGTTAAAAGAACGGAATAAACGGAGTGAACAGAGTAAGAAATATAATGAAAAAAAAGTGTTTTCGTCGTCTAAGAGGTCAAATTAGTCAATTTAAACGTTTATATTGTTAATTTCAATAAACCAAATTTATAATTTAAATTTAATCAATGCATAAAAAGTTGAATTCGTATTAAAATAATATAACACTTCCGGTCTTTTTATTCTATAAACGAACTATAATAAAATACCTCAATTAAAGCATACGATTTTTGTTGTCCTTTAAAGGAATGTAATTCTTTGACCTCATTTGAATTCTCATCATCCTCAAAGGATCTCTCAAATCAGAAGTGAGTAGTCACGCATCCTTGTCTTGCGTTGTACCTTGTACCCAACCATTACCAATCACTTTCAGTGAATCATTAAGATCAACGTAATTTGCAAAATAACATTAACGCAATACAATTGTTTGATTTAAGTATCAAAAATAAAAATTAAAATAGCTGCACAAATATTTTAGAACTGTTTTCAAGAAAAAGTATATACATGGAAATTCTAACCTGCCGTATTTAATAAATCATTCCAGATTCGGTAGGTACTTGTTTCGGGCTTGTTCATGGTAAATATTAATTGTTTATAGTCTCGAGAAGTTGTATGAAAAAAACTAGAGCTGTGCTCCTAAGTTAAGTTGACCTCATTTTTAACATTTGAAAGTTAAAAGTTCTGGAGATTTCCCCATATATCTGAGTACTTGAAATATTACAAAAAAATTACGGATATTTGAAAAGAGCGACAAAATAATTAGGAAACTGTGTGCAAAAAAAAGAATACAAGATTCCTTAAATGATTAGGGATGAATACCAACTATTCGTTAATAGTATATTCTTATAGAATGTGGCATAGTATATTTAAGAACATTTATAGCACACTAACCTCAAAATGCCAACTTTATTGTCGATTTTGAGGTTGTTGTGCTATAAAATATCGTATGAGACTGTTGTGGGAGGTGTTTTTCTACCTTGCTCGATTTTCTCACTCGCTTCGCTCGTGCGAAAACCCTCGAGCAAGGTAGAAAACCATCTCCCACAACAGTGTCATAATATACTATTAAAATTTGTACGGTATCTTTAAATTTGAAGAAGATATGGGTAAACTTATGAAAACAACACTTTTGTAGATTTAATTTATTTTAATACCTAATTATAAACACATTGATTTAGGCACTTGATCAGTCACACGAATGCCAATAAATAAATTACTTGTGTATTCCTTCCGATCGATAAACTTCCTTCTTATTAGAATCGACCATACATAATAAGTATTCATCATTAAATTGTTTTTTTATTTACTCTGCATGATAGTAGTCGTTTAAAAAAATGTTCTATTCAAAGCTGTTTAATATTTATGTATCATTTAAAATACACAAATATCCATTCAATTTACCAAAAACGAGAAAATTGAAGACTACACATTTCAAAAGAAAATCAAATTTAAATTACATTTACCAAAAAGAGAAGAGGTATTGCTTATTTCGAAACAAGCAATAAATTTACCTCCAAAACATTATGACAAGCAGTTGTACTCGATCAAAAAGTTATTCACAGCCTCTTCCTCCTCATTATCCCTCATTTTCTCTCCCCACACCCATGACAACTTCCTCCATCCACTCACCACCTCGACCCTCTCCCCCACCCATGCTCCTCGACGACGATTTCGTCATATTTTACGCTCGCCTTAACGACGTAGCGTGCGCCAAGCTCGTGCATTATCCCTCAAACATGCGCGTAGTAAACCAAAAAAAAATTGAAACCCAGAGGACGAGTTTAACGCGGGCCCGCATTTTGCCTTGCATGTTCCAGTCGCCGACGCAACAGGAGGTGCTGTCCGCCCTGAAGAAGCGGCTCGAGCAGACGAGCGTGCCCCTCTTCCCACGGCACCGGCTCCGCATGCTCTCCAAGCTGGCCGAGGGCGCCTTCGGATCGGTGAGTATACCTTGCTGTGGTGCTCACGCGTGTAAGCGCGAGCTTCACCTGTGGAGCTCGAGATCGAGCTTGCATTGATTTATAAAGGCTAACGCGCGAGCTGCGGGTCTACCTGTGCATCGTGTGGTGTAATGAAAATGCTGCGGGGGATTCGTATCGCGCGGAAATTGAGAGAGACGATACGAGGCTGGTGGAGGACTTTATTGCCGGGAATGGAAGAAGAGTCGGGTTGTGGGGGTCGCTCAATAACTTGGAATGGAGTAATAATTATATTAGGGCTTCGTTGTTGTTTGTGGGTTTGAGAACAAGTTTAGAATTCTTATATGACTATACTGAATTTTATGAATTGTTACTAGCAGATAAATAAAAGCGTTGTACTTTTAAATCAAATTAAAGAAGTGTTTTTGACAACAATGATCAGCCGGGCATGGTCATAGAAATTAGATACTAAAAAAAGTAAAATAAAAATAAATATCATTTATATCTATATTTCTTATGCTTGAAATGTTAAATTTAAATATTTAAGAAGCTTTTTTGTGCTACAACAATTTGGAAACATTGCTTATATTAATTTTGTATAGTCTCATGAAAGAATTATTGATTCGACTCTCTTTCCTAGGATGATAGTAGCTAAAAGATATCGGTGGGAATATTTTATATCAATGTTATTAGCATTTCTATTAAGTTGTAAAATGCGGTTTTAGGAATATAATAACGTTTTCGATATATATTTAATACATTTAATATTTCTCAGTATCCGCTGACGACAGTATCTCCACTCTCCTTTACTGGCAATAAAGTTTTATAATGTATTTCATTTGGCTCAGTTAGCGATAATGATTTAAAAGTACTATATTAATTTTTTTTAAATTCTCTTTTTTTACTTATTGAAACAATGAGTATTACATGAAATGAAACTGTATTGCATATTTCTGGGTAAAGATTATGAAATGTTTGCAAAAGCTATAAAATTAGCGCTACGTCTAATTTATTAACCGTTATTATATTATTTTCAATTATTATTAATAATAATGACTAATATTAACTATAAGATTTTAAGTAATTAATGTACACAACAATAATTCATGTAGCGATTGATTCAATCAACGAAAATAATCTATAGGGGAGAGTCGTACAGTACCGGCACCCATAGTGCTTGTGTTTAACTTTCGAGAAAACCTTTTCCAAAATATAGAGTTGGCTGTTATTCTAACGAGAACTTTTTAAGCAGTGAATATATTAATTTTTGCTATATAGTATTGGAATCTTTAAACTCATGGTGGTAGGTACAGTACAACTCTCCCTTGCAGTGCTACAGAATATCTTCTTTAGTAACAGTTATTTTTATCAAAAGCTAAGAAAATTGAAAAAAAAAGAGAATTTTAATATAGTAAATGTAGCTCAACGTCTTATGCCGCTGTAAACACGGCAAATCCAGCCTTTTAAATTCTTAAAAGATTGATTCCAATTTCCTTTCCATTCCGTCCTTCGAGAATAATCATAAAAAGAGTAGCAGCAATGGCTCTCTCTCTCTCTCTCTCTCTCTCTCTCTCTCTCTCTCTCTCGCGATTGACTTCACTTTCCATAAACACTCTCTAAAAAAGAAAAGACTCGCTTCTCCTCTAAAAAGCAAAAAAATCCATTTTAATGAAGGTCTACATCGCGGAAGCGGAGGGAATTCCGGAGTACGGCACGACTACAAGCCTCGGCAAGAGGCTCGTGGCAGTCAAGTTTTTACTGCCGGAAGCGAACGAGAAGGAAAAGTAAGTACAAACACAGTGCGCCCTTAATTCCACCCGCAGGCTTTGCTCTATTCCCACCCCCGTCTCCATCTCTTTCCCTCTCCCTTTTTTTTTTGTTGGCCTGCGCGAATTCCACGCAATAAAGCCTTCGCCATTCCAAAAAAAGGACTCCCTCGCTCTTTCCACGCAGCGCGTACTTTTTTTTGTTACCCCGCGTGTGTGTCCCGCGCGCGCGCAAACAATCGATTCGTGTCGTTTCCCCGAGAATTCGTTTTCGGAGTTTTATCCTCTCGCCGATCGCGATAAAAATGATGGAGATGGAAAGAGCTGATCTAGATCGGTGATCGTTTATTTGCGTTCTTTATTTTTTTTTTGTTGAAGTGGTGTACGGCTAATACGGTACCGAAAAGGCTTTTCAGTTGAAGTGCCAACCAGTGTTCGATGGTTTGGTTTTCACTTACATTTTTACGCAAATTTTATCGTTTGATCATGTGATACTAAAATATGTTGTAAAAGCGGTTGATTGACGTTAATTTAAATACGTTAATACTGTTTTCATAGTTTGATACTATAATGGTTATAGATTGATAAAAATTACTTATGTTATATTCATAAAATGCAGTATATTGTACCTTTGTTTCCTTCTGCGTTAGTTGTGGTTGCTTTAATCGATCGGGTTATTAAAATATTATTACAGTGAATTCAATGTAATAATCAATGAATAACATTTAATTTGAAGAAAAATGAAGTCAAATAATACTCTAAAATGGTGGAAAAAATATGAAAATTCAAGAAAAAGTATCTAGTCTGTTACAGAATAACGTATCTAATTTTACTGAAATTAAGCTGAAAACATGGATTCATAAGGTAATTTGAGTGTATTCCGTATATGGTATTGTAGTTACGTCATCTAAGCGACCTCGAAACCATAAAAAATGATTCATTTTATAAAAATAAATGAGTCTGAAAATTACGATATAGGTATCCGCTTTGCAAGTGACATACTAATATTGCACATTGTAACATTGTTATAATGTTACGTCCAATAACTTAATAATGTTGCTAATTAAGAATAAATACTCCAATAACCAATTTATCAACTCCTTCAGCTAATAAATTACGCTTATTGTTTTGTCGTTATAGACATACTGAATTTTTTTCATGCATGTCTACCATTTATAAACTTTTTTTTGATGATTCAAAACTTTTATATTTAACCTATTTACGCAAGCAACTGTCTTCCTCAAAGGTTTTCCTCAGCAGATTCAAGAAAACTAAATACACTCTTATTATTTAATAGCAGTAGAAAACAAGCTGGCAAGCCTTTACGATTGTATTTCCTTAAGTGGATCGCTTACAACTCATTTTTCCACTGCGAATAAATATCGCGACTCTTTTAAATCTCTCTAAGGACGCTTTTTAGCCCAATTCCCTTTCTCTCCCTATTGTCCTCGGTCAATCTCTATACCATCTTTCTCTTCGCCATTTCAGCTCCATTCTTTCACCCGTACGGGTTCTCCTTTATTTTTTTATCTGTTTCTACCTCGGCCCACCTCCACTTCGTTTACTCTATTTCGTCCCTTCTACTTTTCTCTCTTATGCCTCGCATTGTTTCTCTTTCTTTATCCCTTTTACACACACACACACACATGTATATATCCCACATACGAATCGCGAATCTCTGCTTCTTTTTCCATTCCCGCTAGATACGAGGACAGAGCGCGCCTCGGACTTTGGTATTGTGGCCACATTGGCCATATATGGGTGCCCATTATATTTTCACATATTCTTTCTTTTATCAGTGCTTCTTAAATTTTGTAGTATTTAGTATAAAATAATGTTATCCAGTAGCTCGCAAGTTCACTAAAGCAATCCAAATCATTTTTGAAAAACATTGAAATTTTTGGTAATTAGCACTAGGATTTTCACCATAATTGCAACTAAAAATAAACGAAATAAATATCAACATAAACTATATTTCGTATCTAATAGAAGAAGCCTTAGGTATACTTTGTTTAAAAAATTTTTTCAATAAATCTAGGTTTTTTCTACAAAATGCTTATCTTTTAATTGTATACCGATCACTGGCATCCGATTAAATCAATATTCAAGTAAATTTTGCACATTTAAATGATAACACCTACACTTATTAATGTACCACTAACTATAGTTGTATTATTAACGCAAATAATTGATGATCCGGTCATAAAATATACATAATTGAAATGATTTTTCATAATAAAAGATTCTTTTTACATGCTACAACGATAAAAAGCGCTGCACTAATCTCGTTATTATTAATAAATAACTGCTACATATATGAAAATAAACTGCGACCACCTAACCCCAGTCACCCATATATAGTCGCGGATTCGTCGAAATCGGCTATCGTTGCCTAGACATCGGCTCTCGCGAGAGCGACCTGCTCGCGCGCGCGCGACTTCTCGTTTTCCCCGAAAGGCAGACGGCCAAATTTGCATACAATGAGAGTCCGGCGGATACACATACACATACACACATATATGGAGAGAACTGCACTCCATCGGATCCTATACGACGTCTTTTCGGCGTAGTTATATATAGCAGACACGGATCCATTACCGGCCTGACAAAGCTCGAGCATTCTTCGGCGAAATTCCCCTCCCGTACCTGTATAGACTAGACGGCTTGTGTATGACGCGAGATTTTCTATACGGCCAAACGAGGCACCGTCGGATCGATCGATCGATTTTGCCGCGGCTATTCAGGGATGTATGCGTGTATATAGTTTGCTGCCGGTACTTTTGGCGTGGTTTGGGGCTCCGGTGCTCTTTGAGTTTCACGCGGAAAAAGGGGATAGGTTTTATATACGCGATGTGTCTTGTATGTGGCTCTGAAAGGGGGATGAATCGAGTGCGGTTGAAGGTGGTTAGCGTTCAAAGGGTAGTTTATTTGGGTTTCATTCGTTAAATGGTAATTTAGAGAGGATTGCTGGGATGCTCGCGCTTTCTTGGAATACTTTCCTTTTGAAGATATTTGCTTTGAATGATAATGGTGTGGGAGGATACAATTAAAATCAGCATTGGCGGACGTAAATGTACGAAATGTTTATTTGATATAAATGACGCTTTTAATTACCGCAGAGAAATCATTAACTATTATTTATTTCGTATCATAATTACAGATTCTTTTATTATATCAATGAACATGAATCATACAATGACAAAATATTCTTACTATTCAAAACATTTACTTACCTCTCAACAATTTTTTTCAGTGCATTTATTTAATTACCCACAATGTTCACTAGCATTAAAAAATTGATTTTTGCAATATATAATTGATTTCAATAAAACTAGATCAATTAATTATAATAAATTATAATCAATTTCCTTTCTTAATTTGAATGGCAATACTATTGAATAATAAACTTCTATTTTTAGCAAATATTGTACTTAAAACAGCATCGTGCCATTAGTATTGATAAAGGGAAAAACCGCGGGGACGATAAATACAATATGCTAATAAAGGATTCGTCAACCATCACTGGTTGCGAGCAGACGTGTCTACTCTTGCTCCGTAGCTTTGTAAACACAAATATTATACAGTATTGTGTTCCACACGTGGTAGTAACTGCGGAAACGCGAGTGCCTTGTGAATAGTGCTTTTATATCAGTATTTATCGCTGCACTGGCTGCTGCAGTTTTGTAAAAACTGCAACAGCCGCAGCTTGCTAAAATGTATCTCTCCAAAGGAAATCAGTTAGAGCCTAAAAATAACCAAGAAAAGGATGTTCCAACTACCTCCACCCAGCTATCATACGCCAAAGTCACTGCAACTAAAACTCGACCAACCAAAGAAGATGCTATAATCATAGATTCAATCGAAGGTTTAACAAACGACGACTACCTCGATGGTTTGGAGGAAATCACTAGCGTACGCAACGTAAGGTACATATCAAAAATTTCTGGAAGTAGAGTCATTGTATATGTCGCAAATAAAGAACTGGTGCAAGAATTAAAAAACAAAACAATTACAGTTAAAAGCTACGTTTTGAACATAAAACCGTACATTAACAACAATAAAAGAGTTGTAATATCAAATGTACAACCTTCTATTCCTGATGTAGTTATCTCAGATATTTTAAAGCGAAAAGGCATTAACATAACGTCTAATATAAGCGACTTACGCGCAAGTACCCATAAACCTGGCCGATCTCACATATTATCACTACGTAGGCAATTTTATATCAAAGAGGAAGACGAAAGGTTGCTTCCTGAAACGCTGCAAATAACTTTCGATAACACGACATATTGGACCTATCTAACTACAGAGTCTACTTCCTGCTTTCTGTGTAAGCAATCGGGCCACATCGCTAAGCTGTGTCCAATAAACACTGAAACTTCTTCGCAAGATGTAAATATCGGCATCACTTCCAGTCAAAAGCAGCCCATAGGTAATCAACCTACACAACAGCACATTGCTAGTCATAATAGTGCGAAAAGACCGCTATCTACCACAAGCGGTGAATCACTGCACGATACTACCTCCGAATTAAACGCTCTTGAAATGGTACCTGAAATTCAAGATAATCCCAACGAAAAAACCGATGAATTTGTCACTCCGAAATTGCTATTAAGATTAGGACAGCAAAGGAAAAGTTCGAAAAAACGCAAAACTAATGGAGACGCATCTAAACAAGCCGATTGTGAAAAAATTAAAAAAGAACGTATGCAAGCCTTAGAAGAATCCATGTCTCCAGCAGTTGATATTTTTAAAGACGCTACAAATAAATTGCCATTTGGATATGACCAATTTTTAGATCTTATAAAAGAAAGTCATAATAAGGGTGATATTACTGCTAAAGCCAATAAAATTGTAAACGATGTCTCTATACTAATAAAAGTAATTGACAAAGCCCACTCTCTAGTCAATAATAGAACTGCCAAATCGAAACTTACAAGACTAAAGAATAAACTAGCAAAATCTGATATTGAAACTTCTTCAACTGACGTATCAGAAATGGAAACAGATTTTGATAACAACGACGACTATCAACAGTAAGATCGACTCAGAAAGTTCAGAAACAAAACAATAAACTGTCCAAAAATAATAATGGCTACAATCACTACATATCAGAAAGACTTAAAGCTTCTTTTTTGGAACGCCAGAAGTATTACACAACGCAAGCACGACCTACCTAAACTACTGCAGTCTATTGATATTTTTATATGTGTTGAAACGTGGCTATCACCTGACAACCCTTACAACAAAGATTTTTCATTTCCGGGCTTCAAAACGTTACGCAAAGATCGAATAGAAACAAGAGGGGGCGGAATTCTATTTTTAGTTAAAAATTACCTAGATATTTCTGTAATTAATACAAAAGATGGCTCCATAGATAACTTTGAAATATTCGGTATCAAAATTAACAATATACAACCAGAAACCAATATCTACGCCTGCTATAGAACTCCGGGGACTACACCAAATCAAGAAGAATGGGACAAGCTTGTTCACCACATTGACCTTGACTCACACAGCATTCTACTTGGGGACTTCAATGCACATCAT
The DNA here is from genome assembly GCA_949152435.1 of Gastracanthus pulcherrimus. Taxonomy (NCBI): domain Eukaryota; kingdom Metazoa; phylum Arthropoda; class Insecta; order Hymenoptera; family Pteromalidae; genus Gastracanthus; species Gastracanthus pulcherrimus. The sequence continues at coordinate 188,831,093 of OX424572.1, read as the reverse complement.
ACACTATGGAATTGCACAAATAGCGACGCCAATGGTAAAAGATTATTAAACTCTATAGAAAAAAAAGATCTACATATACACAACTGTAACTCTCTCACTAGAATTGATCCTCAAACAGCAAAAAAATCCAACATTGATCTAGTTCTTTCAACTATAAATTTATCAGATAAAATCGATACATCAATGTACGATGAAACATTCGGATCAGATCATTTTCCAATATCTATCTTACTTAATGTCACTAGAAATTCCTATATTAAAAAAACCTTTAAACTCAAATCTAAAAGAACAAACTGGGAAAATTTTTCAAATACGTTAAAAAACAAGTATTTTCAATTTTTTGAATCCACTTTTTGCAATTCAAGGCCTAGTATTAAATATCAATTTTTCATAGAAATAGTTAAATCAGCTGTTATATCTAATACTCCGAAAAAAAATAAATTGCAAGAAAAACTTTAAATACAAAAATCCTGTCAAATGGTGGGATCAGGAATGCGATAAAATTTCTAGTATAAGAAAAGCAGCTTTTAAAAAATGGCAGTACTCTAAAAAACTAAATGATTTTATTATTTACAAAAAACAAGTAGCAACTGCAAAAAGAATTTTTAAAAAGAAAAAGAAAGAAAGTTTTATAGACTTTACTGAAACAATAAACTTCAAGACAAATAGCACTTATGTTTGGAATACAATGAAAATTTTAAAAAATAAATTTTTCAAAGTAAAATCTCACAATTCTACAAACCAACAAAATCAAACTAAACTAAATATTGCACTTGATAAACTTAGCCCTTCCTGGGCCCCAACAGACCCCAATTGGCTTCCTAAGTGCACTATCAACGATTTTCTCAGCGGTCATTTTCAATTTTCCGAACTCAATATCGCCCTAGATTCAAGAAAAACTAGCTCTTCCCCCGGCCTTGATGGTGTCGATTATCAAATACTCAAAAATCTGCCAATGAATTATAGACTTATTCTATTAGACATTTTTAACGAGATGTACGGCACAGGTGACTACCCCCTAGATTGGAAAAACTCTTATGTGCATTTTATTAAAAAGCCTGATGGGGAAAACTATCGCCCCATTAGTCTTACCTCATGTTCCTGCAAGCTCTTTGAAATCCTCGTAAAAAATCGTCTACAATGGTGGCTCGAAAAAAACAATCTTTTACCCGCGTCACAATCAGGTTTTCGTAAAGGTCAATCCTGTGTCGATAACCTAGTCCAATTAACCCTTAAAATCAATGAAGGCTTTAAACAAAAACAACACATATTGGCGTCCTTCTTAGATATTACCAGTGCTTACGATAATGTGAAGTGTGAGATTTTACTCGACATACTAGCTAAGTTTAACTGCCCCCTTGAAATCATAAAACTAGTCAAATTTCTAAACTACGAAAGACACATATATACACAATTTACCGAAAATACTTATAGAACCATCTACAAAGGCGTTCCACAAGGGGGAGCTCTCAGTCCCCTTCTTTTCAATTTATACATATCAGAAATATTAAAAAATCTACCCAAAAGTATAATTGTGTCTAAATACGCTGATGACATCAAGCTGCTTATTAAAAAGAAATCTCTTAAATCATGCAAAAAAATTATGGAAAAAGCTCTTAAAATTATTAATCAAAATTTAGAAGAAATTGGACTAGAGCTCGCCCCTCACAAAACAGTCTTAATGCATTTCAATAATCTAGGTATTAAGCCAGGCAGCATGGAAATAAAAATTGACAATACATGTATCAAATCTGCAGAGACTGTTCGTTATCTCGGAATTCTTTTCGATTATCAGCTTTCTTTTAAACAACAAACAGAAAAAACTGTAAATAAATGTAGAAATGTACTAAATATCATGAAATATGTAAGAGGAGTTTGGTGGGGTGCTGACCCGAGTACGCTTCTTATTATATATAAATCGTATGTTAGATCTTTGATTGATTATGCCGGCTTTGTATATTTACCAGTGAAAAAGAGGCTCACTAATGCGCTTGAGAAGATACAGTATGCTGCCATAAGGTTAGCTTTGGGCTATCGCATCAGTACCCCTACCAATATCCTCCTTGCTGAATCAAAACTTGTATCTATACACGAAAGAACTAAAAATTTATGCTTAAACTACTTATGCAAAGCAATTTCAAATTCAAGTCTACCTGTAAATAAAGCTATAAATAGCTCTTTTCACATATTTAAAAAAAGAAAGAAAAAAATAATGCTCCTATGCTGTATTGATCAAATATACACCTTAAAAGATCAAATTAAAATTCAACGACACTATAATCTCTATCTCACAGAATACGATATTGTTATATCTAACCTTGAAGTAGACACTGAATTCGGAAAAACTCTACGACAAACGGCTGATCCAAATAGGTTACTTGAAAAATTCATTAAAAAAAATGACGCGATTGCAATTTTTACAGATGGTAGCAAATCAATCAATGGTACGAGTATATCAGTAGGAGCAGCTTGCTTTTCTTTTGACTTAAACACTTCTATTCAAAGAAGTATTAACAATAATGCGTCAATTTTCACAGCCGAATGCATTGCATTAAATGATGCACTAGACCTGGCTACAAATTGCACAAACACAAATGTAATCGTTTTCACTGATTCCTTAAGTGCATTACAAACAATAAAATCCTCAAAACTTAACATTAAATTAAATCACTATATTTATGAAATCAAAAGAAAAATTTGTGAATTTACAAAAAAAAATACCAACCATTTTAAAGTTAAGCTAGTTTGGATCCCTGCACATATAGGAATCAATGGAAATGAACGGGCTGACCAACTTGCTAAAGCAGCTACAAATAATCCTTATTGTAAAGATTTCCACATTCCTTTCTCTGACTTACGCCAGAAATTTAAACAAACTTCCAAATGCAATACAGAAAAAATGATTACTGAAATGGGCAAAAAAAAAGGTGTAGACTATTTTCAAAATTTTTACACTCTAAAAAATAAACCCTGGTTTGAAAAAAGTAATTTTAATCGGGCAAATATTGTCATGATAAACAGATGTCGAGCTAACCATTATAATCTCGCTGCATCTCTGGCTCGCATCAGCATAATTAGTGATCCTAACTGTACATGCAATACAAACATACAAGACCTCGATCACATACTTTGGCAATGCCCACTTTATGAAACACAACGACAAAACCTTGTAAGCGACCTCAGTAAATTACATATCTACCTACCTAATAAGAGCTCATCTATACTTGTTGATACGCGGCCTTCTGTATACAAAACTCTGTACAAATTCTTTTGTAACTGTAAGTTAAACTTATAATGTTATACATAAACACGCTATACTTTGTAATCAGACTGTATATCTAATCTATGTAATGCTAAAAAACCTCGTATGAGGTTAATAAAGCTTAAATTAATAAAAAAAAAAAAAATATGCTAATAAAAAGATAGCATTAGGCCTAGGACGTTTCGCGGCTGTCGGCTTATAAGCGAGAAAAGTGGATAAACTCCGCTGCAGATGAGACAGTGCAAAGGAGTCTGTGTTGACGGAAGATAAGGCTGGTTTATACCCGGCATCTCCGGTATCGCTCTACCCAGCGACACTTTATTTAAAATAACATTTCCCCACTCTCCTGTAACCGCCCTCTCTATTTCTTTTTCATTCTTTATGGTTTAATGTTAAATTTAATTTTGCATCTACAGCACTATCTATAAAATTATACATGTTGATGATCTTTACGGGGATGATTTTCTGAAATTATGCAGCTTTATTATTCTTAGAGTTTTATTTAAATATACTTTATCAAATAAATATAATGCATGCACAATGATACAATAAGTATTGCAAAAATTGTTTTTTTTTTGTTTTACTTCATTTCTTAGATTTAATATGCAGATTATCAGTTATATTATCTATATTACACAAACAAATAAAAAAGTTTACCTTAGCTACACTTCTTTTTTCAAAGAACGATTTATACAAAATGTAAATTCGTATATGAATTAGTATACTAATCAAAATAAATGAGGTACACTAAATAATCAAAAAGATTAAAATATTATAATTATGTATATTTTTATCGAATTTTCTTTCAAGTAAAACAAGTTTGATTTGAATCACAGAGGTTTACAACTATACGGGTTCAAATTAGGGAGGTTTCACTATATGTGCTTAAGTATAAACTCAAATTAGATCTGCCAAGAATAGCCTAACACTTACAAACTAACTATTTACTTCAAAAAAAGCAATCGCCATCTCAAATATTGCGATATCTACTCTACTCCTTACTCGAACCGTATTCGCCTATACCTTAAACCCCCTTACTCTCGCAAAAGCGCGAACACTCGCTTCGTCTCACAGAAACGAGCAAAAAACGCCGCAAAAAGAAACCAAAACTCTCTCTGCAGCCGAAAAAAAAATAGAGAAAAAAGACCGAGCGAGCACGCGCGCATATCATTTCCTTAATGGGCGCGATTTCGTCGTCGAAAAGGCGAGCGAGAGCTACCCACTTCCCTCGCGGCGGAAAAAGGAAGAGCGGAGAGCGCAGTTATACGTAAGACGCTTTCGGAACCGAGAATCGCGAAATGCACGGCGTTACACGCGTTGCGCGTAGCTTCGGTGCGGCGGATATGTGCCGCCGTCGGCGGCCAATATGCTAACCGTTATATTCCAGCGAGAGAAATTCGGCTTCAACTGCCGTAAATAAGCCCAAGCAAGAGTGGGTAGAATTCTCGGTAAGAGTCTCTTAGTGCAGAGGGAACGGTGTGACAGTATATGGGTCTTTTTTAGTTTGTGTCGTCGTGTAACACAACGCTGTTTGTGAAGAAATATTTTGTAAGAACGTATTTATGTAATAATAGGTTTTATAGTAGTACAGAACTAAAATCAAAAGTCTCGAGAATCTTCAGAATTTTGGAGCAAAATCCATTTTTGACTAAAAGATCGAATATTCTTGGAAAATTTTACATTGATGTACCAAAATTAAACCGCATTTTAATTATTTTATACAGAATTTACTACCACATTTAGCCTGAAAAGTGATGTTAAACATATTTAACGTTTTTGATTTTAACCCAATTGGCCTGTTTTTGATCGATTTTTGTATACGTTCTGTATAGCATTAATTTGAATTATAATATATATATATATATATATATAATTGAAATGGAACTTTGCCTTTGAGGTTCAGAATTTAATTTACAATTTTTCATGTTTCTTACATGATAAATTTATTAAGTCTCAATAATAGAACTTGAAACAAAATTTAAAGCAAAAGTATTATATTTTTTACAAAATAGAAAGTTTATTTTACCAATAGAACCAATTCCGTTCTACCATTTCCTACGAATAGCTGATTATCCCTTTATTTTCTTCTTTGTTTACTAGCTTGCGCGATTTCTTAACGTACATGTGTATGCATTTATGCGCGGTTCGTTTGATTGTGTGCGGCGAAAAATAAAAAACAAAATTTATTCAGCGATTCTCATTTTAGATTTGCTCGTTTTCTTTATTGAATTTGGCTGGCCTATCCGCCAGTATGATAAAGAGAATGCTTTGAGGGGGTGGAGGTTTGCTCACGTTGCGCGTAGTCATTATAGTGATTTGTCCAACATTTACGCGTTTTTTTTACGTTTTATAAGAGGAGATGAGTAAAGTAATTTCAGCACCATATTTACTTTTTTATTACGATCTATAACACTTTTTATATGCTGTGTGGTTGCCAAAATCCGCTCATTTTGCTGATTATATTTTCGAAATAGCACCTCGATTAGACATACATCTATTCATACATTATTTTATTAAATATTTTTTAGTATGTTACGAATTTTAAAAATAAATTAAATATCTGAACACTGTAATTCTATTTTTAACAGAATCGAATACTATTATCATCGTTTACTTTCAATATTCAATATTAGTCTTAATAATGTATGATGTTCCAAATTCAATGATTCCGAACCAAATATTTTCCTACAAAGTACCAAAAATAATCAGGAAAAGAAGAAAAATAAAAAGACGCGCTTCATGAATGCTTCGAAACTACCTGCAATCAATATAAAAATTACCTTCATCCTTACAAAATGAGTTTCATCCCCGTCAACTCGCCCCCTCCCAAAAAGTTACCCTTCAATGCAGCACCCCATCACTTTCCGCGTCACTCTTTGCAGCACCTCCGCACGTACATGCACATCTCGCAGGCAGAAAGGAAAGCTTGCGCGCAATAAAAGTCGCGCTGCAGCTGCAGCAGCGTGTATACGACTGTAGCTGTATACGTCGCGCCTGAGAGTAACATGCCTATGTATGTACGTATATATATACACACGTAAACCGACACGGCGGTGCTGCTGCTGCAGTAGAGGAAAGTGGCCCTCCGGACTGGAAGCTCGAAGCTCGAAGCCCGCAAGACTCGCGTGTCCAATCGATACAGCGCAGAGCTATACAGCAGTATGCTCGCTTTCCTCGATACTGCTTGAGCGTACGGGTATATGGGTAATTCTACAGAAATGGTACCTTTCTTAGTGTCCTTGACACTTTCATTATGTATGTAATGCAGCGGTTTATTGTAGATCTTTGGAAATGTACATACTAGACGATGTCTATTTAAAGGAAAGAATATCACTCGAACCTAATTCAAAGTAACTGCCCGTGTAAAACAATTAGTCTGACACTAGTATGCGATTAATCTGGCTTAACAAGTCTGGCAAAAGTGTTGCAAAAGTCTGGTAGCAGTCTGGCTTAGGCCACTATGCTAGTCTTTTTTTGAAATTATGTCAAGAAAACTCATTTTTCACAAGTAAATAATTAGAGTAGTACATTAATTATTAGTATCGACTAGGATAGTGAAAATACGTACTTTTCGATAAAATAGGAGAAAAGTTTTTTTACATATTGCAATCTTGTTTAAAATATGAATATTTGTAAAACAGAGACAAAAATTTAGGTTACTGGCAATTTGACATGACGCGATGCTTTTGTTTTGCACATTTTGTCTAAAGTTTGGCATAGTGGCCAAAGCCAGACTTCTGCCGAACTTCTGCAAGTCTTTCGCCAGACTTATGCCAGACTAATTTTTTTACATGGGTGGTTAATGTAGTAACCTTAAACATGTAATCTCCAAAGTTATTTTTTAGACGGGTAATCTTCAAGGCCTTTTTATATATTCCAGATTACTGCATGAACTAGGCAATTTTAATTAGATTTTCTTTATTTTTATTAGTCTGGACACTTTGAAATGACTTAACCTAACTGGTCCACCAATCTGATGAATGCACCTTACTTAACCTAAGTGCTTTCACAGCTTTCACTAATCACAAGAAAGCATTAACACCTATTTTTAACAGTAACCATTTCTGATTTTTCACTCTACCCGTTTATTCACAATGCCCAGACTTTTACTGAAGTATGTACGTTTTCAAAATCCAAAATAAATTATAGTATTCTATATACGTAAGCAAATTTGAGGACAACAAAGTTCTTTACTGCAGAATTACCCATATAGATTTTTCTTAACGTTGACATTCGGATACACGCAAGACTCTAGTTCAACGTAGATCGCAACTGAGTGGTATCGTAAACGGAGTTTTGATGGTTGGACGAAGTTGGAGGATCGGCGAAAGAAGGGTTGAATGATATTTTATTTCGTTACGGGACAAGTTGAGTTAACAGAACCGTTTGCAAGGTAACATGTATATGATATAAAGACGTTGGTAGTTTGTTATGGGCGTGTCTACGTGTACGATTTTACGAAATGAAATGATGATAGGATATTTCCTAGTTGAAGTTTTAAAGGGAGTACGCAATCAAATTGCTTTCACAAAATGAAATTTCTAGTTACACCGATATATGATCATTACAAATGAATGAATATTGACACGACTAACAAATTTTGTCTTTTAATTACTATAAAAAAAACGAAAAAAAAGTTATTTTACATTCTATAAAGAAGTAATAAATATTGAGTAAAAGGGTAATCTGTATTCCTATTTCACTTTTAAATAATTTCAGAAAAAGTTTATTTTATTTACAAGTAATTTGTCTTAACTATGTAATCCTCTATAATCTCATTCATTTATGATTCTTAAATATTTATAAGTACTATATATACAATCTTTAACAATTAAAAATTTACTTCGCAGATACATAATAATCAATTAAGAGTAATTCCTAATCCGTTCTTGTACTCGAACTTTTTTAAACTTTAAAATCACATTTTCATATTATTTCTCAAATCATAAAACAAAACAAACTTTCGTAACGAAAAACAATAAGTTTGAGATACCAAATTGCGTAAAAAAATTATCTATAAATGGTACAACCATGATGTTATAACAAATTCTATTTTGTAAAACCCAACCAATAAATCTATACCCCCCTCAAATACAAGAATCCAATATACCTACACAACACAATCAGCGATTCGGTGTGAATTCATCCTCGCGTCAGCCACTTCACCTACGTTCCCTCTCCTCCATGCATCCGCATCCGCTACGCTCGCAATCCACCAGATACAAAAGTCACACACCTTCTCCTCAACGTCGCGTACACCCATGTAGACGTGTACCCGAACAATTTCCAAGATCGCGCATGCGTGACACGATTCGCTGCTTCGCAGGCTGGATTTCCAGAGGGACGTGAGGATCCTGGCCGCGCTGGAGGACCGCAACATCGCCCGGGTGCTCGGTGCCTGCTGCCGCGAGGAGCCCTTCTGCGTGGTCATGGAGTACCTGGAGCACGGCGATCTCTGTCAATTCCTCAAGACCCACGTCACTGCCGAGGATGCCCACTCGATGCCCATCGGCGTCAAGACTCTGAGGTGAGGGTTGTACACATGGCTTTGCTTTGATGGAGTTTTTGGACGGATGTGCACTGAGAAAACTGTATCGTAAAGCACGCGATATATATCGTGACTCACGCAACGTCATATCGTAAAAACGTACCTATCGATATCGTAAATATTCAGCGTCAAATGCGATGTGATATCGTAAAATTAGTAATTTGAAATCTTAATTTCTACATTAAAAATACGATTTTAAATAATTTAATTTCTCTTAATAGGTGAAATATTATGTGCCGATCTCATGATCATGATTTTACAGCATTGGATCGAAATGAATTTTATCTACGTTATATGAATCGAAAAATTTACGATACCATAATTTTACTATATGAAATTTACGATATGGTTTTCTCAGTGTGGTAATTGGTTGAACTGTTAGACTTTATGGGCACATGCAGTTTTCGTGAGATTCAGACGTATAAGAAGCGTGGGTAAATGTTAAAATATCAGCAAAAATCGATAATATGTGTCAAATTTAAAGAAACATTAATAATGTAACTATGTAGTTAATTTTTGTACAACTGTATATAGGGGAGAATAGCGCTGGCTTGATGTACATTTTTTGTGAAATTTTGCTCTATAATTTTCTAAAATTAAATTTGAATTATATGTAGTTATAAAGCGAAGTTTATGATTATAAATATATACATATATATATATATATATATATATATATATATATATATATATTTATAATCATAAACTTCGCTTTATAACTACATATAATTCAAATTTAATTTTTGAAAATTATAGAGCAAAATTTCACAAAAAATGTACATCAAGCCAGCGCTATTCTCCCCTATATATATATATATATATATATATATATATATATATATATATATATATATATATATATATATATATATATATATATATATATATATATATATATATATATATATATATATATATATATATATATATATATATATATATATATGTATATCTTCAATGCTCCTGATTAATAAGTCTATTTAGCCCTGTTCTACCGTACACATGAAACGAAGATAGGCGGAAAAAATAGGACAATTCTACTTTTCATTTTAAACATACAGTTAAACGAACAATTCATTTTTTAAAGAATCATCTTACTGTATTTGTAAAATGAGTGCTTGCTTTCTTAACGACCAAATATTGACTTCTTTTAATAAAAAGTTATCATACAATTGAACGAACTGGAAATTACAATGCACAAAAAATGTAAATGTACAATCAAGCTCCAATATTAAATTACCCGGGTTTAACCGTCACTCCTCTAATATAGTTTCTACACTAAGAAAACAATATTGTAAAATATTACAATATTGCTAATAAGTTTTATTTAATGATATATTATTGCATAAAACGTTTAAATACAAAATAAATTTTTAATTAAAATAAGATTATCGCAAAATAGAACAAAAACTGTATTTAAACGTTTTATGAAAAAATGTATCATTTATTTATTTAATAATTTATTTATTTATTTATAAACGGGCATTGCTGCCTTTTTAACAATATTATTTTCAAAAAATTTGTTATTAGCAATTTTTTACGATATCAATATCGAAATATTTTACTAATGGGATTTTCTCAGAGTAGTTTGTTTTAATTCCATTCAAATCAATGCTACCCTATGCGGCCTATTAAAATATAATCAACCCGAGTAAATTTAATTTTCTACATTTCATATTTACCTGTTATTCGAGTAATAACAGAAAGAAAAGTAGCGCGAGAAAAGCATGAAACGCATAAGAGCAAAGTGAATATTTGAGGTTCGTTTCCAACTGCGTATATGCGGATTTACAGTGGTGGGGTTCGTTCTCGTTTCAGCTTCAACTGCCTCATTTACATGGCTGCGCAAATTGCATCGGGGATGCGGTATTTGGAGAACCTCAACTTTGTACATCGGGATTTGGCTACGAGGTGAGTACCAGCTTCGCGGTAAAAGCGAGAACAAGGGAAATTCTAAGCGCCGAAAGTTCGTGGGAATCCGAGTTTTGACCTGATTTTTGCTTGCGGTCGCGGAGGCTGGGACGCGGCCTTTCTTGAAACTTCTTTTTCAACTTTTCCAGTTATCTATTGCGTGGAAAATATTGTTTACAAGCAGGTGGCATAATTCACCGATGACTTTTCTAGATTTCGAGCTTTTAAAATTAAAGATGGTGCTATTGTCTAATTTTTGATAACGTTATCAAAGATATTTTTGTTGTTTTTATTTTCTTTGATCGCAAATTGAATTAGAACTCATATACATGTATTTCTATTCAAAATCAAACCATTTTTAATACTCATAGACTAAGAATCGTTTCATCTAAGTGGTCACTTTTCTACCAAATACACTGAAATTTTTATAAACTTTTAAATATTCTTTTTTAGAGTAAACTGCACTAAACTATGCGTATACACCGTGATTCGGACTTGTAATTTACCAAATAACCATTACAGAATATAACTGCTAATCTGTCAGTACAAGGCAGTGTTCGCAAAGACTTAACAATACCACGCTCACAGATTTGTTTAATTATATTTTTTGTATAAATCATAATATATGGGGAAATCTCCCAAACCTTTGACCTATATGACGCGAGGTTTCAATTAGTTTTTTCTTATATTTTAACTGTATTAAACTGTTTCACATAGGCTTATGTTATTGTTTAAAGCTTAAGCTTATTGATTATTACATTTTTATGTTTACTTTCTGTCATAAATTAATTAAATTTATCAATCAAATGTCTAAACTGTCACATTTTTCGTATGTCGTATTCCCGATTTCAATTATAGTTTCTCTAATAAAGTTTAAAATTGACCTGATAAAAATATTAAAAAAATAATTTCTTACTAAGAAATAATCAAAGAATAAGATAATATTGATAATATTTTCATCTTATTCATAAAATTTGAGTTAAATATTTGAAAATTGTCGTAGATTTTTGGTGTCACATCCACAACACGAAGAATAACTCAATAAATAGTAATTGAATTACCTTAAAACGTATTTAATATGAGTGAAATACATCAACAGTATTATGTTGTGTTATAATCCCTTTTTGTTATTTTAGTAAACATAATGCCCAAAATTTAAATACCACCTAAGTGAGCCGATTAAAAAACGATAAAAAAAAAATGTCGCATCCACAACGCATGTTTGTGCTATAAATATTAATTAAAATCGAATAAATAAATTACCAAAATATACTATTTGATAAAGTTTCGAGAAATAGCTTTGCATTACACCTAAGAAACTAATATGTATTATAAAATTGCAAATTTACATCGATTTGTCGCATCCACAACGCGTCGTCCGCAACGCGTGTTTGTTTAAACATCATAACCTCTTATTGCAACTAGCAAAACTGAATAATACAAATACGAGAAGAAGTTTCTTTGAATTTTACAATCATGAGACCTGTTTTGAGTGAAGTAAAAGTGAGAAAGAAGAAAGACTACGTAAAGCACAAACGAATTGAAAAGTTAAAAAACGGAAAAATGGATTGAACAGAGAAAGAAATATAACGAAAAAAAAGTGTTTTCGTCGTCTAAGAGATAAAATTAGTCAATTTAAATGTTTAAGTTGTTAATTTCAATAAGCCAAATTTATAATTTAAATTTAATCAATGCATAAGAAGTGGAATTTGTATATTACACTTTCGATCTTTTTATTCTATAATCGATCTATAATAAAATCCCGCAATTAAAGCATACACTATTTGTTGTCCTTTAAGGGAATGTAATTCTTTGACCTCATTTGAATCCTCATCCTCCTCAAAGGATTTCTCGGAATCAGAATTGAGTAATCACGCATCCTTGTCTTTCGTTGTACCTTGTACCGAACCATTACCAATCACTTTAAGTGTGTCATTAAGATCAACGTAATTTGCAAAATAACATTAATGCAATACAAATGTTTGATTTAAGTATCAAAAATAAAAATAAAAGTAGCTGCACAAATATTTTAGAACTGTTTTCAAGAAAAAATATATACATTGAAATTCTAACCTGCCATATTTGATAAATTATTTTAGATTCGGTAGGCAATATTAATTGTTTATAGTGTCGAGAAGTTGTATGAAAAAAACTAGAGCTGTGCTCCTAACTTGAGTTGATCTCATTTTCAACATTTGAAAGTTAAAAGTTCTGGAGATTTCCCCATATATGAACTTGGATTAGTAAACTATTGCTAATCACAATAGTAATTGACAACAAATCTTAGATTAGATGACTCGCAAATATCCTCCTTTTTATCAAAACAACCGAATACCACCTAACTTCATTCACCAATGCACCCACGCACAACAATAACTCTCACCTCTCAATTCAAAAACTTCCCTCGCGCACCAGATCATTCACAAACGTATAGCAAACATCGGCTCGCAACCGCACCCACAGAGCACAGAAACCTAGAGCACGTTTATACCCCATTCTCATTCAACCTAATTTTCGGCTCGCTCTCGGCGCTATCTCGGCCAAAGTTAATAATCGAGAGGAAGCCGCTCTCAACTCGCGCGCGATTTATCGAAAAGCCCCCCTCCCCCCCCCCCCCCTTGCAAATTCGAATCAATATGTACGTGCAGAGCGGGGGCTTCCCACTGGAGGGTATAATGGTTAGTGGAGAAGCACGCGCGCGGCCCGGCAAAGCCACGTAGCTGCGCCTTTGCGCGGGGACTCATTGACGGAACCGCGGCCGTAAATCTCAATGGAACGCGGAGAGCACAGCCGACTTATTACGCTGCAGCGCAGCGCCAATTCCGCGGGCTGTGGCTGCTAGGAGCGCAATCGTAACGCGAAATCAATTGTTGGATGTGCCGCTGCGCGGTTTGCTCTTTTTGTTGTTCGGGTTAGGGTTGTAATTCGATCGGGTGTGTGGAGTGGGTGTTAAGCAAAATTTTCATTTGGAGGTATAGACAGTGGATAGTGTTTTAGATGTAATAACTGTGAGTATTTTAAAATTTAGTAAGATAGGCAAACAATTGTCGGAATTTTAATAATCAAAAGATCAACATCGACGACAATTTTTAACTTATTGATCGGAAACTTTCTGAGAATCTTTATTTTATGAATTATCTTGGATTTTTTCGAGTCCATTTAACTGTTTTAAGAATACGTGAAAATGTAATTTTACACTGCATATATTGGTAATAATCGACTAATATATGGACTTAAACTTAGGAGTTTTAAAGTTTTCTAAATAAATCTAAATAGAATTAGTTCTAGTGTGACTCTAAACATTTCGGTTCATTTGCAAAATTTAACTCAGGCTGGGTAGTTTAAGGGTTGCTTGATAACAGTTACATTTTTTCGATGAGTTTTTCAATATTAATAAGATTTAACGAATACACTGCGAGAGAAACAATGAACTAATTTAACTTTCAAACCAATTTTAATTTTATAAATATAATTGTAATTTCAATGGCTTTTAATTAATTTTTCTTAAGCGATAATGAGCTCTCGAGCTCGACAAACTCGGAATATAATAAAAATAGTATTTAAGTAATATTTATGACTTAGAATTTTATCTCTCAATAAAGCACATTATTGATTAATAAACAACAGTGCAAAGCTTCTTAAATTATTTAAAGTCTCATATTTCTGAAAATATTTTATAAAACAAAATGGAAATTACTAAATCACTTAATTGTTTTGCATACTATCGCATAAAACACCGCATCGCAAGGAAATCTTTTTTATCTCGGTAATGTAGGTGAAAGCTGCACGTCAATAGATTTCCTGCAAATCGTGCGCGAAATTGTCCTCGCGCCAGAAGTTTAGTAGGTTAAGTGCAACGGATGCGGCTGCGGCCGTATAAAATAATGTAACGTCGTAAATTGAAGAATGTCGCGAGTTTATGTCTTCGGATTTTAATTGAAAAAAATTGTTTGAAATTAGTAAAGTTTAGTTTATATACGCTTGTGCCGCAATTATACTGTTTCTTCGTACTTTAATGGTATAAGTTTTTATTTTGCCCTGCAGCGACATAAATAAAGAAAAACAAAGAGCAGTTTAAATACACTTTATTGAAGTATTTTAAGGGTCTGAAAAGTATACAATATTTTAGTGATATATAAAAAAACGATTATTTATTACTATTAGCTGATTTAGATATTAGAAATTTTATTTTCATGTTTAAGAGTAAGCTCATTAAATGTTTTTAAAGAACAGTTGAAAATTAATAGTGCTGATAAACATTCTGGTATTGAAGGAGAAAAGATAATCATTGATCTATGCTGCATCAAAATATGTCTATGTGCATACATTGAACGTTATAAATATGAGATAAAGAGAACAATGAATATGACCGTAAAAATGTCATGATAAAAAATATGTTCGGATTTTGATTTACTGGGTCAGCGAGATGGCTTCTGACTGTGAAATACAGCAACTATACAGTTTCGGTCAATGCGATTATATTCGTTTCATTTTTTTCCCGAATTGTAAACTACCGATATACATTTTAGGAATTTCTTTTATAAAGATGTTTTACGACAATAATACCAAATAATAAAATTGATCAATTATGATTTTCACGATAATTTAATTTCATTAATCCCTCAGTAACTTTTGACCTAAAAACCGTATCTGATATAACTGTCGCATTAACCAATGTTTATTTGTGTCAATTGTTTTAGTAATAATTTTTTAATTTGCGAAATTTAGTTTTGTTTTTCTATATTTGAAGGTACATCATGCATTAGAATTTCGCCAAACTCAAAAAAGACTATTATTCATTTATGAAGATATGAAAAAATAAGTCACACTATAAAATAGATTCATATATAATATTAACGATATTTTAAATATAAAATAGGTTTTGCGAGTGAAAAAGTTGAAGTCCTTTAAATAAGCTAAGGACTCTGACAACGTAAAAATATCTTTCACATCAAATATAATCCTCCATCATTCTCCTTAATATTCCCAATATTCTCAAACACTACTTTAAAAACTGAACAATCTTTAGCTAACTAATCTATTACCATCCTGCAAACCTAACTCTAATCATTCCTTCCCAAGCAGTAATCTCACTACCCACACCTCACATGCACCTCAAAACAAAGCAAACCACCGAAAAATCCGTAATCCCCGCTACAATGGAGAAGCATCGCGAGCTCGAACATCCTCGCGTGCAGATACACCAATTATTCATGATCCTCCATTTTTTTCCCCGCCCGCGCGCCACACTCGCGAGCTCTCGCTCGCAGCGGTGATGCACGGCGCCGATGCGTTTTTCACATAAATTCGCCGCTGCATAACAGCGTCGCTCTCCGGCGCGATAAAAATATATACGTATACCACCCATATACCACGCCGTAGCCCATATATACAGTATGTACAGCGCGTCGCTTTTTCATAACTGAATACACAAAATATGTATCGGCTGCTAGCTGCTGCCGATGCCGCCGGGTGAAAATGGGGCCAAGTGTCGAACGTCGCTCTCTCTCTCTCTCTCTCTCTCTCTCTCTCTCTCTCTCTCTCTCTCTCTCTCTCTCTCTCTCTCTCACTGTTGACCCGTGCAGTTTAGTGCTGCAGAGTGTAGTTATATATATATATATATATATACACATATATACCTATTCGGCCTTTTTTCGTGTTATTCTTCGAACGGCCGAGCTTGCGCTTTTTTTGCGCGCACTCTCTCTCGCGTTCATTGTGCGATCGAGGAGCTCCGCTGGCTGCTGCACACTCTGCATGCCATAGTATACAGGGTCGAGTTTTTCGCGCCTCGGCGTGTGTCATGTAGCAGCGCGGCGCATCGGGCTGCTCTCTTCGTATAATGTATTTCGCGCGTTTCGAGGGAGGAGGAGAGAGAGAGAGAGGACGTCAGAGCTTGAGTGATTCGCGAATTTTTATTTCCTGCAAAGAGGTCTTTTTCAGCGTGTTTATCTGCTTAGCCGCTTTTGTCCTGCCTGGTTTTATAAGGTAGAGCGCGTGAAAATAGAAGAGAATAGAAAATTTAGTTTAAAAGCATTGAATTTAACGTTGTGAGGGTTTTACCGTAACGGGTGTAGGTAGATTTCAGGCAATAATTACTGTTGAATGGATTTTTAATATAACTGTTTTAAACAACATTTTGTGTATCGTAAATAATTTTAACTATTATAACGAATAAGCTTGATTCTTTGATATTTTTTTTATATATCAATGAAAATGAATCAGATTAATTCATTTAATTTTGTTTTTTGTTTCTGAGATATGATACAATTCAAATATATAATTCAAGTGTTCTGTAGAATAACTAGTTATTTCATAAAATAACAGATAATTTCAGTTAAAGTAAAAATATTATGTTTCTTTCATACTTTAATAATATAGAGAATATTTTTCTTTATTTTTTCATATCTTCACGGTATTTATTAACCCTTCTGTGCAGTAATTTATTTTCTGAATTTAATTGAATGTTAACCTGCATCTATATTCGCAACAATCACCTGTAATCTCTTATAGATTGAAGCTGTACTATCTAGCTGTCATTTGAGTGGTTAATGACGATCATTTATCCAAGGGTTTTGTATTAGTCATTCAAAATATATACAAAATTGATGAGTATTTTGGACGAGTATACTCATCCCAATGCACAGGGGGTTAATATAAATAAAATCTATATAATTGCATGATATGCGTTAAAATGAAACTTTTATTAAAGTGTGTGTCTAGACGAGCATCGAATAGTATACGCTGGTATATCATGTTTTAGTAATATAGCAACAGTGTATATTTAGGACTATATTTGCAGAATATTGCCAATCGAATCAGTTTCTATGGCAAACAGTGTAGAATATGTAATAAAATAGATACATTTTATACTTCAGGAGGGCGGGCCTGGGTTAAACCCAAAAAAAGAATTTTCTTTACTAGTCCAGGAAACTTTTTATGTTTAAAAGCAATCATTCTGAAATTTTTTATTATATATATACTTAGTAATATCTTAAATTTAACCGTTGGTAACCTCAAAATCTTGATCTTACACGTCACAATAAATCACTATTTTCAATACCATATTATTCAACGTGCTGTGGTCTTCACACGATTGCAGGTGACATGATGAACGGAAATATTTTTTTCGTCGGTTATTCAACTCCTTTTGACATGTATTACAAAAAGAGTGAAGCCCTTTTTTGTTAAAATATTTTTTATTATTTTGTTTCGGAGATCCAACCGATTTAAAAAAAGAATAAAATAAAAGAATTTCAAAAAATCGGTAAGGTGTCCTAAAAAAATTATAAAAAAAATTTTAACGAAAAAGTGCTTTCTTTTTTCGTACTACATGTCAAAAGGAGTCACATAACCGTCGAAAAAAAATGTTGGTTTATCATGTCACCTGCAATCGTGTGAGGAATACAGTAACTTTAATAAATATGGTTTTGAAAATAGTGATTTATAGTGACGTATAGGATCAAGATTTTGAGTCTTTACGACGGTAAAATGTATATTACTAAGTATATATATATCACAAATATCTTCAGAATGATTGCTTTTAAACATAAGAAATTCCCTGGACAATTAAAAAAATTCTTATTTTGGGTTTAACCGAGACCTGCCCCCTTAAGGTAATATCCAGATAGGTAATACGGTTCTAATATTATTATATAGAATAATGAATTAATCTAAAGAACAAATTATTATAATCTTTTACTATAACCGCGGGTAGTATTAAGATTACATACCATATTACCCACACTAACATTACATTTACACAAATTATACAAGAACATAAATGATACCTTTTAAATTACATCTCAATGACTTTTCAGTTGCCCCAATCACCAAAGCGAAACTCAAAACAACGCCATCCCAAGAACCACCGCAAAAAGGCTCACCCAAGCAATCCTCTCAAGCATTCTCTCTTATACGAAAATCCAATCCGGAAACTCACACCTTTACACAGACCGTCGCGCACTCTCGGCTCTCGTCTCCTCTGAATTATTAATCGCTCGCGGCAAAGCGCGTCGCTAAATAAACCTTTTATAGAAGAATAATGGGGGCCTTCGCGCCTTATCGCGCGAGGTATGCAAAATTGCTCCGCGCCGCGCGCAGCCAGTCGCAGCGAGAGGGCTTCCTTCTTCCCCCTTTGTTCCGACTTCGGTTACAAATGTACCGAGTGCCGTAGCTGCTCATCCTCTTGTTCTCGGCTGGTATATACTGTATATATAGCCAGAGATGTATCTGTTCCCGCTCGCTCGGCTCTTTTACTCGCGCGCGCATCAATCTGCTCCTTTCTGCTACTGTCATCCTTTCTGTTTCTGTATCTAACCTATCCATCTGGCTGATGGAGGATGGAGGGAGGGGGGGGGGCTTGCGCGAATGTGCTAGTGTGAATATTCATCGCGAATTTCGCGTGGATGATGATGGGAGTGGAGGTTTTCTTTGGATTGGTTTGTTAAATTGAGTGCGGGAAATAGGATTTTACGCGATGTTGTTTGAATTATTAGTACGTGTGTCAAGAACTATGATAATACGAGAACTTAGCCGGAAACAGCTATATATTTTTTAAATTTCTAATAAAAAATATGTATTATAATTGGCGTTTTCTTCCTGTGATAATTAGAATAATTTTGTTAAGGGGGTGTCAAACCACTCAAATTTTCCGCCGAAATTCCTAACCTCAAATTCTTTAACAATTGACTACAATTAATAAATAAACTAAATTATGAAAAACCAAGACATCATTGCCCTCCATAATACAATTATCTACCACTGTGCGAAGTTTCAAACAAAAACTTCAAAACCTCTATTCGAACGAAATTTATATTAGTCTAGACTCGAACCTTCAAATTTCGTTCGAAAGCCATTCGTAGAGGTTTTGAAGTTTTTGTTTGAAACTTCGCACATTGATAAATAATTGTATTACGGAGGGCAATGACCTCTTAGTTTTTCTTAATTATACTTATTCTTTTAATTAAAGCCAATATTTTATAATTCTCGGGTCGGTAAGGTAGGAAGGATAAAAATTGACTTTGACACCCCCTTAAGTAAGGGATGGAACGCGCAATTTATATATTTTGATATTCTGAAGCAACACACTTTTTAAAAAATATTGTTGTGAAATTAATGGATAGATATATACTTTATTTTTGTTGGCATACAATAATTTGAAAAACATAGTTGATATTAAATATTAAATAAAATATATAAATTATGTCACATTGAGTTCGTCGGAAAGGTAAATATATTACATTACGTTCGGTAGGTACTGTGATATTAAAATTATTTATAATATTTACATACACAACTGATGAATATACCCAGAGAAGTTTTGAAACAGTGAAAGGCAATCAAACCACCATTAAATTAAAAAAAAATATTCTTTTCCATATTTTGATAAAGAATATATCAAAATTATCTAAAAATAAAATAATATATGATGAACGATATTTTTTACATTAAAATATATTATAATATTTAATCTTGAATTTAAAAGTAGCATTTAAGAATAATAGTCAGAAAACTAGAAAGTAGGTACTTAATGTGGAAAAAATTGTTTAGGTACTTTTTAAAATGCTAAAAAATATTGTAGACTTGTTCAGTCTTAATAGTATCAAGAATTCAGAACTCTAAAAGGTTTTCATAGCAATTGTCAATAATATTGATAATTTTAATATGCTAGTACTAGCGATTTCTTAGGTTATCATAATAGGCTTTTTCAACTTTTGTTGTATATTTAAGTATGATGTTCAATTAATGCCTATAAAATAGCTTGTAATGTGCATTCTAAGAAATATTTAAAAAACAAAAAAGCGTTTCATCGGCGCTTAATTAATGACCAAGAAAAAGTACGAGCGCCAATAAAGGCGACTAAATTAAATCGGTTTCTAACATCAGGGACAGTGGCTGACGTACTCGGCTATATCTACTTATGGCCATTATATTATAATAGTGCATTTCACCATGAAAACATAAACAAAAAATAACAAATAAGCTTTTAAATTTTTATTCTATCCTTTTCAAATACCGTAAAATCGATATCAGCTTTAAATTAAACTCTCATCGCAGAAACAAGTTTCTTCCGCAAAGAGGTACATCGTCGACTGTGACACAGTGAGGACTCCTTAAATCCCTCCAGCTTCCTTTTCCCATTTCCTCCGAGCTCTTTTCATCCCGCCAACATGTATAAATCTAATTCTATTATTCCCTCTGTTTCTACTTATACACCTCTATATAACGTTTCTCCGCCTTCCACTTCTCTATCTGGCCATCTTTATAATTCTCTGATTTTCCTATTAGCTTATCTCCAGCAACACCACGCTATACATATATACACACCTCTGCGAAAGAGAAAAGGAGAGAGAGGAGAGAGAGAGAGAGAGAGATAGAGAGAGAGAAATAGAGAGAGAAAAAGGCGCTTATAGTCCGGTCGAGTCGTGCGCACGGCGTCCAAGTGCAAATCCCGCACTTGGCTTTATGTATATATCTATATATAACAGCCACTGCTGCTGCTGCAGACTCGCGCTCATTTGAGCGTGCTGTCCGGACTATAATACTCCTACATAAGCATTGAGTTACGTATACATAGTATTTCGCTTCCTCTCTCTCTCTCTCTCTCTTTCTCTCACACACACACACACTCCGTCTCTCTCTGGTTATGTGCGTATATCTTTTTGATGAGAGGATTCGCGGGCTCGCGCGTCAATGGGCAATTAGTCATGGGAAAATTATTGATGACTGTTCGCCCGTCGTCGTCAATCGGCTTTCTCGGGTTTGATTTTGAAAGCCTGTTGTGGGGTTGTGATTTAGAGAGGATTTACTGTATGGCAGGAGACCTGTCTTTATGCATTATTCTGCAGTGCTGCTGCTGCTGTATTGGTTTTACGTTAGATGGAATAGTCGGTGTGTTAATAGTATATTGTGTAATCAAAAAGCCCACTTTGCCCTCGGTGCACACCATATTTTTTGTAACGCATGTATTGATTTTTGCGTTTTTCTGGCATATTAAGTGGGGCTAAGTATATATATATATATATATAATAGCAATTTTCCGAAAAATTTTAGCGGGCGCAAAAGTAAATTTTGCGCCCGCTTATTTACTTTTGCGCCCGCCGGTCTGAGAAATGGTCCATTAGGCCCGCTTAATAGGTACAGAAAAACGCGAAAATCGTGCTTGTGTTACAAAAATAAATTTATTTGACGGGTTTGTTGGACAAGAGGGATTTAAATTTTCTGAAGGTTGAAAGTCTTAAAAATATAGTGCAGTTTTACATTTTTCTGAATGGTTTAAGATACTAATTATAATATGGAAATTATGTGTTTATGTTAGTATCAAATTATAGATTGCAGATAACAGGCAAATACTCGCATTCATGTTATAGAAAGTGTCATTACGAATTATAAATTTGCCCCAGTAAAGTCGAATTTGGATATTCCAGTAATCTTTGAAAGTTTCGCTAACAGAAAGAAAATAATGGTTTTGAATGAGCTAATATAAAAATTGCATTTATTATGCAAAACGAACATTTATATGTAAAAAGGATACTTTAACATATAAAAAAATGATTACAAAAAGAAATACTTATTCGTCGATAAAATATTCAGGCTGAAAAAGAATTTATCGATCTCCCCCGAACTCGTAGAAAGAAAATTTATTGCCATTTGGCAATATAAAAAAGATATTCAAAATTTAGAATGGACATTTAAAAATATTGTCAACCAAAGCTATTTATTAAAAGAATCGTCAATCGTTTTATCTCAGTATATTTATATACAGCACATGCGGGTCTTACCACACTCGACTGTTTCTACTAGAAATACATTTTATCCAAATAAATGAAAAGCCTTTTTCCATAACTTTCTAAACAAAGAACAGCGTTAAAATAGCACATAAACTCGTTTTGATATACACTCTAAAAGTCTTATTATTTCGTACTTAATTCCAACCGAAACTTGTCGTTAATTCCCCCGGAGCATCCCGACTAGGCATTTATTCACCCCTAGCGAAATATATACCACAATCAAGAGAATTAAAAGAAAAGACTCCCTCGATATATAAACTACGCTCTATATACGATTCTCGAGAACTCTATATATAAAATCCTGGAATAGCCGAAACGATCCATCGCCGTTACAACCGGGGTAAACCGTGGGAGTTCCTGCGCTATCCTAGTAAAGAAAGAGAGAGATAGAGAGAGAGAGAGAGTTATACATCTGAGTAAATCCACGGCAGGGCAGCAGCTCTAGGTTCCTTCCTCATGGCGAGGTTCTATGTATGTATATAGGTATAGGTATATATATAGTGAGCGTCTCTTAATACTGGGGGATTTCGCACGATTGCCCGTAGATACAGGATGTCGCGCAATATAGTGATGAAACTAAAATCGGATATGTTAAAAAATGTGAATATTAATTTAATTATTTCATTGAATTATTTTTATTTCGTCTCGATACGTGATTACTTCCAGTAGTTTTCAATTAGTTTGCCGGTGATTATACCATATAACTGTGTTTTGCGTAGTAGATATATTTTCATAGTTTTTTGTGAATTTACAGGTATATTTGTAATTTAATATTTAAAAACACTATGTGCAACATTACTTAATTATTATTTATATTAAATTACTTTGTAACTCCACTGAGAGGATTTAAAAAAATACGCCTGAAACATCAGCTAAATTTACTTTATAGTAAATTTATCATCTGTAACTATCGTCAGTGAATAATAGAGTTATCTTAATTTAATCAGTTATTAATTAATTGTACCAAATAAAAACATAGTCGATTAGCAGCAGCGCTTCGTGAAATAGCTGGAGCTTTGAGATGCACATATTCGATATCGAATTAAATGAACCGAAAATTTCGCGCACTTTGTGCAAGAGACAATTGGAATTAATTAATTTTATCAATTAAATTAACTGAAATTAAGCTGCGCTTAAATTATCGTGTCTTGGGTGATAGATAAAGAGAATATAAGCGAAAAGAGTCTATATTTGGAATTTCGTGAAAAATTTATGCGCCGGATTTCGTTTAGTTCTTTACATTACGTAGTAGTTCAAGATTTTAAATTTCTTGGATTCTCTGTTGTGATATATGAGCAGATAAGAATAAATTGGAAAAAAGATTTGCATAGAAAATATTTGCTACGATTTAAATCTTTTTACAAAATCGATATTGCGGGTATCGACTGCAGTAGTATAAGACATGTTTTAGTCATCCATTCAGTCTTTTTAAAAACGATTAAGTAGTTTGGGGAAATTTGCTTACTAATAAAGAATTACTCTAATTGACTTTTTATTTTTAAGCTTCATTTGAATATTTATAAAATTTGAATTATTATTCGAAATATTAAAAAAATAATACTGAAGGTTATAAGTTATATATTCACAATAAATTATCACAAAATTCTTACGTGCAAAATATTTTATATTTTTTCAGAAACTGCCTGGTAGGAAAGGCTTACCACATTAAAATATCGGATTTCGGTACCGACAACGAATTATATGCCTGTGATTACTACAAAGTAGATGGTGGCATACCTTTACCTGTAAGATGGATGGCCTGGGAATCTTTAGTGCTGGTAACTATCACTTTTCGATTACACGAAATTAGTTTACAAAAATGACTACGAAAAAGTAGTCATCTATTTATTAATTCATTATATTTTATTTAATATATTTTGATACAATATATTAAAAAAATTTACTGAAAAGAATCTAAATAAAATATAGACTATACTAATAAAAATTTATTTTCGTGTAGTACCTCACGATATACTACAAAAATGTTCATTTACAAATACATTAATTGAATTATAACTATATAATAAAAAAACGGTACATGGTTGGATATTAATTGATAAATTATAGAAAAATTTAAAGTTTAAATTTTAAATTTACCAGGGCCAAATTTCATATATTATATCACAATATAATAATCTAAGAATTTTTTGGATGGGCCAACTGGAAAATCATAACGCCAACGAAGATGGCGCATCTAGGATTATAATATTTTTATATGAGATTTGTTAAAGGAATAACTATGGGTTCAAAATAAGATTCAATATAGTTTATTAAACGAAAATTGATAAGATAAAAGTTATATAAGCTACGTCGCTCATGCAACTACAAATATATTCTTCACTACTTTGCATCTATGATATCTATTTATGGGTCACTTTCCTAAAACTGGAAGGTTTATATGACCCACGACGTTTATTAAGCTAAAAACAGGTAGCTGATGCTTACAAAAATTTTAAACTATCAGAAATAGATTTGTTTCTCTGTGTTACGGTAATGACATTTCAGCTATATTTAGTATCCATACAGTTGAATAAAATATAATTTTAATACAAGTTTTTCCGGCAAAAGTAAAGTAAATGACTATTTTTAATAGCTTAAAAGGCTTTAAACAGCAGTTACCTGTCTTCACTTTTGTAAGTATCCACAACATGCGAAAATTGTAAACTTCCATTTTTAGGTAAATGACCCATATACGCTAACTACACAGCTAACGTTTTATGTAGAAGATTTTCGTCGCCTCGTTAATATCAATTGCACCCATTTCAGGGCAAGTACACGACGAAGAGCGACGTCTGGTCGTTCGCCGTGACGCTCTGGGAGATCCTGAACCTGGGAAGGCGCGTGCCGTTCGAGCAGCTGAGCGACCAGGAGGTCGTGCGCTGTCTGCGCCGGCTCTGCTGCGACTGCTCCGACGGCAACGAGGCCTCGCAGCTCAAGAGCAGCGAGGAGGAGGAGGAGGACGACGAGGACGAGAAGGTAATTTTAGAAAGAGTGTTACGATTAGTATCATTTGTCCCGAGGTTTCATTTTTATTTAAACTTTATTGGGTTTATTGATAATGCCAAGTAGAATAATCAGGTATATGTATAGGCAACTAGCTAGCTAAGATTATTTATATACGAATTTAGATAAATTAGCTGTACAGTATAATATACAATAATATTTAGCTAAAATAACGATTAGGTAACTAAAGATAAATAAAGATTAAGTAATTTAAAACTAAAAGATAAAAAAATCGTCTGATGGATAAAGGTTTATCTTCGGCTGATGTCTATTGACAAATTATTTAATTAAAATGTTGAATTATATTATTCAATTCATTTTATTTAGATAGGGCGATATCTAGTTAATATGTATCTAAATGAATGTCCAGATAAATCTTTGTCTAGGTAAATTCAGAACCAGTAATAAATACGATAATTTTCAGAGATAGCTATAAGGTAATTTGCTTTTTTCTGTCAGGAATAAAATATAATTTCTGATACATTTTAAAAATATCAAATTTTATTTAAAAAATTTTTGTACAAAATTATCTAAATAAATGGTTATTTAGATACTTTATCAAGATAAAATGTTCAGATACTATATATTGGCATTTTTTAGATAATTTTATCTTGATATTGTGTTATCTAAATACTTTATATTCTACATAAATTTTCTTTTTCTGGACGAAAATGATTAGCAAATATTTTCTTAGATAATTACAAACTCCGTCAAAATTTAAATATATTCCTGCTTTAAATAATAAAGAATTTTATCTGATAGGGAGATAATAGTCATTAGATGTCATCTTGCTTTTTATATCATATTTGCGTCTATCAATTATAATAAAAATATTAATATTTAAACAGCTATCGGGCAGTATTAATCATAAACATAAAATTATTCATTTCTTTATCAAGTTCTAACTAGATTTGAGTTATGTTCAGTATACGAATTCAACGTTTGAAAAATAAACCAGTAATATACCGCAAAATCGGATGACAAACTTGAATAAATAATAAAAAATGTAAATTGTTGTTTTATGTTTAATGTTTCTTTTGAGTACGTCACTAAAAGTCAATGTTGTTTCTCAAAAAGTTTTCTCAAACTGCCTTTTTATATCGAAAAATAACAATTTTCGTTTGTACAAATGACTGGATGACTACTAAAACTTAACATTATATTGTTTTAAATCAATCTAAAAAAAATAATAATAAATAATGTACGAAACGATAAAATAAAAGAGGTCCTCTTAATTAATAAATTTAACAACAATATTTAACAGTAAATAACTTCAAAAATTTTAATTCTTTTACTTAAACAGCCGTACTCATCAAACACACCTCACCTCTCTCCGATAACCCAATATCTCACCCCCCTTATCTATACGCTCTTTCCAGATCGGACTGAGGTTCGAGCACCTCGCAAAGCCGAGCGCCTCCTCCAAGGACATCTACGACCTGATGCTCGAGTGCTGGCGCAGGGACGAGGCCGAGCGGCCGACCTTCCGCGAGATATCCCTCTTCCTGCAGCGCAAGAACCTCGGCTACGCGCCCACCTCCTGATACTGAGAGCGGGAGCTCGGCGTCGCCTTGAGCGCCGCCGAGGAGGGCTCGTGCACCGTCGACATCGAGCTGAGCCAGGCGCCGGCCTCCTGATCCGAGAACCTGCACCAGCCCGAGCACGACTTCTTCATTCGGCGAACGAAGATCTAAAACTTTTTTACTTTAACTTTGATTTAGCGATTGATTGGATTGTTGGGTGTGAGTTTTCAGTTTTTTTCCACGCATGCGTGGCTTTTATGGAGATTTTGATTAGGGTGTTTGAAGTATTAGGTGGTTTTAACGATGGATTTCTGAGTAGGGCGCTGTAAGATTTGAAATGTATTTGTAGGAGAGAGTTTGTGTAGTGAATTTTATGAGGAGTTTTTGAGTTTTTATCAGAAAGTATAATAATTTGGTGACAGGCGGTCAAACTCTAATAAATTAGTATAATGTTTGTTCAAATTATGTAAAGATGCCAGTACAATTGATTATGAATATAATAAAACTTACTAGGAAGTATAGTAACTTTTAACATTTTGGAAGTTTGTGAACCAAATGACTATATTTTCTGGTGAAAATTCGAAAACTGTTTAAAATTTGCTCCACCAGTTTATCTTCGTGCGTAAAATGGTTACAATTTATACGTAACAGTTTAGCGCCGTTAAGACAAGTATAAAAATAATTCACTTTGATTTTAATTTTTTCATCTTTATTAAGGACTACGTAATTACAATTACTTTGTACTTTTAGAAAAGTACTTTATTTGTGATTTTGTTTAAGTATTGACACATATAGGTGTAATTGACAAGCTGAAAGGTTTATTTTTAATAATAGTGCATTCATAAAATCGAATTGACAAACTTGACATAAATTCCCGACATTGTACGTACATCCAACTGTAATAAGAGAAAAGGGACGAGACAGCACTTTCTGTATATGTAATTATAAAGTACGACCGTTTTTGGCAAGGAACGCATCGTCCTTGCGAAACGGTAGCTGTGAACATTCCTGCATCGACGTGGATCATCCTTACGCGTTAATATTTATCGAGCGATTACGTAGTGTTGAGTGTTACTGGAAGCCGATGACACTGCATATTTAGGTATTTATTGTTAAGAGAGACGAAAAATAAAGGTATTTTCAAAGGTATTACACGATAGCATTGATCAGCGTGAATATTGCGAGAACGTTTTGAGAATGGGTCGATAATTCGATGCGTTTTTTGCTTTGGAAGAGCTTAACTTAATTTTGTAATAGAATATTCTAAAATAATGAGGAAAAAATTGTTTTAGATAAAGGATAATTTTAATTACTTTTATAAAATGGTTTTAAAATGAGGAAAAAAGAATGTTTCACAATGATTTAAATAATTTCAAAATTATGCTATAGTACAGTGAATACTTAAATCTTAAGAAACATTTTTGAACAGTTGATTTTAATATTTGGTTTTCTTTTGGCTTTTGGAGAAAAAAAAAATAAAATTAATAAGTTTAACAAACGACCCTATCAGAGGAAAGGTATAAAAAATATCGTGCGATCGCACATCGCACTGAGAAAAATGTACCATGGCTATGACACATCATAATGATAAATCTATGTAATAGGCGGGATCAATGAGAAACTAAGGATTTCGATTGTAAATATAGACGTTTAAGCGTATAAGCTATATTGAAATGGAATGGTACCGCTATGTATTCATTTTACGCGAGATCTCTTCCTCTCGATGATTTCTCCATAGCATCGCCGTGAATAAGAAAATAATGTATTTTTCAGTTTACTCGAGGGAGACACGATGTAATATCAGGATACGAACAAACACAGGGCAATGGCGAAAACAAATACGAAATAACGAAACCGTTGACATATCGGACACAGCAAATTATTTTTCAAAGAGAAGCGCTAACGATATGGTATAGATTCTTTCATAGGTGGTCGCGTATATACATAAGTACATGTATGACTAATTACGTGAAAGGGATTGGTAATTTATAAGTGTAAACTAGCTATGTAAGGGTTAAGAAAGCATAAGATTAATATGTGCGTCGTATTCTTAAATACTAAGTCGCTAGAAGATGTTACCGTTATCACATTAAAATATTATTTATATAATTCGAATACGATCTATGTAAGGAATATAGGTAGTTTGGAAAAAAAACATAGAGATATGTTATATATGAAAAAAAATTATATATATTATATATATAAGAAGACGTATTTTAAGTGTAAGCATAACGCTGCCTTCGGCTAAAATTGTTGCCCCTAACTGCTATGTAACAAGTAAGAAGTGTGTTACGAAAAAATCGTTTTTGTAACAATGAACAAGTGACATAGGTAACTAAGATTAACTGATTCGAAGGAAATTAAATTTATCATTCTCAGAACATATTTATATTGTAATTTATAAAATTATTATACGTAAATCTAACCTATTTTTATTGAGATTAAAATTACGATTATAGAATGACGATTTTATATTTAATAATTTATTAATTCTATGCAACGTTAATAAATTTCTACAACGTACAAATTTTACAAAATGCAAAGGAATAATTTCTTTACAAATAAAAATTCATGTTAAGTATTCGAAAAAATAATAGGTGGATTTTTACATAACATACTTCTTGACTTGTTTACTCATGTGATAATTTGTATATCTCTATGTACCTACTGATCTTCGTCTAACGCCTAGAATGTCTATCGACTCCAATTTCATGGTAAAAAACCCAAAGGTAGGCACATCGATGACAAACCGAAAAATTACTTCCGGTAGATGCTTTAGTTCAACCCTGTTTGTACTCCACTGTTACGTGCCTAATTTTCAGCCGACATTGTGTCAAGTGTCGTGTGAATTATTCGAATCTGTATGATATATTAGGCAATGGAGTATTATAATACAAGTAAACATAACATGAAAATATGTATACCCACACTATTTTTATTTGTAAAATATTTCCATAGCGTTTAACATCCGTGGTCAGCTATTTTATTGATAAAAACCTAATGGACGAACAAGGATTAAAACCAAACGTGTTTATCAAATCTCTCATATAATTAACAAAAGAAAAAAGATTGCCCAAGTCTGCAAATAGAAAATTCCATGAACAATACAAACTGAATTTTATACGAAATAATGAAGAATGATAAAATTTAAGAACTGTGCACAACTATAAAGAAAGTTACTTATTTTTAAATCTTTTTTCGTTCAGTTAGGTAATGAACGTGATTGATTCAGTTACATTACATTTTGATCATGTCATAAATCTGCATTTTTACAAAGAAGTAACGTTACGTCGAGTAGTGATCACTGCCGTTGGTATAGGAACCATTGCTGGAGAGAAAAGAGAAAAACGTGACAGAAATGTGGCAATCATATTGCGCCGCTTAATATAATCACTGCATTGGTATGTTTGACAATCGCGCTTGAGCCTTGAGACTGAAATATTTCTTTGTTAATATAATATTATATTTCATATTCGGTCTTAGAGATTCTTTCTGAAGTATTCAATTTGCTAGGTAGATAAAAAAATAATCTATAAAAGCAGAAAAATTATCAACTTATATAATTTTTATTTTGAGTTTTTGCTGATTATTAAAAATTGCAGTAATGTATGTTAATATTTCTTTTATAATCGACTTTATTTCTTTCAAATTCATAAAGCAATAATTAATAATTCTTAGTGATAGTTAGAGCTCTTGTACACTCATTTATTCAAAAGATGAAATTACAGCGTAATATTGAAGGAAAGTGTGAAACAACATGCATTGGTTATACCATTTTCTAAACTACTGAAACTATAATCTTCACTAATCATCAAATTATTTTTTTTACTACTGTCTGTTTATAATTTTGTATGTAGCTTCTGTAAATATAATGATGAACTATCGTCTGCGCCCGATATAAGACTAAAAAAAAGATCCTTCGCGATGTATTGGGAAAAAAAACATAGTGTAGAAGCATAACGATGTACAACGACTTAGAAACTAAACTGCCCTGTATATTGTAACTAATTGACGGTAAAGAAAAAAAAAACTGTTAATAGACTTATCTACATGTAAATAATCAAAGTAGCTATTAACTAGTCATTGGTATTGACGCAATTTTTTTTTCTTTTTCATTTTCGCTAAAAATAATATGTTCCGCTAAGAAGATAAATCAGCTTCTTGTATTAGCTTGTAAAACGTAATTGCGAGCGTTTAATAGTCGAGATTTTCAATTAAACAAATAAATAAATACCTTATACGAGGGACTTGTTTTCGTTAAATTATACACATAAAGATAATTTGTATAGACAGCGAAGCGATAATTTTCCACCGTATAGCAGCTGTAAGCATATATTTTTTCGGACATGTAATTGTAAAAATTTTGTTGATCACTTATTTTGTATCTATCTATAAGTAATTTGAGTAACACGTTGATCAATGGTGCTTTGCATGATAGCGTTGTGAAAAGTCTGAGTGAGAAAAAGTGAGAAAATGAAATGGATTCGCGCGTTTTACGATTGCTTAATCGATAGCAGTGTAAACTAGGACACGAAAAATCAGCAAGTCTCTTGTTAAGGTAATAATAATACGTGGAGCAATATTATGCTGTTGAGAATACGTCACTGCGAATCGTTCAATTTATACAAGATTTTGGGATCTTATTGAAACACTTTTTTATATTTTAAATAATAGATATGTAAAATTTTAATAACATTCACAAATTGTCAATATAAAATTAGTTCAGATAATATTTTGATTATTTAGTAATACAAAATGTATTCAAACAGAACAAGAAAAAAATTGTATTATTGTCTTAACATGATCAACAGAATGAATGGGTGGTCTTCTACCCTACTCGTTGGAATAGTGTTATACTGTATTGAGATAAAAGACACCAGTACTAATTGATCACACGTGTCTTGAAGTCTTATGTCATTGTTATCGCGACAGTATGATATAAGAATTAAACATTACATACACAGTACGTTTTGACTTTGTAGTAATTTAATGATAACTGAAATGTACTATGCAATAAATATATAAAAGAATAATAAATAAATTACTCAAGAAAAATGTTGTATTTTATTTAAAATATATAGAATTATATATACCTAAATACTAGTTAACCATATTTGCAGATCAATCACGTTTTAGCGAAATTCTAAGTAAAAATTATATAAATTAAAATGAAATTACCCTGGTGGAAAATTAATCTAGAACTATGTAGATCTATCTAGTTTACCATGGGAATAATCGAGGGCCTCGATAAAACTAGATAATTTTCTACTAGGGTAATATTATAATTAAATTAATAAAATGTTTAAATTTTAATTTATTATAATATATATTTGCAAAATAAATATGAATATTTTTTTAATGACGTGATATAAACAATAAATATCTTAAATAAAGTTTATGTAATTTTAGTTTTAGTTCTTTTTATTATTTCAATAATTAACCAATATTTTATACAGTATCATTAATCAAAAAGAGTACCGTTTTAATTTACGCGCCATCAAAGTGACACTTGTTGCAATTTATCGGAAACATTATCTACATAAGCTATAGCTCCAATGGTAAATTAATACCAACATACCAACATACAGTACGTGTGCGAAGCAGATGTCAGTATCAAAATGAAATTTACATCGCACAGCAAACATAACCGCGATCATTAACAAGAACAATATTTTTATTTAATTTTTACTTATTTGATGGATTTAAAGTTAAAACTATAAATAATATATATTTACTACCAATATAATAATTGTGATACTAAACTGTGATTCTATAGAAAATTATTTTACTACCAAAAAAATTAAATTTAATATTAATATATTTCTCTATATTTAAAAATATAAAATGATGACCATGAAAAAATGTATTTATATTTTACTTTCTATTGGATTTTTAAACATTAAAAGCTCTCTTTGCTCGGAATCTTGTAAACCAAAAGTTGGTAAGTACAGCATTATTTATTTAAATATTTTATCAGTCTGTTACGTAATATAACAAGCTGCATAAATTAAAAAGAAATTGTAATTAAATAATTTTTCATTCGTTTAGCTATTATTGGAGCAGGCATCGGTGGAGCCTCTGCATCTCATTTTCTTACAGAGCTATTTGACAAGAACATAAATATAGATGTTTTTGAATCCAATATAATTGGAGGACGTCTTGCAACTGTTAAAATTGTAAATGAAGAGTTTGAAGCTGGAGGGGCCATAATACATCCTAGAAATAAATATATGAAAGACTTTGTCAAGTTATTGAACTTACATCCCCGACTGCCTTCAGGTTCAAGATATGGAATCTGGAATGGCAAAGAATTGGTGTTTGAGGAAAGTAGTTGGGAAGCGGCCACTTTGTTTAAGCTTCTTTATAGATATGGGATGCAACCGTTTCATCTTCATAGATATGTCAGTGCAATATTAGATGATTTTGAAAAAATTTATGACCTCCAAGCCAGGAATATTGGTTTTGATAATGTTACTGCTTTACTTAGTGCCATGAATGAAGAGTTTGTTAATTTATTGGAAATACCAATAAAAGACCACCTGATTAATTTGGGTTATGGAACAAAATTGATAGACGAATTGGTTGAGGCTACACTTGTTGTTAATTATGGACAAGATACAAATGTTCATGCTTTTGTAGCATGTGTCTCAGTAGCAGGTGCTGGTTTCGATTTGTGGTCAGTTAAAGGTGGAAACCATGAGGTAAATTTTGTTACACTGTATTTGAGTATAAATTTTTATTTTGTACGTGAAAAAATTAAATTTGAATACTGTAAAATGTAAAACATGTTTGTAAAAGATTTTAAAGCATAATTTGTTGTAATTTTTTATAAAAATTAAAGATCATAGTCATAAATGAATAAATTATAAATTAATCTTTTTTACTTAAGAATTATTTATAATGTAAATCACCTATAAAATATGAATTGCAGGTACCAAAATATTTACTTTCCAATAATGAAAAGGTCTCAGTAATATATTCTACAGTTGAAAAAATTTATCGGCATTCTGTAGAAAATGAACCTAAATATGAAATATTTTACAAAGAAAAAGGTATGTAAATTTTCTTATACACATATTTATTTTGTCATGTTATATTTTAAATACTTAGAATATAAATAATTTTAGGAAAAGAAAATATAACTAGTAATATTTATGATATTGTTATTGTTGCTGCTCCTATGACAAGTGATCAAGAACATTCAATAAGATTTGATGGTTTTGAAAATTTGGATATGAAATTCTCAGGAGAATATCAAACAACAATTGCCAATTTTGTAAATGGTGATATGAACCCTTCTTATTTTGGATTAGAAGAGGAACTTGGGGGTATAATGAGTTGTAACCCAGTTGAAACCAAGATTAGTTCAATTGGGGAATTATCCTCTGTAGAGGGTACAAAGAATAATAGCACAAAAGTTTGGAAAATATTTAGCAGACAAAAATTAGATGATTCATTGCTAAATAAAATGTTTTCTCAAGTAAGTTTAATAATGTATTAAATGACGATCAATTATTATTATTCATTGTAAGTTTGGCTTAAAGAAATAAAATCAATGTTTGTAATTTTTAAGGTTTATTCAGTGACAGAAGTCACATGGAAAGCATATCCTCGATACTCATCTACTCCTCGACTTGACAAATTTAAACTTGACAGTTCGATGTACTATGTTAATGCAATTGAATGGGCAGCAAGTGCTATGGAAATGAGTGCTATAAGTGGAAGAAATGCTGCTATTCTAGCCTTTAATGACTATCAACGAAAATGTTCCTCATCCATAACGAACAAACGCTTTGCCAGTGAAGAAACTCAAACACATTCTTCAGAATTGTAAAAATTTATGAAAAAAAGCTTTTAATTTTATAGAAAAACTATTTTTAAATAAGCTATTATTTTATCTACTGGCTTAAGTAGAAACTATTTTGAGTTGTTGACTGATAAAAATATAAAAATACTTAATTTTATATGTGATAATAGTATATATAAATTTATACAATAATCTATTTTATTTAAAATATTATAAATATATATTTTTACACGTTAGTTTATGTAATATTATTAGCACAAGCGAAAGCATTTATTAGCTTTAAATTTACATATTGAAATGTTTTATTACACAGTATACTTTAAAAGTATATTCTTTCGTAAAAACTAATAAAAAATAATTGAATTTAAATAATATTTTAATTAAGACTTTTATATTTTACTGTAAAGAATGAATACTTTTATGCGTTACTTCAATAAGTTGCATGTCTATTTTGTTTATTTCAAAAACGTAAGTTGCATGTTAGCATTGTTGGCATACCTTACCTAAATGCACGGATTGCCGCCATTTTTGTTCTTAACAGTTCGAATCTACTTTTCAGTGGACGTGCATCAGTGTAGGCTTGATCGCTTCCTTTAGTTTCATCAAATTGGCGGATAAACTGTTAGAAGTTAGTAAGTATTTAATTTAAAAGCATTTATAAAATGATCTGAAAAACTTGAACAATAAAAATATTAACTACAAGGAAGTTATGTGAACTTATAAGAAAATACACAAAGGTAGTTTTTTTTAGGTTAGTTTTTACATTATTTTCTCCACGTTAATATTATCGATGTTTAAATACATTTATTTGAATAAGCTGATTATGTTCTTAGTTTTTTATGATTAATAAACATGCTAAATAAACGCAACTTATTATTTTCCTTTGTATTGACTGCTATACGTTCTTTAATGTTTCTTTGGTGCTGCTATTTACCCTCACAAAAGGTGGAGTAGGTGTAGGTAGATTATGCAGTTTCCCCGAGGGGAAGATTACCTATGAAAATATATGCGAGCCGAATGGAGATAATATTAGAATTTCTAAAAGTGGCAGGAAAGAACAAATGACAACTTCAAATAATGCAGGCACTTGTAGAACAAGTACAGTGTAACTAATATTTACTTCTCTATTACGTTCTCCATTTCCCAGTTTATAGAATATTCCAGTACTCAACCAATTTCGGTCAGCAGTCAAATACTTTTAGTGTAAATAAACAATCTTTAGCAGTAATTTATTTTTTGCCAATAGTATGATTAAAATTGATTGTGAGAACCTTTTTAATTATTAGTGCTATATGAAAATAAAATGTTTTTTTAAATAAATTTAAAATATCCACTCTCTGAACATTGTATATGGTTGTTTCACCTGTGACATCTTCAAATAAATTTGACAATTTTCATACTCTCGTAGCTCTGAACAAGTTTTTTTTACTTACAACGTTCCTTAATTTAGACCTGTGAGAATATAATAACTATCTAATTTGTTATTTTATCTCTAGTATTACTACACATGGGAAAAGCCTAATTGTTTAAAATAAAAAAGAATTTGTTTTTACTAATGTTCATATCAATGTTTATAACCGTAAAATATATAAACCAAAGTTGTTGACCGTTGACTAAGTGGTCGACTACTGGGGTCTTTAATAAGTTAGTAATAGAAATAAAATTTTATGTTCTAACTAAAGATCCATATTTACTTTATACCATATAAATAAATGTGCCTTATTATTATAAATTGAGTTCTAAGAATAACAAATCTTTTTTTTTATAATTTTACGTAGAAGCATATTGCTTTATTACTACACAGAGATAATTAGAAGTCACTGACTGATCTCTTGCACATTACAGGTTAGGTTGGACAAAAAACCTGTCACGTTTTCACAGTACGCATTACTCATTAATGTTCGCACATGAACCAGTAATGTCCTGCACATTACTCAGTGATGCACAGAAATTACTGGTTTGTGTGCAGAAATTAATGAGTAATGTGTGTTGCGAAGATTTGACAGTTTTCATGTCCAATCTAACCAGTAATGAACGAAACATCATACGGTGATTTATAATTCTCTCCATGTATGTTTATAAAAGTTTGTTATGTAATTGTTAATGACAATTTCATAACAAATGACAAATTCATGACCTAATACACATTTGTAATAAAAGCACAATAATTTTTATTTGTGTAGCCTGTATGGTAGAAAATTATCAAGTTATACTAGCAGGGAATCTAAATAAAATTAGATAATTTTCTACCAGGGTAGTTTATACATATCATATTTCTGAGAAATTTATTATTATTACAATTTTTATTGAACTTTTAAACGTTTTTTAACAATTGAACAAACAATATTTATGTATTCTCTATTGTGAAATGAAAAACAACTTTAAAAACTGTAAATAAATATGTCTTTTATGTTTGAATAATTCACGCATAAAAATTACAATCAAACAAGTATATTATTGATGTTAATATAAATATTAATACTGAAGTAAATAATAAATAAAAATAATAAAAAAATAAATCTATGTATTTAATGATTGTTACGCTGCGTTATTATTTTATTTCAACAATATACTTCTTTATATACTATATCAATCAATATATGTAGTTATAAGATTAATTTAACATCATAAAACCTAAGATGATTGTCTTTTTACATTTGATTACAAAAATAATAGATTTACCCTGGTAGAAAATTATCTAGTTTTATCGAGGCCCTCGATTATTCCCATGGCAAACTAGATAGATCTACATAGTTCTAGATTAATTTTCCACCAGGGTATAATACAAATTTCAATCGTACACGTTTAGTAAAATATACTAGTTCTTAATACACTTAGGTCCTTGCAGTCTCTTACATCTTGTGAAAGTATCATTAGACTTATTTTGATCTTTGAGGCAAGTTTCTACTGTTGAAACTCTATGTACCCTTACGGAAAAAACACTTAAGTTGAGTGTGATTTCAGTTACACTGAATTAAAACGGTCCTTGAATATGTACGATACAGAAATGACATTCAATTTGAGTGTAAACATTTGAGTGTATTTTTCATAAGAGTAAGGTTAACAAAGTTATTTAATTATCTATAATTCTAACACTTAGTACAATCTTGATATTTGTGCATTGCTGCAATACTTTTGGTGCTGTATTTCATTAGTCTGAGCTCTAAATCATAATCATCTGTCCATTGAGTCATAAGTTTTATACGATATGTACACGTTCGTACTACATATGTATCTAATGAATTTATCCATAACAGATTTTAGAATATTCTTGCTAGTTAGTGTAAGGGGATTAAATAACAGATTGTTGGAATAACAAAGATTATACAATAGCCTAAATGCTTTTTAAGTATGATAGTCGATATGTTGAGTATGTAATAACGTTGAATTGGAAATTGACTTGAGTCTCCTCACTTTTTGATTAGATATGGTATAGTCAAATTTGAATTAGTTTCTTGTCTTGTAGAAAGAAAGTATAGTATAAATTACATATTAAAATGTACAGTTATGTATTCAGTGCTGTTTTACGCATACTCTACTGCTTGAATTTGTAAAAATCTACAAAAGCTGTAATTGAAGAGGAAGGAGGTGAAGGAAGAGGTCAATCTATGCAATGCATACAGAATAGTTATTTTTATAATGCATGTAATAAATAGGTATATTACATATCTTTTATCTATTTAAATTCATATCTTGCAAACAAAAATATTTTAGCATATGATTTAAATTCTTAATAAAGAATCGTTTTTTTAACCCTTCTGTGCACTTGATATATATAGCTTATATGGAATAGCAATGTACTTTAGATAAAAATATTCGTCCTACTGCACAGGAGGGTTGTATATAGGGGAGAGTCGTACAGTACCACCAAAATTTGTTGCATGAACTTGTTGAAGTAAGAAAGGAGGATATTAAAAACTGCGAATTTCTTCCTCGATGAATGTAATATCTTCATGAATCATTTATATTGAATAAAATAACGCATGCCGATTTTTCATAAAATTATTTTTGACATAGAATATATCGGTTTGACAGTTATTTTTATGAGAACTTTACAAACTCTAAATTTAAAACAACGAACTTTAAAGTATCTTTGTTCGTAGTGTACGACTTTCCTATGTCTGAGTGTTTCTTATTTCCTTATAGCTCATACACTCCATTACACAGAATCAAGAGTATACTGACAACATTTACCTTTAGAATCGTATAGTTTAAATGATGAGATATTCTGCGTTCACGAGAAAACTTTCTACCTGAAGTTTCTACTCTGAATATTGACAATTTTTATATGTATCATTGCTGGTAATATAGGTACCCCACACAAAACAAAACTGAAATATGGTGCAGTTAAAACGGCGATAGGCTTCGTATGCGATCTTGTGCGCATCTACTTATATCGAGTACATTTGGCCACCCGGCAGTTATTACCTTGGAGACCAAAGCAGAATCTGTTTTGTTTTTCTTACAATATTGCCCAATTTAATATTTAGCGAATAATTTCTCGGCGAAAGCGTCAATATCGGTTAAAAAATGATAGTCCTCTAGCTTCTTTTGATAATATCTTTAGCAAAAAAAATCACTTATTATTCGGATAAGATGTACGTAAAAGAAAAACTTAGCTTATCAATAGAATATAGTATTGGTTGCCTTTGATAAAAGTTATTATTGCAATTATAATAACAGTTGAAAGGGAAAAGAATGCCGATTTTTCGTCGCTTTTTTCAACCCGAACTTTCGAGTGCTTGTCGTTTTATAAATATCGACAGTACAAAGATGCAAAAAATCAGGCACATACTTTAAAGAGTACGATCGCGCAATTTTTTTTTAAATATCAATAAATAATCAAACAGTATTAAAAATTTAAAAAAATTTAAAAAAAAACTCCAGAGCAAACGGTCATAGGAATCTCGGATAAAGCTTAACAAATTCCTCATAATTCAAGAAATTGTAAAACTTTTGAATGGTTAAAAACATTTTTTTAATTTTTTAGTGATGGTTGTTTAAAGTTTAGAGCAAAAAACCAAATTAATTTGATGAAACTTTAGGAGGTGTTTTGTTGTACCTTAAAATGAAACCTAGCACCCGTAGTTTTTTCCAATGTTTTCTTCTCAACGTAACTCTGCATGTTTTTTCAGTAAGAAATGGACCTAAAACACAATAAAACTAGCCGAGAAGAGCTTTGATTTAAGCTTTGTTGCGTATAAAAATATTAATTCTAGTAAAAGTTATTGATAATCGAATATAACGACTGGAAATGTATGAATATTGGATGGAACTTAATTATAAATTCGATGATTGTATTCATCTCTTTAGTCACCATTTTTAATTGTCAATAACTTTTCTCGGGTTAATTTTTTTATACGCAACGAAGCTTAAATTAAAGCTCTTTTCGCCTAGTTTTATTGTGTTTTAGGGCCATTTTTTTTGCTGTAAAAAGATCTCGAGAAGAAAGGCCCATTGGGAAATACTACGGGTGCTAAATTTCTTTTTTAGATACAAGAAAACACCTCCTAAAGTATCATCAAATATCGTGACCCGTAGGGTGTGGACACTCCTTGTACGTAATATTTCTTAACAGTTAAATAACACGTTTTCAATTCAACTCTTTTCAGACTAACATACATGCAGGTATGGATTTGTATTATAAGGAAATACTTGTCTCAGTGTACGGATTCGAGGTCTGAAAATAGCTATTTTTCGACTCCATGAGGACTTTTGACTAGGATTTGATTTCATGAATTAGGTCATACTTTGATTTAAACCTGTTTGACTGTACCCTCTTTTAATTTTGTTTTTTACAGGGCCGTATTATACAGTGTCCTCTGTAGTTATTATTACCCTCAAGTCACGATATTCCATTACTATGAATTCTACAACAATTATCAGAAAATTCTTTCTGTTACCGTCACGGCAGCGGTTTCTGACCAGTTAAATACTTTTGAACTTTCAATGTACATTTTCAACTAGATAATTGCTACTTCTTGATTTCTAGTAGAATTGCAGTCAAATAAATTAAAGAGAACAATTTATTTTAATCCTTCAGGTTCCAAATGTACCTGCAGTCACGCTGTTTGGACAATAAAATGTTATTCTTTAATCAGGGAACGATCTTTACCACGTAGTTACTTCTGTGAAATCAAAACGAAGATTTTCATGTATGTTAAAGTCCTAAGGAGGGCGTTCGTATTCGTAATGGTTTGGGGTTGGCCGGCGGTCCCTTCGGAGATGTGCCAGACCAGCACTCAGGCCATCCCATTGGTGCTTAAAGGAGGGCGTTGATTGCCAAGGAAATGCAAATTGTGATGAAATCAATGCGTATGGGGGAAATCAATGTATATGGCACTACAGATTTCTTTTTGAAAAATCCGAGTAACTTTATTTTTTAACGTTTGATAGACACTTACTTTATTTATATACAAAGAGAGAATTTTCCGTAAAAATCATTGTAAACGTGAGATATTCTGACTTCATGGGAAAAAATACCCTACTGAACGGTAAAATTTACCGTGCTTAATAGTAAAATTTATAATGAATAATGTTAATTTTTACCGTTCAGTAGGGTAATGTTCCCTCTGAAGATAGAATATCCCACGTTTACAATGATTTTCACGGTAATTTTTATCAGAAAATTCTCTCTGTGTACGTACAATCAAACTAACTATTATTCTACTTTTTAACATTTATGTAATATAATAGCATGAACAATAGATATTGGGTTTTTAAAGCCACTTCTTCTAAAAAGTATGCTTTTGGAATGTTCTCTTCTTTTAATAAACTATTCGTGTACTCATCGTATACCATTATTGAGATACCAAACAGTTTCCCATATTTTTTTAACGATCAGTTAAATATCTGACAAAGGTTAAAGGGTTAAAAAATTATCAGGAATTGTATTCCTATTAGGACGCGGTGTCGTAATAGTACTTTCGAAAAATAAACTTACAAGAAGGTCCCAAGAAACTCACCTTTCTATTAGTAACTATATTCAACACTGTATATTTTCTTCACAGTAAAACTTTGTTAATCAGTGAAACTAAGCATTTAATCCGCTTCTTTAATGAAAAGCTCCGCGGTAATAGCTGTAATATTCGGAGAGCATTAATGAAATTCCCATTTCCCACGCCTTGCTATACTACTGTTTCTTGCGGCAACCTTATACCGGTGTAACTATACATATATACACGTGCAATGGAATCGACGGCATCGTGCTCCCGCGCGTAAACAACTGCGAGAGCATTACCCGAAGCGGGGTATATATACATATATATTAGTTGTCCGCGACACAAGATAGATTCTCTAAAGAAAGAAAATGATTTTCGAATATAGTGTGCACAATTGCGGGCGGGTAAGTTATAATTTAACTATCGCTTGCGCGCGCGCGACTCACGCAGACCGGAACTTTTAATTGTCTGGGGGTTTGAGCTGGACGCTGGCAAAATTGATAAAGTTTAGACGCAGACGCCGCGCGTTCTCCGCGAATTTTCAAAAAGCACTCGACCCACTTGTTTGAGGCGTGCGGTAAGATCCGCACGCAGTTATGCGGGAGAAATTCGATGATGACGGGCGTCGAGCGAGACGCGATGAACTCTTTGATGCCGTTGCGAGTGTTGAGTGTGATGATTCGCTTACCTGGTAGAAATGCATGAAAGTTTCTTAGACCAATAATTGCGGTAATTTCTTACCGATTTTTGTAAAAATAGCTTGGTTTTGGCCTGAACTCTGTTTTGCGCAAGCCAATACAATAATATCATAGCAGAAAAATTGATGTAGTTACGTGGACCGCTGCTCCGCCAATCAGCGCGCGCCACGCGGCGCACGCATATACTACTCACTCAAACGTCACACACACACACACGCACACACACGCACACACGCACACACGCACACACACACATTAATACATACTCTCTTTCAAGGAGATTAGATACTAGCAAGGAAAACACCAACCTTGCGTATCTCGGATTCTGATGAGGCTTTGGGAAGTGTTTTCAAGTACCTAAAGATGAAGCATAACACCCGCAGTTAGTTCTAATGGGCCCCTGTATTCCAGACATAAGATATTTTACTCCGAATATACATTTTAGTGAAATAAGTACCTCTTCTAGTGATTATATTATAATTATGCATGTGTTAACACTAGAAGAAACATTCCAAAAGATAGTAAAATCCAAATAGCAGAAAATGTTGCAGAAACGTTTCTTCAATATTTTTTTGGAAACTAAGGTACATTCGTATGAAAGTTTAAATGATGTAATAAATGAGGATTTTAATTTTTTTCGTTTAACTACTTTTGGATTATTTTTTCTAAGTAAAAATTAATAAAGGGGTATTTGGGACATAATGTATTTCGATAATAAGGGCTCGTTAGGCATACTGGCGCACACTGAGGTTCATTTTTAGCC
Organism: Gastracanthus pulcherrimus; assembly: GCA_949152435.1. Lineage (NCBI taxonomy): Eukaryota > Metazoa > Arthropoda > Insecta > Hymenoptera > Pteromalidae > Gastracanthus > Gastracanthus pulcherrimus. The sequence goes on along the minus strand of OX424572.1, from coordinate 188,787,845 downwards.
GCCAGAAAACACCTCTCAAAGTCTCATCAAAATTCGCGACCCGCAACTCGTATACTCCCCTTGGTATTATCTAGTCTCCCTGCTCTTCTCACCAATATCACACTTAGATTACTGAAGCTTGTGGCACAATAAAGAGTTAAAAGTGTTTCTTAAATGGCCGGATTTCTACTGCAGACAATAGGGTCGTATCAGTTTGTGATAATAGTTAAGCGAGAACAAATATTTTGTAACAAAAAATGTTGAATGAACGAGTGAAATTTCATTCTACCAGGTTTAGCATGAAAAATGCATGATCAAACTTATGATATTTTCTGAAATTTCTTGTTTGAAGATGCGCGTATTAATGATTTGAGGATTTACTAAATTCCGCGAATAATAAAATAAAATTAGTTAAAACAGAATAAAACGTTGAATGAATAAGGAAACAAAGTAATAAATTAACAAGTCCAATAGACTTCAATCTTTAGTGTAGAAGTTTTTATTTACAAATCAATTATACAAGTCACAAAATGTGTAAATATACCTCTTAAGATTTTAACGGATTCGAGAAATCCTTCAGGAGAAAATCTGTACTTGTCTCGTAAGAAAATCAATAGAACAGTCTGGATAAGACCCTCTTTGCAAATTTTGCATAAGCTATTGTGCATATATATCTATTGGACCTTGGGAGATGAAGCGTCGAAAAAGAAATTTAAAATAAAAAGAGAAAGAAACTTTAATGCATTTATAAAGATCATAGTTGTATTAAGTTCATTTGCATATATTTCTTTTAAAAAAAGTAAAACATTAAACCCTTTATATTCTAATAATAGTAAATAAAACCATATATATATATATATATATATATATATATATATATATATATATATATATTGCTAAGTTATATAAAATGTATGCTTTTTATGTACATTCTTACGCATTCTTATTTTATCCGATTCAGATAAATAAGAAATAAAAAAGAAAATAAATAGCTCGCAAATTGACCGCTTTATTTTGTAAGATAATCATTGCAGAAAACAAAAACCTTGTTATTGGGTATTTTAGTTAACTGGCCCGTCATTAATTCTTAGTTATATTATATTAAGTTTGTTTAATCAGTTGCTTGCAATTGAGATTATTCGGCTGTTATTGTAATACAGAAATATAATTTATTGAATTTTAATTATAGATTAAGGGGACATTCAATTTTCATAGACCAAAATTTGGCTGATTTCCAGGGATTTTATTTTACAGGAGAATAATAACGCCTTTTTGTAAAGTCCTACTCTTTCTGTAAAGACATACGGATTTGTCCCAATAATGGGATCGCCTACAAAAAAACCGCGTGCTCGCTGGTGGACGTGATTGCGATCGTCAGAAAAATCGGTAACAAAAATTCGAAAGGGATCTTAATTTACATATAAACAACTATCACATAAACTAAGAAACATTAGTACTCAAACTATGTGTCCCTTTTTTGTATACGTCAAGAGTAGTATAATAAACTGTCAAATTTTCAGGTCGTTGCGTTATTATTTTCCTATAATATAAAATCCTTGAAATTCAGCAACATTTTGGGCTGCGAAAGTAGAATGTCCCCTTAATTTCAAATTGTTTTAAAATCATTTTGCAAAGTACCTGAACCAACTGAACCACCAATTATAAGAAAATATCGGGCATTCTTTATATGCACATATATTATTATTCATGCCAACAAATCAACAACAATCTGTAAGGTTTTCTTCAGTGAATGAAAGCGCAAAAAGAATTCCTCTTTTCATACCATTATAACATTATTAATATCTTCCGTTCAAAGCCAAGAACCCATACTTACCGTCGCTCCTCTTCAACGAAATTACGTCATGCACTCTTGCGTCACACAGCAAACTTACGGCAGAAAAATCACAAATTCTCGCAATGCGCTGAGGAAAACAGTGCGACTGCATCGAAGAACCGATGTAAAACGTCGCGCGAGCCGGCGTCCCGAGTAATGCGCATTCCCTGCCTGGAGAAATGTCGACGCATTTGTACGGGTTCCTGGCCCGCTGCAAAAAACGCGAAATAGCCGGCGTAGAGCGCGCGGGGGCGGATGACAGAGAAGGATACCCCCGGGGTAAATCGGTCGAGAGGAATTTTCCGGGCGCGAAATCCTTGTCAGTCGTCGTTGTCGTCAGGGTCCTTTGCATCCGGCGCACGCTTTATTGCGGCCGACGACGGCGCAGTGTATAACACCACGCGTCCCGCGACTCACGTGGCGTGCGCGCGCGGACGGATTAAATGCGTGTCCTGCCACGTGATTCTGCGCGCCCCACCCGTTCCCCACTTCGAGCCGCCCCGGCTTGTCGCGACGCTTTAGCTCGCGCTTGCTTTTATGTAACGCGTGTTCGAGCCGCGGATTCGGATAGAGAAAGGGGAGAGTGAAAGAGCGAGAGAGGGTGAGTGAAAGAGCAAGAGAGGGTGAGAGAGAGAAAGAGAGAGAGAGAGAGAGAGAAAGTGGGAGGGAGGGAGAGAGAGGGAGAATGTACGAGAAATCGAGCGAAGGATCTCGCGCAAAGTGTATTTAGCGCTTTTACATTCGGATAAAGCGAATGCAAAGCTGATTCCGCACCTCTAGCCCTTTCTCCTGTTTATATCGCAGGCTTTTTCCGGTTCATCAGTGGATTCATTATGATGTTACGTGAATACGTTATGTTTCATGAACGATGTAGTATTTATTTTTCAGCACCTTGAAATACTGAATGTTATATTATACATTTGTTGAAAATATATTTCATTGATTTCTTAATTGATTACCTTATCCGTGTATGTAAACTGGTTTGTGTAAACCTTAAAATATGCATTTAAAGAAGACCACTTTAAACAATTTCGTTACAGGACCGATGAAAAACACCCTTGAACCCGCTTGCCTAAATTAAATATTTTTATCAATCGTAAATTATATTTTTTAGTTAAATTAGTAACTAAAGTTACTAAATATTCGTTATGAATATTTAAATTAAATAACCCCTAAGTTTGAAAATAATTAGAATCAACCCGATAACCACATTTTAAAGAGAAAATAGTTCACAGCAAATGTTTCAACCAACCTCGAACAAAGGGGTTCGTTAATAATTCTCTAATAACGTCAAGCCCATAAATTCCCTTGACCCTAGTTTGAAAATTATGTCAAACGTCTCTCAGCTATGCACGATTCCGCAATAGAATATTAATGAGAAAGCAATATATAAATGCCTTCAACATTGTTACACAATTATTTTGATTACTCCCATATGCCCTATTTCATTAAGAAAATTTTGTCATGCCCTCTAAATGTTTTAGAGTGGAATTTCAATCTATTCAACCCATTCTCTATAAGGGACCATCCTTCACAAAATACGTAACGGTGTTTTAAGAATTTTAGACACCCCTCCCCTGTCCCCGTGTAATGCATTTATACTGATTTTCCTATGTTATTAGTGCACACTGTAAGACTCATAAAGGACCCCCTTTCGCGCTCAAAGCCTTACGTAATTTGTGAATGACCCCTAACAGATAAACCATTGCATTATTACAAATTTCAACCCGTAATTACCCACTTCCACTCTAAAACATGACTGCCTATCGTATATGAGCTAAGAGACGTATCTCATTCCCCTTACTCAGCCCCCATTTCCCAATTCAAAATACCTTTAAAAAATAATCCTACCGTTCCCACAGGTGGTAACCAATCTGGATCGAGAAACATGCAGATGTCAAGAAGGGATCGTGGAAGACCTTTCTACATGGATCAGAGAAACGACTTTCGCCAATCGAGATTTTCTAGTCCAGATAATCAGCCGTTCATGAATAGACGTCCCTGGAATGCATTGGAAAATAACCGATGGCAGCGATTTCAGTCAGCGGATGAAGATTATTTCGACGAAATGCCTCCTGGTCCCATTAGCAATACTGGACGTAGATCGCATTACCCTAATTTCAATGACGGAAACGACATGCGACGCATGAATTCCAACTTGTCTTCGAATAATATTCCGTCTAGTCTCTCTGTCAATCCTGAATCTGGTCCGCGACCCCTATTTCCCCCAGAAACTGTAGAACGACTGCGGTCGACCATTAACGCAGCTGAAAGACGAATGTATAAAAGTATCAATGAAGAGGAGTGGAACCCCGATTACGAAGATGATTCGTACCCTGGTCCACCGTCCCTTAAAAAGGACACGGTAGATATGAGTGAATATCTGAGAGAAGAAGAAGCGACTAAACAGACAATAGAGGAGATAATCATGGTAGCACAAGCGCTTCGCGAAAAAATAAAGAAGGAAGAAGAATTGAGACGCCTGACAGAAATGAACGAATCAGTTGACGTCTACGAAGACGAATACAATCCAGATTATTACGATGATTCTCCGTCTTTCGCGGGTCATTCGGCAATGGGGCCACCAGAGCCGAGGTTTCCGATAGCCGGGCCTGCATCTGATCCTGACAATATCCCTTCATTATTTGATGTAAAACCTGAAATTCCGAGTTTGTTGGACATGTATGTGCCGCCACCCGATATAGAAGATGTTATTCAGGAAAGCATTGTAATGGCCAACAGATTCGCGGGACCGCGATACACTGAGCTGTGCTGGAATTGCAACGAGTCTGGACATAGATATATCAATTGCGAAGCTCCGAAAATGAAAAAGTTTTGCTACCGATGTGGTAGTCCCGGATTCGATGTTACCTCCTGTCCGTACTGCAAAATGAAGGAGTAAAGAGGCTAATCATCACTATCACTCAACAGTTTTATAAGACGTTCAGCCAAAAATTAAAGAAAAAACAAGTAATTGAGGTATATTGACAAAATATATACACCAAAGAAAATGAGATGAATCGGCAGCGACCTGTGGAGCTCACGTCTAGTTTATTTTAGATCGGCTCTAATCTCATCCACATTTCTTGCCGCATTAAAAATTGATTAAACTTGTTACTCTAGTGTTCCTTACCCTCTCGATATCAAGCTGAACGAAGTGCTACTTATATGGTTTAAGTGTAATTGAAGGATTAAATTAATTTATGTTTGAATCTTTTTAAAAATTAATAATAGCAATCCATTAGAGCTTCACGTACGTTTCTTATTCTTTATAAGAATTTATTAAGAAAAAAAAACATTGACGAATGAATGTTCGTAAAAAGCTGAGTTTATAATTCATTTAATGCATCTTAGATTAGTAAAATGTAGTTTTTTATTTGTATACATAAATCATAAAATTAATTTTTGTTTCATATTGAGATTCTGATCTTTCTATACATAAACTACATAAATAAAACGAATAAGAGGGATATCAATGCATTATATTCCATTTGACTTAAAAGTAAGAGGGAATACTTTTAATAGCACAAGATTTGATGTAAAAGAATTACTTCTCTGCGTTTATTTGAATTGAACAGGAATGTATACCTTTTCTGAATTATGAGTTTGTCTGAACGTCGAATTGAATTTTAAGATAATAAATTGGTCTACGCCATAACATTTATTCACATAATTAAAAACATGTCTTCTACATTTTAAGATCAAACTGTGAATTTATTTGTAAAATTGCGATTAAACATGTTCTATCTGCACTCTTATAAGTATAGTACAATTATTGCTACTTACATATAGTGAAAAGATTTCATCGTAGTGCAGCAGTTAATGTAAACTCTTAGTCATTATTTCTTATAATCACATCATTTCATTTTTAAATTCTAACTACAATAGCACGAGTGCATTGTTTCTGGCCACCTTAGTACTATTTGCTTAGTGCCGACTACTCCTTTATTTCACGCTGTTATGAAAGTATGGCCAGAAACAGAGCACTGGCCAAAACCGGTGCATTCACCCTTTATTTGGTAGATATTACAAAGATTTACATAAAGTTCTAGCGAACTTCAAAATCTTATGATAAAATTTAATTAGTTAATTAATGATTAGAAATGTAAGTTGTATGTATTAAACATTTAGAAAAGGTGAATTTTCGCTTATACTCATGAAAAATGTAAAATAAATGATATTTTCTTTTTAAAAATAAAAGAGTTTCAAATTGAAAAACGTTATTGTACACTCGACGTGGAAAATATCTGATCGAATGCGTTTCAATTTTTTTAAAATACTGCAATTTCATTGGATTTTATTGGATCGAAAGCACGTTTTCGTTAACCTCTGCATTGGAGGATTTTAAGAAATGTCAAACGCATTCGACCAGATATTTTCCACGTTGAATGTAACTTTATTGATTTTGTATTTTACTAGTATTATCATAATTACAAATTACAATTACTTTTTTTTTACTATTTACAAAATATTTAAATATATATCATTAGAATCACCACTTTACTTCTTTCTTTTATGATTGATGTATACTTAATTAGGAAATTCAACAAATTATAATGCATGGTAAATATAGGTTATACCGCATTTTAATTATTATGAAAGCTTACTTTATGAAATAAATTTTATTTATGGTACTTCAAAATTCGACTTCGCTAATACTGCATATAGGTATCATCGTCAGAAATTGCTGAATGATCAAGTAATTCATCTTGTATGCTGTTACTAATGGAAAGAGGAAATGTATGTCGTATCGAAGTAGCCGATAGCAACGAGTTTATCTTTTATCTTGATGATACATTTTTAGTCAGACATTCAGTACCTTGATAAGGATACGTTCGGATAATAAGAATTGAGAATTTTGTAATGGCGTTATAGTGTACTATATCGAGTGTTTAGAGGGGCCTTAAATCTTAAGAAATATCTTTAAAAAACGTAAAATTTTAAGCGGCTACCATTTTGTTTAATTATTTTGACATAAAAAATTAGATGAGGTGCGGGCCATAGCAAAATTCATACAGATCATTTTGTATTTTTCTACAATTAAACGGCCAAATAAAAAATTTGTGTATAGCTTTTAGATATATGATCACAATATAAAAAGATCCCCATGCTTATATTTAATTTGTATTTATTATATAAAAAAATCTTTAATAATGAATCTTTAGTAATTGTTCAATTTTTCGGTCGGAACTTAAGAATATCCCCTTAACTTTAGTTTGCATTAAGAAAAGAGCCCAGAAAGACCTCAAAAGTCCCCTTAAGAGCTGAGATATACCTCAAAATTCGTTATAAATGGTAAAAAAATGAAGATTTTCAAAATAGTCTGGACGATGAAGGATTCGATGCTGACAATTTCCCTTGGATATTTCAATTGCAATATACGTAATAAAGAGATTTGTGATGTGGAATTGATTTAGAAGAATAATAACAAAAGTTACACGTGTTAGAACATACGACACTTAAAAAAGCCTATTTCTGGATTGTTTTTTCATTAATTTTAATGTATAAATGTTAATATTATTTCTAAAACAAATTCATTTTTAAAACTGCACCATAACTTTGTTGGTATTGTTCTAAAGAGAAACCACAAAAAAATTCAAATGGATTCGTTGCATATTTCATCGCCTGGAACACTTTTAAGCCTGATCGGTAATAAAAATATTAATTTGAAGACAATCAGTGCTTCGTAAAGTATATACACACACATATATATATATATATAGTTACGTGTGTACACTGAAAAAAGAGAATCGCTCTCCTACCATTATAACCTCGAATATATTTTTGTTCGTTACCTTGACAATCCGTATAGCTCCAAGAGCAATACCGATTGCTGCGACAGCTTTACATGTACAGCTTCTGCGTTAAAATGTATTCAAGTATTTCAAAGTAAATATGCGATTAATTTATGCAATTCTCGTTAACAATTTGTTGCTCAAATGTATAATATTTATTTAAAATTTCTTATCCGAGATTGTTAATCAAACTGAATGTAAAAGTTGTACTTTTTGATTAATGTTTTGGTTACTTGATACAACCATAGCAAGATACCCCTGGACAACGTGGTGTTTACTAGCATTTCACCGCTCTGAAATACGATTGTAGCTACAAGATTCTGTCCTTACATTAACTGCAAGATTATAACGCGCATTAATTTACTTGTAAAGAAAAATTCTTTCGGCAAATGGCTAGTTATATCGATTACAGGTACAATATTATTCTATTCAACGAAGCATAACCTACGAAAAATTAAGAGTTTTTACTTACCAGCAACATATTGAAATATAAAATGTTTTTCACTTTTCAATAATTATGACCTTTTTAAGATAATTTATTAAAAATTTATTTAATAATGATGATGTAAAATGTTAATTATAAAATTTTTTCATATTTTCATTTTGTATTTTATTATATTAATAGATTCTTTGAATATAGAACCGATTATAATCATATAGACGTATTAATTAGTGTAATTAAAATAAAAATGATATCGTAATCTCTTTTTTCAGCTTATATTTTGATCTTTTAACTATATATATAATCGATATATAGAATCGATATATAGCAAAATTTAAAAATAGATTTTATCGTAATTTTTGACAATTTTCGAGTGGGCCACATCCTTAACTAAAATCAATTACTCCATTCTAAATTACATAATAGCGGCCTACGTCACATTTCGAAGAAACGGCGCCACCGAGTTCGAACGGCGACACTTCCAGGCAAAATTTCAAACGAAAGCACCCTCCTCCCCAATAATACACCGACTCACAAAGCCAACGCTCGACAGGTAATCAGCGAAGCGCTTAATAAATCCAAATGAAAATCCAAATCCAAATCCTCGATATGCCGTAGACGCGCGTCGGAGGGGTTAGGGAGGGAGAGGCCGGGAATATATAACGATTATTGGAATCGCGCGGGCGCCTGTCGTTTAATTAACAATATAGGAGTAGCCGCGGATACAGGATACGCGGACCGATAGGATTGGAATGGAGCGAGTTGCGCAACGCTGCGCCCCCTAATTGAACGTAAATATCGACGTGTCGCGCGCAATGATGATGTTGACTGTTGCGTAAAGACAGCGCCTGGGGATGATTCGTGCTCACGGACAATCGTTTTCTATGCGTCGACGTGTATTAGACGTGCTACTGACGTTTACGGTCAGTGGTGCTCTGGCCGAATACCCTGAATTTGCGTGTCGTAGGGCAGGATGTTATATACTCAGGTACATTAGCAAATTTCCCATTTCTCAATTCGAATAGCAAAGATTGTAAGTTATAGGTTTTGTAAATCTTGTATGTAACATTATAATCGTTTACATTATTGTTTGCTAGAAATTTTTTCCTATTTGGATTTCGCTACATTTATAGTTAGATACTTCTGAAGCAATCGTGTAAATGTCGTGCAAAAAAGGGTCAAATAAACGATGATACAATTTAATTTTTATAGAAAAAGTCTTGTTCTTTTCCATTTTGAAGTCAGATTTTCGAAATATTTCTATGAATGAGCTTTTGCCGCCATAACAATGAGTGCATCATTTTTAGTAGGTATACTTCACAAATAAATAAAAGTGTCGTTTCGCTGATATTTATTTTTTCTCGTGCGATTCAACCTAAAATAGTACAATGTAATTGTTGTTCAATATGGCCACTGCAACTGTTGCTTACATTTCTAATTTCATATGAACACCTGCTCACCGATGAACGGTTGTAGATATTGACAGGTATGCACATCCATATATAACGATTGATTGCGGGGGAGGGCAGGGAGCAGGTATGATTTTGTGTGTATTTAAGGGCTGCTTCTTGAGACAGAGCTGCAGCTCGGAGCAGAAGAATAAATCAAATTGTGTACGACCACGAGAGCGAACGAACGTATTTGTTGAGTAACGTGTTTTGTTTGATTTTGCAGCTTTCGTAGAATCTAAGCTTTATGTAAATAGTTCTTTATAATATACAAGGTAACACAGAAAATTTATATAATAATTTTAGATTTTTAAATAATGAATAACGTATAATAATAATAAATATTATTAAGATAGTTCTTGCTTGCAAAATTGCAAGTATGTACAAGTCCTTTACTCGTACCCAGAATTTTTTATTGACTTATACAAATTTCTAAGTGATTTAAGTTTAAATAACTTGTCCCAATACTTACTGTTTCAAGATTTTCGAAGTGTATTATGAGTTTCTTATGATCACTAAAATATATATTTTCTTTAGTTTCCTTGGGCAATATAATTATTATTACTATTTAAATTAACAAAGTGAAATATCAATTTGTCCAAAATTTTCCAGAAAATCTGATTTTGAAATTCTTGTAATAGTCTTTTTTTTTCAATTCTTTGAAATTGCTGCAATGTAAGGGATTATGATGGCTTCGTTGTATCCCTATATTTGCGAACAATACACATTCAATAGTCTTAAAGCAATATATAAATGTAGACTATGTGAATATTAGCTTTAATCTTAATAAAATAATAATAATACTTTATAGATATTACTACCAAATACATATTAACAAACGGTATGTTACAATATTTTGGATTATAGACGATATTGAAAAAGGCAGTACAATGATCCATAATTGATTTGTATAAAGCTATCTTAAATTCACGTTTGTGTTAATTTTCTTTATAACTTTATAAGAATAATTTAATTAAGTATTACAAGTAATACAATAATTATATACGTAATAAGACTGCATTGTTACATAGAAATTAAATATATACATGAAAAGTTTTTTAGATTCATTATCATAATAATTATATTTATTACTTATCATTTCATAATTCGTGATTTTAATAATTTCTAGGTGATAATGAGAAGATAATTCTGCAGAAATAGGCCATTCCAATGAGAAATTCATTCCTTTTTAGCAAAAATAAGTCTTTAGTTTCTATAAATTATGCATTTCATCAATCTAGTTCTTATAATTATATTGTGCAATGTTCAATGTAAAAGTGAGACGTGCTCGGCAAATGATGAGGGTTCTTGCGACGAAAATACAGAAAATTCAGTCAATAAGTACTCAAAAGGTTTGTATGAACTTTATTTATACATAAAAGGACAAAGAAAATGTTCGACTTTAAAAAGAAAATTACAAATTTTTTCGTTTTCCTAATTTTTCTACACGTGAGAACCTCAAAATGTTGTCAACTAAGTGTATTATGGATTAGATCAAAGTGACCCATTTCAGATCTTATAATGGGGTTTAAATTCTTTTTGACCGTACATATGAAGCCGAGAAAACTTAAAAATTGACAAACAATACTACTGCAAAAATTCTTCTAAACAATAAGTCTAAAGCCCATTTCTAAATACTTTATCGAAAGTTTTATTTTTAACTTTTTGAGGGTCTCGGGTAACATCAAACAGGTTAATATTAAATGGAAATCAATCAACTAAATTGATTGGTATTAATGTGAAATACAAATTTTCAGTCTTATTCAACGTAAACATTTTCTGTTTGTTAATATTAGCTGAAAATCAATAGACCCTATATATATATATATATATATATATATATATATATATATATATATATATATATATATATATATATATATATATATATATATATATATATATATATATATATATAGGGTCGAACTACTCGAACTTAAAGAAATATGGAAAACGCCCACTTAACAGTATATATGTATATATGTATATATATATATATATATATATATATATATATATATATACACATATATACATATATACTGTTAAGTGGGCGTTTTCAATATTTCTTTAAGTTCGAGTAGTCTTAAATGGCTCAATTAGCATCACATTTATATTCTTTTTCTCTGGAATAAATAAATATTTCTAAAAAAACGACATACTACTCCCTCCGTATTCTTACTAGGAACCTTCAGTTAAATTTTCAAAAGCTTTCATTATTAACTATCGGAGAAAAATATACAACTATAGTTAAATTTTCAAACGCATTTTTCTCCGAGAGATAATAATGAAAGTTTTTGAAAATTTAAATGAAGGTTTCTAGTAAGAATACGGAGGGGATAGTATGGCGTTTTTTAGAAATATTTATTTATTGCAGAGAAAAAAATATAAATGTGATGCCGGTAGGGTAGGGATTATTAGTTCACTTTCATATCTCCTTAAAAAGTGTTCCAATCATTATGAGCCAACAAGGAACAACAGCTACTTCTACACTAAAGGCAACAAACACCATCAAGGAAAAAACTGTATAAAACTCGGCTAATAATCGCAATACCCATAACGTTACAGATGCAAACACGAGGCAGGCCAAGTACTTGGCGGCGATCGCGGAGGCGGAGGCCAATTACGTCGAGTGCGAGTCGAAAAAGTGCAGGTGCTTCGCCGACGTGATAACGAGGGACTTGGCGGCTTTTGCCCGGCGCGGAATCGACCAGAAGTTAATTGAAGCTTCCAGACCTAGGTGACGATTGCCCCACCTCACCCCCAAGAGAAAATTAAACGTCCCGAATATATATAGCGCGCCACCCCCTTCACGAGCGGGGCTGTTCTTTTCTCCCTCCTTCGATTTGCGCGTGCTATGCATTTCCGCACGAGCAGAACTATCTAATTAATGTTCTCTTTTCATCTGCTGTTTTCTTTCGCCAGGGGAACGTTTTATCAGATAATAGACGGAAAATTGTACAGGGAGAAAAATTGCATGTTCCCGTCGCGATGCGCCGGCGTGGAGCACTTCATTCGAAAAGTCATAGCCAACGTGTCGGACCTGAGCTTGGTCGTGAACACGCGGGACTATCCGCAATCGAGCAGGCACTTCGGCGAGCCGCTGCCGGTGTTTTCCTTTAGCAAGGTGAGAAAAAAGCCGACGAACAATAAACAATTGTATTTATTGGTGAATAAATAATTTAGGTCTAGATATGAATTCTACATTTTATAGTTATTGATGTATCCACATGCGGATGTTGTCAGTAGTTGGAAATTAATTCAGCAATTATGTTGTTATCAGTTTGATAATCACAAAGCTCACATAACAAATTCTCCCGATATAAGGCCGATCAGTTACTCGCTTTCCCAAACTTTGCGTACACATTTAGAATATAAAAAGAAAATTTTAGGCCAAATTAAATATTATAAAAAAGATAATGTGCCGTCGCCCAATACGAAGAATGACGCACTTCAGTTTTACGAAAAAAAGACACTATTTTATTTTACATTTATAAAAAAATATTATGTTAGGAAATCTCAAAACTCTATCAACGCGTTCACTCTATTGATGTTTTATTTTCGTACTTTGATGGAAAATTCTTTTACTATTTTTATCAGCTTTTTACCGCATGAATATAACAGGATTTTGTTAAAAACTTAAATTCGTTAGTCATTAAGTAAAATACCCTGAAAGTTTCAGTCTGATCCGTTGAATCGGTGTGGTGCAAGAGACTTCTAAAGCAATACAAAGATTTAAAATTTTAAAATTTTAATTTACTGTGACATCTACTTAAAATCTTAAAATACTTTAAATTTAAATCTACCGTTTAAAGAGCGGATTCTATTTAGAGACACTAGGTCGTATTGAAACATTCATTCTAGATATCAGAAGAGAAAAAAAGTGATTATTTCGATTAATTTATTGTTTTTTTTTCGAAAAATAACAAGTATTGGTTTTACAATTAAAAACGCTTCCGTCAAAGCGCTTTGCGTTATAAAAAATTTTTAATAAAATTCTACTTTCTGTATCTTTTTAATTTGTTTTATATTAAAGAATAGTTACAATTCAAAAATAATTCAAATATAAAGGTGCTGAAAACAAACCTACTGCTCCGGTACAAAGCAGGATTCAGGAGATGAGAAATTAATAATTTAATCACAGTTTTAACTTTGATAATTATATTTATTCAATTGCGTAACCCATGTATTCCTGTGACGCATTTACGCTGAAAGCCGGCGCTTTTCCTGCTTGTCACGCGATGTGAACCTTTCGGGAGTCAATGCTGGCCTTCTTTTTATAAGTTTCGTTCGGGAAACGCTCGCTCTTGAGACTAAAACATATGCTCAACCTTTAACCGCGGCCGATTTCACTCTGTTATCTTTCTTTCATAACACTGTAGCTATTGCTTTGCAGCAGTTTAACATTACATATTTATTTTTAACACACCCAGCCATAAAGTACGTACTTTTTCCCCGCCGAGACAGGAATAAAGCGCTACATTAAATCCCTACCCACACTCTAGTCCCCGCCGCGAGGAGGCTAGGAAATTAATATGTAGCACTATTTTTCCTCTTCGGCGGTGAACGAGTACGAACTTTTTGGTAGGTACGTTAAAAAGTTGTATATTACACGCGTGAATAAAGTGAACCAGCGATTGCCAGCGTGTGTGACGCCATTGCTCCGCTCGGGCGCCAAACCACACGCAGGCATTTAATGGCTCACTTTAGTCCCTAGGTGCATAATATACTATTATTATCAATTTAACATTATTATATTCGCCGCCAATTTTATTTTACAATAATTAACATCACTTCTGTCGGTAACACCTACATTGAAAATAAAATAGTATCTTAAAGTTTGTTGTATTAATTTTAATGCGCGTATATAGTATTATTTCTATGATGATATTCTAAATATCGAAATCATATGTATTTCCGTGCATTCTAAAGCTTTTGATTTAGGTTGATCTACCAAAATGTATGCGGTTTAAGTTACCTACAAAGTTATGTTCTAAAATATGTCTTACGACAAGGATTCTTCGTCATTTACATTTCAGAACTTATTATTCATAAATAATGAAAATAGTATTGTTAATACAATGGGTTATATTTCATTATGTTTTTTCAGCAAGTGCTTTATTTACCAAAAAAAAAATATTTTTGCAGTAGTCGACCATCCCTGATTTGCTATTTTTGCTTTGCTTAAATATAAGCGTGTCAACAAAAAGAAATATCTTGAAGCGAAATTAAAGAAAGTACCTATTCTTCTATATTTTCGCAGACATCTGACTATTACGATATTACGTATCCTGCATGGGCCTTTTGGGAGGGTGGACCGGCAATTTCTCTTTATCCGCGAGGTCTCGGTAGATGGGATTTACACCGACAATCCCTGAATGAGGCGAATGAGAAAACTCCGTGGGATGAGAAGGAGGAGAAAGCTTTCTTTAGAGGCTCGAGAACGAGCTCCGAAAGGGATAACTTAGTTCTGCTCAGTCGAGCCAAACCGCAGCTCGTCGATGCACAGTATACGAAAAATCAAGCCTGGAAGTCGGATAAGGTATTTTCGTTCAAAATAGCAATGTTAAATGAAATAAATATTTTCTATCTAGTATTGAATACAGATGATTCTAATAAAGTAAAATTTTATATTTAGTTTAATCTTTAGATGATTTTATTATCTAAAACCTATTTAAAAAGCTGCAACAATATAAGAATTTATGAATGTAAATTTTTGGCTAATTATATAAATTAAATTAAAATACTTTACACCTCAACATTTTTAATCGTTCTTATAATCTGTAACTACGATTACTATTAGATATTCATAAACTAATGCTAAAATACCAATAATAAAACAAAAGATATAACGTCATGTAAATATAATTTAGAATATAAGTTACTTGGAATAATAATTTTAGGATACGTTAAATTTACCACCTGCTAAAGAAGCATCATTGGAGTCGCACTGCTCTTACAAATATCTCTTAAATTATCGAGGCGTTGCGGCTTCATTCAGACACAAGCACTTATTCCTCTGCGGCTCTCTAGTCTTTCATGTCGGCGATGAATGGACGGAATTTTATTATAACGCCATGAAACCGTGGATTCATTACATTCCAGTGCCTAAGGATGCGTCACAAAAACAGCTAGAGTATGTGTATACCTTTTTTGCATTTCTTATTCCATTTTTTGTTGCATTGTCGTTCAGCTACGAAGTTCAAAATCTCACAAAATCGATAAGAAAATATACATTATAATTTAAAATTAATTTTTCACTTGATTGTAGAGGGAAATTTGTCTCTTTATTTATTTACTGAAATAGCACAAGAGTTCACTCGAAAGAAAGTTTTACAGTTTCATAAAAAGAGAACATTTTACTGTATAATTTTATTTTAGAAATAATTGAAATTCTGTTACACTTTAGAGATCTTATTCTATTTGCGAAAGATAATGACGTTATCGTGAAGAAGATCGCCGATCGTGGAAGGAATTTCATTTGGGAAAGACTTAAATTATCTGACGTGACTTGTTACTGGAAAAAGCTGATTCGCCGATACTCGAAGCTATTTAAGTACAAACCAAGTCTAGATGAAGACGTAATCAAAGTTTAAGTTAAAGGTGAGAATTTGCAAAACTGAATTGATATACCAATTGAGTTATGTTATTTTATGAAACGAGACTATTGTAATCTATTTTTATAACATTGTTAATTGTAAATTTAATTTATAGTTTATACATATATATGTATTAACGTTTTCAGATATGCACGAATACCAACGTATATTAAGTGAAAAATGAATGAATGCAATATTAAGAACTTCCTGAATCTCAACTTTGATGCAGCCGAGTACGAAAGATTATGAAAAACATAAGACTTATAATAATAGCCTGTATTCAAATACATCAGTATTATCAAGCTACTACGTTCCTGCAGGCCTTATACATGACATAATAAACATGTTTATGTTATTGATCGTTAATATATTTATAGGTATGCATTTATAATTCTTTTTATAAGGATTATATTTTAATATTTTTCATTATAAGAAATGTGAACATTAAATGACAATCATTTTTGAATTTATACTTGGGTAAGAATTTTAACATTTTGTATAAATATAAATATAAATATAAATATAATATTTTTCAATAACGTTTTTATTCTATCAGTTACGTCATTATTTCCTTGATTTATTTATCAGTAAAAGTTATAATGTTATCAGATAGTCGAATCCTTATATTCGCACTACAAATTAAGCTATGCTATAAGTTTCACTTTTCTAAGCACCAATTTCCAAATTAATTAATTACCAATGACAGTCTGGAAATATATACTTATAATTTATTTAATAAAAACATAGAAATTGGGTTATCGTGTCTGGATTCAGAAATTATTACAATTAACAATATATGTTGAGTATAATACATGTATGACGAGGATAATTAGACAACGCTCCATCAGACTTTGGTTAACGTCCTGTAGCATTGAGCCGTAATAAGCTATAAAACAATAATTGTAACTAATTATTGAAATGTTTGTACGATGTTAATACGAACATTCGTTTCTTAAAAATGATTTGAACGTCTATCTTTGATAAAATTTAGATGATTGCTTCTAACAGCAAATTGTAGACGAGATTTTTAGAGTGTCTCATACACTCTTTAACAAAAAATCTACTATATTTATTAGAACAACAGAAACAACTACTCCGCGGGCAAATACCCCTCCCAGCATTGAATTAAACTGTTAATTCATAAAATATGTAGATTTAATTTAACATTAAAAAACCCAAACATTTTTTGTATTTATTCTGCAAATTGAAATTTCTGTTTAGCAATAAAGGATATTTCTTTTTAGTAATAACCATTTAAAAGTAGGTTTCTGCTAAACCTATTACATCGTATTATTAGTTTTTCACTGTATTTATATGTAAGGCTCATTCTTAGAGAGAAGAGTCTACCTCTTCAAAGCAAGAAATAAATAGGTTCTTCAATATTATAAATGTAAAGATTAAAACGTTTCGGCCTCAAGACTCCCTGTAGGCCTCATCCGTATGATCAGGCCGTCTCTATCACAGAAGCACGTATATTTAAAAAAATAAATAAAAAGTTTTTTAACGGTATATCAAAGAAAACAACCAAATTTAATTACTTTTTTCATACCTGTAACATTGTGTAGAAACAATGTAACACGCATCACATTTTTCTTCTGCAAAATTTATAATTACAATAGAATGATAAATTCAAACAAAAATTATATTAAAAACCAAATTATTAAATTTGACTTGAAAAGAAAGACAAACTGTCAAATCGGGAGGTGATTTTTGTAAAATTTTAAATTTTCCGAGCCGAACAGAACCAAAAAGGTGAAACTTTACCATGAAAATAACATACTGTAGTACGAAATGTTAGTAGAATTCTAAGCGTGTAACATGCAATAAAATAATGTATATAAATGGAAGGTATTTATATTATGATATATAATGGTTATTGTTAAGACATCCTTCTTCTTTACAATACCATAATAGAAAAAAGGAGATTTTAAATCAATTCTAATTAAATGTAATGCATTCTTTTTATCTTGTACCAATAATAACAAAAAGGGATGAATAGAAAAGAGGAGGATGGGGGCGGTTGATTGTATAGTAATCGTGAAAATTTATCTATTGCAAAGGATTACATTTTTAGGCCTTATTTCTATAATATAAATAATTTAAGAATTGTGTGTTAATTTTGTAATTTCTTATAAATTTAACAGTAAATCTAAAATTCGATAATGTACAATTTTCTTTTAATTAGAAACATACTTAAAAATGGTTTTCCCTTTATTGCTAAAAAGAAATTTCAATTTGCAGGATAAATACAAGAAATGCTTGGATTTTTTATGTTAAATTAAATCTACATATTTTATGAATTAACAGTTTAATTCAATGCTGGGAGGGGTTTTTGCCCGTGGAGTAGTTGTTTCTGTTGTTCAAATGAATATAGTAGATTTTTTATTAAAGAGTGTATTGAACACTCTAAATAACAGTAACACTTTTTATCTGTTTAACAAGTTTGCGAGAAACTTGCAGAATAAATACGAAAAATGTTTGAATTTTCAATGCTAATTACATTTATATATTTTATGCATTAACAGTGTAATCCAATGAGTAGTTGTTTCTGTTGTTATATTAAATATAGTAGATTTTTTGTTAAAGAGTATGAGATACTCCAAGCAGTTCGTCTACAATTTTCTGTTGGAAGCAACCATCTAAATAATTGTAACATTTGTAATGGATTTAATCAACGTAATTTTTTTATTTAAATTAATCGCACTATCCTGGTAAAATTTAATTTATATAAGTATTTAAAAAATGTTGATAATTAATTCAATCTCTTTAAATTAAATAGTTAAGAAGACTAATGAGCGGTGAATTTAAAATAGTCGATAACTAATTTATAAGTATATGAATTACAATCATAAGAATTTGATGAATTTCTGATTTGATGAACTAAAATAGATTCATTCGTAACTTATCGTTAGCACAATCCACTTTATTTTGACGAGAATCACAAGATATTGCTTTTATTGGCGTTTCTTTGTATGATATTTATTCTTACTTAAAAACGTACCTTTTCGCTTTTAATGATATAAGTGGCTTTTAACTGGCCCATATAATTTTTCATTTCATCATTTTGTGCATTGTTCTGCGGTCTTGTAATTCAAGCAAATATGTTCTAAAACTTATACGCATAGCATTTAATTTCCATGTACATATAATACATGTAAATTTTTATAAAATACGTACTAAAAAACAAAACATGAATTATTCAAGTGTCATGCGTAACGTAGTAAAAGTTATTTTACTTCCTTATCAAATAAGCACTGTGATAGTGAAAAAAAGGTAAATAAAGAGCATGTTAAAATGTGTTTTCATGCATTTAGAAACGATTAAATGAAATACACTATATTTAGAAAATGTCTGTATGTGTATGTATGTATATGCCTGATTATTATGAAATACTTGGTCAAAATTAATTTTATTAAGTTTTATTTATTTTTTCTGCACGGTAGGGACCAACACAATTTTTATTGATAGTTAAATTCGATTTGGTTCTTCATTCAGTTTTTAGAGATTTTGGGCTGTTAGAAATACTATAATCGAATCAGCATAAAATTGCCTATCTTTCTTCATCTGAAATTTTTAATAAAATTCTCTTATTTTGATACATACGGGTCTGAATTTATAGTCGTCTCTCAGATCTTAAGAGCTGAGTATTTCTCAAATTTCTAACTCATTGGTACGTTTTTTAGTGTTTGCATAGTTCATAGCCTATATACTGTTACATAATGACACGTCACGATACTTGCGAATTGCGTATTCGCTAATTTCATACATCGAAACGCGCAAATATTCAAATTGAAAAGTAACTCCAAAATACATAGCATTCATAATTTAGTAGATAGTCTTCTAGAAATTCGTTACTCAAATAAATCACTCGACAGCGCAAAGGATCGGACAGGAAATACAAAAATAACAGAATGAAATTCTAAGTGGCTCGCACAAGTAAACAAGACCATAAAAAATAAGTAAGAGAACCAACAGCGCATTTCTCGCTCGATGCATACAAAAGGCGTCTCATAAATTTCCAAAGAAAAGCTCGGAAATCTGAGTGCATTTCATCGGTCGAAACAGCTACACGACAAGCACATGAGCAGAGACACGTGTGCTCATAAAAGGGTCGTAGGAAGTCGAGGAACGGAGAACAAAAAGAGAGAGAAAGCACGTACCTACACGCAGTCCCAAATCGAGAGCAAAGAGAGGGAAAAGCCCGATCGCTACCCTTTGACCTTCGCTGATTGGCCACGACTAGAGAGCGAGGGTGAAGACAAGAAGAACGGCACCAGAGCGCGGAGTTTGGAAGCAGCAGAGAGGAGAAGAGAGCGGCAATCCTGCCCGAGGCGCAAAAGCATTACGTTCTTGACAATATATAGAAGGACTTAGACGGTTAAGCTAAGTCCTTGTTTAAACTAAACTCAAGTATTTTATTTAGACTCCTTTTATGTCCTACTAAAAGCATTCCTTGAATTTCACATTAATAATACAAATATAATAATAATTATAATCTTGATAAATTCATTTTAAATACTTTCAAATTACGCGCCCGTAAATCCACGCTACCACTTCGGACCCAACGAGCTGGGTCATCACAATACTAAAGGCAGCCATAGATTATACAAATACTAGAAAACGTACCAATGAGTTTGCGATCTGAGAAATACTCAACTTTCAGTTAATTTCTTACACAGATGTGATGTGACTTACTGTGACTGTTCCGTGTGATTCGGCACATGCCAGATTATGTCGCTGACTAACCATCTACCTATGCTGCGTAATCACAGCTTTAAGAGCTCGGAAAGATGGAAATAAGTACTACATAAAGTTGAGACAATATGTAAAAAAATTTAATTGTCAACAAACATGATGACAATAATCTGTCATTACAGTAGCTTTTTTTTCCCTTTACACAATCGCCCTTCCCTTCTACCTCATTTCCAGCTTATCGAGCTCTTATGATTACGCAGCATAGGTAGATGGTGAGCAAGCGACATGTTCTGGCGTGTGCCCTATCACACGGAACAATCACTGTCACAGTCACATCACATCAGTGTGGAAAGTCCCTCAAGATCTGCGGGACTTTACACACTGATGTAATGTGACTGTGTCTGTGATTGTTCTGCTTGATCGGTGTGATTCGGCAGTTGGCACTATAGTAAAATAATAACAAGGTGTGCTTTGTAGGGGGGTCTGAAATTCGGTTTGTTCTGCGCAGACATGGCGACGTGACCAAGCGGGAGCCATGTTGAAATTTTGAACTGGTGGGTCCGGTGCAGAAGAAAAATGTAATAGACATATTTTGCGTAAAAACATGGTAACTTGCAGTGGTAAAAGCTGTAAAAATTACGGTGCTAATGTAAAGAATGAAAATATATATTTTTATTCGTTTCCAGATAAGTTGATTATATTTCTTTTATAATTTTATAATTTTTTTTTATAAAAATTGACTTTTACCGTATTCTTATTTAAAAAGTCGCGTCAGTCATGCTATTGGTTACTCGAGGCAACATGGCGCTCGCTTGGTCAAAGCGCTCATTGATTGTTGTTATATCCTACGGTTGTTCTATACGAATAGATCAGCCTTATTCCACATTCAAAAAACCGCGAAAAGGTTTCCCTTTCAAATTATAATAAATAATGGTTAATGACTCCTATTTTAAGTAGCTAAATAAATAATAATAATAATATTGCCAGAATAAAAAGACTGTTGATTTCATAGAATCAAAAACCGGGAAAACTACCGGGAACAAGTATCGCGAGACGAATCCGAGTCAAATCCCGAGAAAACAATGTCAACTCTATATTTGTAAACAATTCGGAGAAAACAAGTATCGCAAGACGAACCCGAGTCAAATCTCGAGAAAACAATGTCAACATTATGTTTGTAAGCACTTCGGAGAATCGAGCCAGCTAGGTAACAGATTTTTTCCAAAAAATCCACGCCAGAGACGAAGGGCCACCCGCCTCTACATACGCGTCTGCGCAAAAACAACAAACAAGGAGAAAGGTACACAAGACACCTCTGACCACGCCGACATCCACGGAATTTGGGCATAATAAACGGAAAATTCCCTGAAGACCAAATTCCTGGGAATCAACTACAAGTACACTGGCCCTGGATTTCTGCACGTTAACTTCACAACAGTTTATTCTCTGATTTTTACAAGTCATTCATCAATTGTCAAAACAGAAATTCTTCTAAGTTTTTATCAAATTAAAACTTTAAAATAATTCATAGTCTATTCATTTCGAATTCCCACTCGACGCGCACTTCAGTGCCTTATAGACAAATCGAACTCTCTCAATTAATTCGAATAATATCGAATCGAAGGCTTGGGCTTAACAATTGGCGACAGCAGCTAGGATTCTGTCTAACTTGAGTGGGATTATTCAACTTAAGTGAAATTTACCAACTTAAGTTGAAGTTGATCTGCATCAAGGAAACTTTTCAAACTAAATTTTGGAAATCTCGGATCAAAATTCTACGTCCGGACTGGTGCTCGATTCCGGAGGAATATCGTCAGAAGACAAAGGTAATAATGGAAGTAGCACGGTAGAACAACCAGAATCCTTAATCGACGGGTATTATCAAGTTATAAACAGATTTCTTCTGATTCTCTCCCTGATTCTAATAGTGCTACATGTCTTAGACAACCTTGCGTCGAAATAAATTTTGTAGAAAGTATCGAAAAAACTAGATTTATAAAAATTATAGCACTAAAATTAATTCCAGAATTTGATGGTAAAAATATTGCAGTAACTAAATTCATTCATGAGTGTCGAGATATTGAGAAACTGATTGACACCGCTAAAAAATTGATTTACATAAGATTAGTAAAATCTCGCGTAACGGGACAGGTCAATCAGTATCTCGAATATAAACAATTTGAGACTTTTAGAACAATTGCTTGTTGGAACGTGAATGAGGAGCGGCATCACGAGATGGCGTGTGTGCTGCGGTTTTACGTGCGCGCTGCGGTGTGTTTGTAGGGTTAGACCTGATAAAAACGTCAACGGGGCAGCACGTAAAAAAAACCGCTTTTATTTTAGCTGTTTTGCTCGGCTCAGAGGTTATTTTAGCACACACACGCTTTTACTTTTTTCCGCAATTCGGACTCCACGAAAACGAAATTAGGAGAAGACGCGCGAACGGATAAAGGAGAGATTCGTTTCCGGGAGCCGCGGAGAGTTGCCTCTGAACCTTGATGTTGATTGAGGTCGCCAACTGCAAAAGGGTAAGTTTTGAGAGGAAAAAGGGAGTTTTAGCGAGACGGCTGGTTTTTTTAGCCGCAGTGACTCCTCGTACGACACGAGAAAATTGGCGAGACACTTCACGTCTCCAGCCGCATTCGCAACTCGTGCAACACGAGAAATTTGGCGAGACACTACGCGTCTCCAGCCGCATTCGCAGCTCGTGCAACACGAGAAAATTGGCGAGACGCCTCGCGTTTCCAGCCGCATTAATTGCTCGTGCGACACGAGAAATCTGGCAAGACGATTCACATCTCCGGCCGCATATATTGTTTGTGCGACATGATACATTTGACGAGACGACTCACGTTTCTGGCTGCATTTATTGTTCGCGCAACACGAGCGTTTTGGCAAACCGATACATTTCTCTTGTCGTATTCCTGCTGCAAGGGGGGTTTGACGGGGCAATCGGCATTTTTGGTCGCATTACGTTATCATGCGGTCTTATGATGTCGGGAATTGCTGTTGTATGGGTCGATCGGCATGGGTCTCTAACGATGGCGTGCGTTCTCGTGCATCGCGATAGTTTTGCAAAGCGACTTCCGACTCCGTACGCGCTTGTCCGCGCGTTATTGGCGTATTTGGTTATCGGTCGGTTTTCGTGAATTGCTTAAAAAATGAGGAATCAGTATTTGGGTTCATGGTTTTATTACACGAGTTCAAATACATGAGTATTTAATCTGCTCTTTTTCGACTGTGCACAACTTAAATTGAATTTCGCGCGCACAAAGGTTAGGTAGGAAATTTGTATATCTTATACACTCATCGATATATAACTACACAGGTTTTGCTGGAAGCTTGTGAGCACGTTTTCATTGCTTAAATAATTAAAATCTGCTTACTCCCCCGCGATTACTTTAGCACAACTTCAAACTGAACTTTCTAGCATTTCACAAAAACTTAACTAAAATGTTTCCAAATATGGTCTTAGAATATCACAAATTTTACATAAAATTTTAGAGCTTGTGAATGAAAATTACAAAAATGAAGTTGCTAAAGGGATCACACAAGGAATGACAGATAACGCTATTAAAAGTTTTACTATTGGATTAAATGAAAGAATTACTAATAGTATGAGTCAGATACAGCCAAAAACTTTAGAAGAAGCTATATCAATAGCTAAAGTTTGCGAAATTAATTTATTACATAGCGATAAAGTTCTTGGTATATCAGAATGACAGAGTGGTTTAATTCCATCTTCTAACCGCCATAGAGATTATAGAGTTCGAGGTTTAGAATAAAGCAGAGAATTCTCTAAACCACGTAAAAAAATTCGGCGCTGTTCCAGTACGGAGACCTGGGTTACATTGCTAAATATTGCTCACAAGCTCGATTTAACACTTGTTGTAACTATTGTAAAATCATGACCATAACTACGCTAACTGTAAGGCCAGAAAAAATAATTTAACTAGGTCTAACACAAATTCATCAAGATGGTCTCAATTTAGTAACAAACATTTAAACTCGAGACACGCTCAATAAATAGACGTGATACTGTACGTAACGAGGAAAAGCGTCAGCAGAAATGAAATGTGAGGAACTACAAGTTCTTTCAATAAACTCCACGGAGTCCTCAGCTTCGGTGGTGGTGGAAAGTATGGACCTTATCAACAACAACGGTTTACTTTAGATACTTACAGGGTCAGAAATTAATACTATTAAATTAAAAAAATTACTTAATGAGAATACTATAGATGCTTCGAAAATTTTCAGGCTCACGGGAATAGAAGCCGGACTTGTTAGGTCGATTGGGGATATAACTATAAATATAGATGGTTCTCCGTGTAAAATGCATATAGTCCCGAACCACTTACCAATAACCCAAGACGGTATTTTAGGATTGGAATTTTTACGCAATTTCCGGATAACCTCTCACTAGATTTTACGACTTAAAGATATCTGACTATTAAAATACCGGCTAGAACGCGTAAATTACTAAAACTTTCCATTAAAAACCCAAAAATAATGGAGGGATACATTCGTAGAATCTCGACCGAACCTGGCATTTTTATCGGTGAAAATCTAGTTAAAATAGATAACTATAAGGTAAGTCTTTTTGCTATTAATACCACTACTAGAGATGTAGAGATCAGACTACCCTTTTTAGAATTAAAAGAATTTGAAACCCTTGAATCACGTAAAGTTCGAACTACGAAACAGATCAATTCGCCCAGACGCTCTTAAAGAAAGAATCGCCAAATTAAAAGAACAATTAAAATTAGACGAACTGAATAATGAAGAAAGAAAGAGCATAGAGCATCTTCTTCATAAAAACCCTATGGAATTTCACTTAGCCAGTGATAAATTAGGACATACTAATATCGCTAGTCATAAAATCAAAGTTCCGAACGAGAAGCCTATTAATGTTAAACAATATATAAATTAGGTATCTCGGACATGTAATATCTAGCGAAGGCTTGAGTGAGTCCCGACCCAAACAATACTTTTGGGTTAGTGGTTAAGGTATTGCCTTGCAACTCTGTTAGTCAGACTCTTGAATTTCGTTAACGTATAAGCAATATATAAGCCGTAATAGAAACAATATATTGTTGCTATATGATATATGAAAAATTGATCTTAATAAGACAACAACAATACGCAATATCGTTATTATTTATTAATCGAGGGGATATGAAATACCAACCCGATTTCTACCTTACCGGCTTTTTACTTTTTATCTAATATTTGTGTTGTACCTTCTGATTGTAACTTTAAAATAGTTGTAATGTTCAACAAACAAATACATCCGTTATTTCCACTCAACAACCATTCTTATGCCATTTAATAAAAAAATTTGTTTGTTTGATAAAATATATTTAAATTTATGAGAAAAGACCAAGAAAACCACCTTTAAATTGCTATATCTCTTAATAGTTCAAATGACAATAAAAGAAGAAAATCTGCCCTTTATCACTGATGGGCTGTTCAAAACGATCTTTGATAGATGATAGTCGATGATATTATTTATAAAGCTGAACCCAACAATACATAAGCAATAACAATAGTATAGGAGATAATTATAACACAAAAAATAAAAACAACCATAATAAAATGTTAGCATTTATTACAAAAATACAAAATGAGACTACACAAATCCTTTTATAAAACATACTAGCAGTACATGTTTATCAAAATCTAAAATGTTATTAGCTATGCAGGAAAATAATGAGGAATGAACTAGTAAATCGGATTTCAAAAGACAACAACAAAAACCATCGACACCAAATTTAAATAGGCCAAAAAGAGAGGTAAACCTCGCAAATCTGAGCTACTCGACCATTCCTCAAACTCAACCCCTAAACTTTTAAAAGTTAAAATTAGAGACACACAGGATGCAACCATCCTCGAAGAAGGGAACAGACGAGTTTGGCCAAATAGTTTTATAAAAAGTCTCTCAAACATCTTTTATGAATATACCATACCTACTTATTATATAAAGAGACGAACTTTGAGATATTTGATCCAACTCGCCTGCCCCCTTAAAATGAAATAATATGACAAATAAATAATAAAATTAACTTAAAAACACTTTAGTTATTTCAAAATAGAGGAACGAGTGTGCAAGGTCAGAGAGAAATTATTTTTTGAAAACCTGAATAATAAAAGTAATCTGTAAATTATAATAAATAATTTTTTTTTGAAGCAAAAGATCCAAGAAACTGTTAATAAAAGGAATAATAAACTAAGCCTCTGACGTTGCATGCTCGCCCCTTTGTACACTCTTAAAAGACAAGGCCCATAGGACCACGGAGATCAAAATAATTAGCACAGGAACATTCGACACTAAGCACTAAGCACTTTTACCCCGTTACGTCTAGAACTCCTCCGTCTAGCAGCTCCTGGCGATGCCAATAGAACTGCCATATACAAGTGCCGCAGCTCATTGGATGTGTAGTGCCGAGAGGTGCTGCCTAGCACACTGAACAAAAGGGCTTTTTTAGGGTATCGGTTGACCCGATAGTACGAACCAGGGTGGGATAGAAAAAGTGCCTCCTAGGAGCACACCTAGAACACCTAAAATCCTCCTCCCCATCTCGCACGAACAGATGCCCCCTCTGACATGTCATCAGGACCACGTAAAACAAAAAATATATATATAAATAAACTACAGAAATAAAATATATAAACACTTTAAAAAAAAAATTATTTGGTATAAGGTAAAAGTACCTATTATGAAACACCCGCTTAACTGTGTCCCTTTTATGAAACAGTATCAGAAATGATAAAATTAGAAATAATTATAATATGCATAAGCGAATATAAAAATTATATTGATAATTATGAATGTTTTCATCTTTAAATACATCTGATTTGTACGACTTTGTTTTTGAACTATATTTATAAATATAAATTACTTGACATCGGGAGCAGCAGCAACAACAGGTACAATAGCTTAAATTGTAGCTTTCGGTCCGTAGATTTGAATTATCTGCAAAATGTTTTAATGTTGATGCGATGTTTATTAAATATGCATCTGTTTCATAATAGCTGCGCGATTTAGTGGAAGTCCGTATTTATGAAACACCTTTGCAAGGGCTCTTTTATAATAATTTTAACTATTTGCATATTATTTTCTGTATTATGAAACAATAAATACTACATTTTAATGATATAGCTCCCGTACATATAAAAATTAAGTAAAATAAGCATGTTTATTGAATTTAGCAGCCTAACCTGTTATTTATAGATTACGAAGTTGATTATATGAGGCATAACTCTAAATATGATCATTTTTATGTTATTGAAAACTTTTTAAAAAAGGATGTCAATCTTATGTTGACGTTATTCCTCGTGTATATTCGGCGCATTATTTACGACAGATATAGCAGTAGGGACATAAATTATGAACCACCCGGACATCTTGCGATTGCACTGTTTCGTAATACGTACAATGAATCACTTCAGTATTTTATTAATATAATGAATTATTAACGTTTAATTTGTATTTTAAAGGAATTATCTGTTCAAGGAAAGTCTTGCTCTTCGAGTACTATCAACAATTTTAACGCTACATACTTATTCAGCCCCAATTTTAGAAAAGTATAAAATGCACCCCGAAATCTGTTCCATAATAGGTACTTTTACCTTAGGTTCCCTAGCATTTTAAAAGATATTCACCCGTTAATACATTTACTATACAGAAAACGCATATTTTAATCATTTGATTCATACAATTATAAGAAACTTCAGTAGAATATTACAGTATCAAATTAAGTCTTAGCTTTCAAAACTTATGTACATACAGAATAGGGTTGTTTAGCGTTAGAGAAATATCTATAAAATAACATAAATAAAGATACTCAAAACAGAGACATACCGTAGAGGTTCGAGTCAAATCAATACGGAATTTATAAAAAATAATAATAAAATAAATATGCGCTTGTTATAAATATGAATATTCTAAACTTTACTGAACAAATTTTAACCTTAAATATATCAATAAATCAAAAACAAAGGGTACAAAATCTAATAAATATATAAAAACCCTAAAATATAACAAATGTATGTAATAAAAACCGAGTACTTACCTCGCTGCCTTGGTTGGCTTCTTCGAGTGTCACGGTTATTGGCAAAACTCAGTCTACAAATGAGTGGTCCTTATCCTAAGGGAGCAATCCCCATACCCACAGGTAAAGCCTGATGTGGGTGAAAAACTGGCACCTCACTGGAAAATCCCCGACCTGAATCTCCTCCAGACGATCAATTAAGGACTCAGGGCCAGCATATGCGGGTCCGGACTCACGAAGATTACCATAAAAGACAGGAGCCACTGCCTCGAGAACAAACCCTTCCTCATCAAGCTGTACACGAGGTACAGCAGCGGCCTTATCGGGGTTGGCAGGGATGGTCTCATCGAGGGCAGCAGCGAAAACTCCACCATTTGTGCATGCCTGATCACCTCCTAACCCCTCGTCCTCAGCAGCATCTAAGCAGATAACCTCGGAAGGTGCAGGAGCGAGGGCCGAACTCGAGATTAGCAGTGGGGTGTCCGCTGTTCCCGATGACTACGAAGCTGTCGAGTCATAGAATCCCTTCTCTGGATCAGAGATCGGCTCCAGCTTCACTGCCACTTCTTCTCGTCCCTCGCCGGCGGGGCTGTTTTGCTAGGCGCGGGGAGAAGGTTGGCCATCCTCATTGGCCTCAGCGCTTCCATCCTTGACCTGTGTGCAGGGGGGAGTGTAGCTGTCCTAGAACTGCATTATTTTTATCAATTTTGAGTCTCATAATTTATTGGGCTTTATAATTTTTGGACAGGAATTTACGGGCACTATTACTTTTTGCGCATTATAATTTTTTCGTATTAAAATTTTTGGGCATTATACATTTTTGAGCCTTATAATTTGTTGGGCTTTGTGTATTTTATGGGGTTTGTGAATTTTATTGATTTTATGGGGATTACTTCTTTAATGGGTTTTATGGCTTTATGGGGTTAAGGGGTTTAAGGGGTTTATGATTTTTATGATATTTATGGGACGTTTATGGAGTTTATAGAGTTTATGGGTTATATGGCGTTTCTGGTTTTTATGCGTTTTATGGGTTTTATGGATTTTCTGTGATTTACGATGTTTATAGATTTATTGGGTTTATGAGTTTATGGCGGTACCGGGTTTAAGATTTGTATGCGTTTTATTAGATTCATGCATAATTGCGGTTTGTGAGTTTTAGGATGGTTAACGTCTTTTATGGTCTTATAGGTTTTATAGAAGTTTATGATTTTTATGAATTTAATGAGGCTTACGGGGTATTATGATTTTTATGACATTCATGGGGTTTACGTATTTAATGGGTTTTATGGATTTTATAAGGCCTATGATTTTTATTGGATTTTATGAGGCCTATTATTTCTAATGGCTTCTATGGGATTTATGATATTTTATCTTTTGTTTTTTTTTTATTTATGGGGGTTACAAAAAATACAATAGGACACGCACAAAGGGTTCGAGCGAGCAAAAATAATTGTTAATTTTCATTTTATTAAATCGTTAAATGCATATATCGATCCGAGCTACGTCAGGAGCGAGGATCATTTCGCTAGTATAATATATTATATTATTATGCATAGGTCAATATCTGTTGATGGATTTGGGAAATACATAATATATTATAAAGCAAATTTGCTTGAGGAGATGATAAGTATTACAAATACGTTAGGTTTAAATTAAGTATTTGCATATAATTTGATTATACATTAAATTATCAACTGATGTTTGAGACCGGATGAGGTACACGTAAATACATAAACACAACACACGTACACGCACGCATGTACGTACATACATGAACACACTCTGATGCACGCACATACGCAGATGCATATATAAAGCGTAATTTTTCTAAAAGTATCTGTCTGATCCTCAAATCATATAATCTGATTTTACGTAAAATAATATGGAAAAAAATATTATCAAAACAATGCTAGTAAACTTATATATCTCTAT
Source organism: Gastracanthus pulcherrimus (assembly GCA_949152435.1). NCBI lineage: Eukaryota > Metazoa > Arthropoda > Insecta > Hymenoptera > Pteromalidae > Gastracanthus > Gastracanthus pulcherrimus. The sequence continues at coordinate 188,757,070 of OX424572.1, read as the reverse complement.
ACTTAAAATCACTGTAACTTTCAAAGGAAAATTACCTAAATGTTGACTTTCTTCAATGAAAATAATAAATATTTTATCTCAAGCCTATCATTTTCAGTTTCAAACTTTTTCTTACAGTAACTATTATTTTTTACTTTTTTGGAATCGCTTTTATTTTTGTTTTAATTTTTATTTAACTCTTTTATTGTTTTTATTATTATTATTATTATTACAATGGCCAGCCATTAATGGTTAACAGTGATAATACTTAAAAGTCCGCAGTTCCTACATCCGCCGTGATCATGTTCGCATTATCACCGTAGCTACCATTCATGGTTGATGGGACTATCTAGTCCATAGCCTTGTTCACACAATCACGTCATTTCTCTCTATTCTTTGCAAGATGCATCCAGTTTCCCTCCTAGTATCCTATTTCTCGCAGGTCGGCCCTGACATTATCCTCCCAGCTTCGTCCTGGTCTACCCGCAGGTCTTGTGCCTTCTGGTTTTCCTACTAGTACTCTAAGTGCTGTGTTATCATTAACATCCTCGCTACATCCCGGCCAATCCCAGTCTTCGAGATTTTATAACTCTAGTAAAGTCTGCTTTTCCATATAACTCGTTTATTTCCCTATTGTGTAAGATTCTCTATTCTCCGGTTAACTCATCAATTTTGCCTCTCAATATCCTTCTCAGAACTCTGTTCTCAAATACTCTGAACTGATCTATCCTTCTCCCGCTTAGTTTGTGCCCATGTTTCGCACCCGTATAGGGCTACTATCATAATAATTTTTCTATATACCTCTAATTTTGTCTTCCGTAACAGTAGTCGCGACTTTAGCAATTTTCCCACCGAATAGAGGCATGCATTTCCGGAATGCGCTCTTTTTTTCATTTCTTTATACGTCTCATTTTTGGCGTCAATTATAGTGCCGAGGTATTTAAATTCTTCTACTATCTTAAAGGTTTTGTCTAACACCTTCAGGTCGTCAAACTCATTCATGGGTGCAGCTCTGTTAGTGATTATGTATTCCATTTTCTTTTCGTTAATTTCTAGACCTACTTCTTTTGCCATTTTTATTAGTATTTATTGCGGCTGAACTAGTTATAAATTAATAGTGAAACAAAATGGATTTTTTTTGTAGCTTATTAAAGTATTGCACTCTATAAACACTTTAAGATCGAAATCAATATCATCGGTCAAGCCCATTAATGCCAAGACGCCCATGGACATTCGAATATTGCCGACACTAAAACAGAGATTTTGTGGTGGAAACATGTTTTGTATGGGTAAAATTGGGCGTTTTTTTCATTTCCAACATTATTTTTCTTAACGACCTCAAATGAAGTTAGTATTGAGGGTGAAAATGGAGTGGAATTGGAAAACATTTTTCTGGCATTATTGAGTAGTTTCTTGGAGGCGACGACATTATTTTCCGGAAGAAAATTGTATTTTTGTACGAAAATTGTATGGAAGTGGTTAATTACCGCCCTCGGGTAGAAAACAAAACCATTGAGAGGAATGTGGGTATTCTCCACCCTGGGATGTTAACGTAACGCACTTTCCGCTCGCTTCGTATATGCATGAAAAATCACCCTTTCTGTGCATGTAGGGAAAAACATACCGTGTGCATCATGGGTAGAAGGTGATTAACATACTCCTAACACGGCCTCGACTCGGTCTACAGTGCGCACTCTTGGTAATCGCCTACTTTTCACCCTTGATACACAATATACTATTTTGTGACGAATATGATGATCACACATGTTTCAACGATTATTTATTGATCACAACACCTTTGTAATTTAAGGGTTGAGGATGAATTTTATGCAACTTATAAAAATTACATACTTTCATTTTTTATAGTTATCTCATTTTCACAACCCCTTCAAGGAGCTTGTGACGTGTAATAGACAGGGTAGCTTTTGAAAAGTGGAAACATCTAGGGTCATCGATTCATCAATTTTCTCCCGGATATATAATATAATTGTTGGAAGAAATCGTCTTGGCCTCTAAGAAAACACGCAATTGTATCAGAAAAATGTTTTTCAATTCCACCTCATTTCCACCGTCTATACTCTCTGTATTTAAGGTGTTACAAATTAATAAAATGTCGGAAATGGAAGAAACGCCCAATTTTAGCCCTAGAAAACATGTTCTTATCACAAAATCTGTTTCTTAGTGTCCGCAATATTTGAGAATCCATAGGTATCCCGCAGGTGCAAGGAAGTGGGCATTTTGGTGATATTAGTGTCATAAACTATATTAATTTATATATTATTGTTATCAAAAAGTTTTATACAATGTTCAAGAACTGTAAAAAGTTATAAATATAGTAATCAAAACAATGTTTATCGACTTTAATCATGTCTTGTAAATAATTTTGTAATCATTTAAACCTGATAAATACAAAAATCATTTTCTTTTAGAAAGGCCCGATTGATGATTTTGATTTTCATTTTAAAATGTACTTCAGCTAATATGCGGCATAGGTACTGGTACGCAATTTTGTGTGAAAGCTGACACAAAGACCTTTAATTTGCGTTGTCGCAGCAATTCTTAAGGACATCTGATCAGAAGTTATGCTCAATTGAAATTTATAATAAAAGCTAGGTGTTAAATGGGAGATTACAAAATATTGAAGAAAGTTCGGCTCGTATTTGCAGTCTCCCATTTACCACCTAATTTTTTCTATAAATTTCAATTGAACAACTCTTAACCAGAATGACCTTAGAAGTGCTGCGACAACGCAAATTAAAGGTCTTTATGTGAACTTTCACATAAAATTGCGTACAAGTACCCAGGACGCATATACCCTGAAGTAAATTACACCAAATGATAAGAGATGCCATTTAAAATGTTAGTAAAGCGATGTATTACATATACTTCTATAACTTGCATATTTTGATATCTTATGATGTGTCCATTTTTCTGTTGATACTATTTGGAACAAAGATTCAAAATAATTTTGGTTTTTGAACAATCATCATAGATTGAGATTATTGAATAAGTCCAAAAATAGTCGGTTTTAAGGCAAAATTTTGACTTATACGGCTGCTATCTTGAAAAGAAAATTGTTGATGGTTAGGACACAACTGATTTTTAATTCTAGTAGTATAATTAATTGCCAAAAAAATTTCTACCATGAATAATTAAGTTTTAGTTATTTTATTCACGATTTTACGGAAAAATTGCATAAGTGCTCTTTAAAAGCCTTTAAATTTGATCTTAGCCACCTTTAAATGTTAACGTTAAGCACCCAGCTTGCAGGAAACTTATTTTTTTGACAAATACCAACTTTATACAGACTTACTTTTGATATTTTAAAACTTTTGTGAATTTTGAACCACCCTAACACACTTACACGCACACGCACACGCACACACACACACACACACACACACACGCACACGCACACGCACACGCACACGCACACGCACACGCACACGCACACGCACACGCACACGCACACGCACACGCACACGCACACACACACGCACACGCACACGCACACACACACACACACACACACACACAGCCGACATTTTTTGTGAATAGCTTATTATATTCGAACTTATAAGTATGTTTTTACATTAAAAAATGTAATAAGAAATAAATTTTATCAAAACTATATGCTTCTCTTTGAGAAAGCAATTATTTTATAAACATAATCATTTTTTTTACATTCCACGGATTATCATTTTTAAGGTCTTTTGTGAATGAAGAGTTCAATATATAGTTGATTTATTATATATATACATATTAATCGTGTTATTTAAAGAGCCATAATTATTTTAATTAATCTACGTATATAATAATTAATTTCGTATTGGAAGAATTAAATAAGTTTGATGAAGCCAAGTACCAGTTCAACAGTGTTTTTAAAGATGTAATTAAAGTACTTTCATTAAAACAAAACAATTATGATAACTTTTATGAATTGATATAGAGTATTTCTATAAAATGAATATTGCAAATGCAATAAAAGAGAAACAAATAATTATATCTTTAAACCGTATTAATTGGTGTAAAATCAAACATCGAACGATTCGAATGTATTCAAGATTCGAGTTATAGTTGATCTTCTTATATTTTTAAGAAGTAAAATGAAAAGGGTTACGGAACAGCTTTCGCTATGAATAATTACCATAAATCAGTATTCTCATACAGCCTCTCCAGTGTGATCGCGTCGCAGTATATTGCTGTAGTTTTTCTGCCTTGTATTGTTCTGACTTGTTATGTGTTTTGTGACGTATGAAAGTGATACTAATTTATTTTATTTTCTCCTGTATGATACAATATGCTTTCAGTAAAAATAGCAGCAATTACCGTCACTTATTTTAAAATTCAAAATAAATGTCGAAATACAACCACGAGCAGTGTGCTGAAATAGGCTCCATTTAATTTTTTCGTTACGTATAAACCTCAATTTTTCAGAGAAAATGAAATACATAACAAGTTAAAAATGCACGTAGGCGGCTCTCCCTCTCCCCTTTCATAGCGCAACACGCGATACGCGCGCATACCGCGACTTTGTAGCTTCAAGTGCCATTACATAATCCATGCCTGGCTTCCTCGGCCGCGCCATTGTAAAGCTCTCCCCCGGGAGTTTACGAGCTGAGCCAAACCCGAGGGCGACTATATGCTTATACGCGCCGCGTGGAATATATATATATATATATATATATATATATATATATATATATATATATATATATATATATATATATATAGCTATAGAGCTTTCTATTCTCAATCTCGACTCTTTTTGTGTGTATCGAATAGCCGTCTTTGCCAGACGTTACGCGGCGCGTCGCGCAGGTTCATGGCTCAGTGGTTCTTATATAGCGATACCTCTTTGTGTATATATCTGTACACCGTGCATTTTGTGCATGCAAGAGGTGAGATAACGCTGTTTTACTTTATTTCTAGATTGGAAATTGGTAACGTTATGTGTATAGGGGTAATGTGCCTATATCCGACACCAAACGTCGATCTTGCTGCACGAAGAAATTTTGTTTTTAAGTAATGGATGGGCTTATGTCATTTTGTTTAGGTAGTTTTTACTGCTAATAATATGCAATTGCAAGGTAATTATAACTAATGTGCTTCTTCCATGAGAATCGATCTACTGTATAATAATTACGAATAAATAAAACGGAACAAAACCTAAAAAGTTAAATTTAATAATTTTTTTCGTTCATGTGTAAATATAAATTATTGGGTGTAACTTTTCAAGTTTAGAAATTCATCCAACTTTTTATCTAGTTGATGCGATATCAACTCTTTCAATATCAAAAATTGTATGAAATCAATTTTTACCGTTACTTGATAATATCGTTATTTCATATTACATCTTCTTCATATTGTAACGTGTAAACAGTTTATTATATGAATTTTATATTTAACCCTCCTGCTCACTAATTTAAAACGATTTTTATATCGTTTACGAGGGCGAGTGGCAAAGAATCTTCAAAGGCTATCTAGCAACCCGTGCTACTAGTGGTGATGGATTCACGCTGAATTAGATATCCCTAGGTGCCTATCTATACTACTTAAAAAACTGACCCATTTTCTTTCGAACTTTGTTCCACACTGGTACTGCTTTTCGCTTTGCTTAACCGTGGAGTCCTTGCTATGCCCATATGAGCGCCTCCGTTTTACTAATTTATAACGATAGAAGAGAATAAGGTTATCCATATATAGATAGCTTTTTATAAGAGCGCATGTATAATGTGCAAGCTTCTAAATCAAATATCTTCGAAATACGTCAGGTGAAAAAATATTGAAAAAATTAACGAAATTTTTTAAGACTAAAGAACTAAAAAATATTAGGTTCATTGAGTTTTGTGTATTTTTTCTAATATCTGAATCTCCTTAAATCCTTAGAGTGAACTAAGGTGAGAGTGAATTTGTACTCGATGAAAAGATATAATTTCGATTCAGCCTTTTAGAGTGCAAAATTACTTCTTTATTGAGCGAACATATAATTTTACAAACAGTTATGTGAATACAATGTTTCTATAAACACAATAAATAAATTTACTTTATAAACGATAAATCTTGCCAAGTAAAAATCTCACGTGGAAAAAGAGCATTTGCTTAAATTTTCGTGTTTCACTAGATCAAGACTACATTTTTTGACGATATAAACTTGGTATTGAGTAAGCGTATACGTATAAGTATATATAGATATACATTTACAGTATAAATTACTCTTTTGTTAGATAAATTTTGACTCGAACAGAATTCGTTGTATTTTTTCTTGTCAAAAAAGTGAATAAATGAATCTTACCCAAGTGAAGTTAAGAGAATTTTACTGAATTTCAGTCTCATAAGTGAGAAAACAAGAGCCGAACGACACAAGTAAACTATGAAGTTTTCACTCTCCGCGCAGGATGATTCTCTCATTTGATATAAGTGAATTTTAACTTAAGAATGGTTGATGTTATTTTCTCTTCTTGAAAGAGTGAGAAATCACTTAAGAATAGTCAATTTTCACTTGTGAAAATTTAGCGAAAACACGAGATCTTATTATTGTGTATCGCAAGACCGTTCAATTATATAATTTCATAATTAGAAACAGACAATACGCATTCAGTCTCACATTCATTTGTGTAATCGTTACTTAGCGACTTACGAAAATGACATTCAAAGCCCTTTTCAAAATAGACGTCCTTTAGAACGGATTGTCTGTGGTTACGCATTTTCAAGGTCATATAGAGTGGACGCGTGTCTTCAAGTCTTTTCTATACCTCAAGTACAGTTCGAGTTATTAATTTTATTCCCTTTTTTAGTTTACTCGTTCAAATGGTATTACGTATTGTGATGAGTTGGTCTGATCTAGACGGGAAAATGAGGAGTTCGAGCCTCTGATACTTGAATAGCTTGAAAAGTTCTTTATTAAATTTATCTTTGTCTCGGAAAGAAGATTGAATTTTATAGTTTTTAAATTGTGAAAGTGCAATTCTTTTAAGAATTTATATTGCTGGAGCATATACTTACATGTCATTAGAAACTATACTTTTTATTATATCGATTGATATAAAAATGGCAGATTTGCATTATAAAATGATCGATATTGTAACAATGCTATAGTTTAATACAAAAAAGGCTTACGAAATTGGCTCCTCAAAATCTACTTGTAAGAAAAATAGGATTTTTAACATTTTTATAAAGTTGATATAAATTTCTAAGATATTGCAGCTAATTGATACTTTTAAGAATTTGTTTAAAAAGATATAAAATTTTAAAAAGTTTAAAAAATTAGAATAATTTATGTATGCATGGTTACCAAGTTACTGAGTCTGCACTAATTTTGAAGTATTAATTTATTTTTAATACGCCAATTCTGAATTAACTCCTGTTTGAGAGAGCATTCTTCTTAAGCAGTTAACAGCAGGTTTTAGACTCAAATGGATTAGAAATGAATCACGGCCGTGCGACTTCACCAAAGTTTAACTCTGATAAACCTTATCATTATTAAGAAATTGAAAAAATTTAATTAAAACATAATTCTGTTTCTTTATTTCCAAAATTATTCATGAGTCTTATGTAAATGAGGTGATTTTGAAGTGCCCTTTTTGCAAAGAAATTATTTATTATCATTTACGAAACTTTTCTCATGAAAAAAGGTACATTTGAAAAAGTAGAAAAGAATTGTAAAGTCACTTTTAGCGGTAGATATGTATATACATTATATATATATATATATATATATATATATATATATATATATATATATATATATATATATATATATATATATATATATATATATTCTATTTGATTATTCAACATTTTTGCATTATAAGAGTTAGAATAAATATATTTCAAGAACTAAAATTCCAGACAAAATCTCCTGGTGTACTTGTGTACGTCCATATATGGACTAATACTACTGAAATGCACACGAATCAAGAGTTAATAGATTTTTTCATTTTCTTCTATGATTATCATAATTAGAAATGCGGTTATACAGAAAAAGATTAGCTGATATTTTGGCATGGTTTATCAGCTGATCCGTAATTGACTGAAAACTACAATAAATAAACTACAATACATTTTATTTCATTATTTCTAATCGCTTCCGATACATTTATTTACTTTTAATTAGATTAAAGAATGAAAAGTAATGGTGGGCCATATTGGGCATACGGGAAATTCAAGCTGTTCCACTAGCTATTTATTTTCAAAACTCTATAGAATTGCCTTATATGCATATTTCCGAGTACAAAAATTTCTTATGTCAGTTTTTATGCTACATTTTGATAACCACTCAGCCCGAATGCAATTTATTCAGTATATCAACTATGGTAAATACTCAAAGCTTAGATGGGCCATATTGGGTACAGTCACCCTACAAAATATTACCTAGTCACGATTTAGGAAGATTATCTAAACAAATCCTATGAACTTCATGTGAACTTCATTGCATTAGAAGCTGGTACTTATACTTTTATTGTAAACCATATATATTATTATACAAATATATAAGCTTTCAACAGATTTTGTTTTGTTATCTTCAGATGACGATATCGTCAGATTTTATATCGTGAGATATATATGCATACCGTTTGGATATCAAATTTTTTTCTAATGTTATTATCTAAGTTGATTTTCGCAGAATTTAGTAAATAAAATAATAATACACAAATTTCTTTTAAACCGTAATATATCCCTGGTAGAAATCTTATCGTGGCGCCCACATTCGCTATAATGGCCTTTATAGGCAAACTAGATAGTACTAGACTGTACAAAACTCGATAAATCCACACAGATCTACATAGTTTTCTCAATAATAATATGTACGTATAAAATCTGTGAGGTTATATATTATTTATTGAACAGAACTTTTATTGTAAAAATTAATGTTAAAGAAAGTTTAACATGCAAGTTTTTAATTATTATAATAAGATCTACAGTTCTATTCATACTATTTACATATAAAAGTAGTCAGAAAGCATATGTAACCTAAAAAATGAAATTTTAGAAATAATTTTCCTTGCATATGAAAAACAGTGATTACAAAATAACGTTATTGATTGATGTAGTTGTTTCTTGAAAAGTAATATATAAATAATAATATCATATGTACAAATATGTACTTTATGAGATGCTTTATTTAAATACTAGAATTTTAATTTCAGAATTGCAAATAATTTTGTATCCGTATGTGAGTTTTTATAATACATAAACTGCTCGTCCGTGACAACATTTTCAAAGACAAACACATTAGTCGAACACATGTAGACGATAATTTTCTTTATAAGTAACAAATTACTATGTTTTAACTGGCCATAGATGTCAAATGAAAGTGTTTGATTATAAATTAATCACATTAGGAAATACAAAAATAGAACATATATATAATAACTCAAATACATTATTTCTTTTTAAAAATAAAAAATTAATCAGTTGATAATAAATGTATGTGAAAATAGTTTTCCTTACATAAACCATACAGGTTTTGAAACCAAGCATGTATTTAGGATGGAACATAATCAAATATAAGGAAACCAATTTTACACAAAGAAAATAAATATTTGCATTAACACTTCATATAGTTATTTAAATATTCAGATTATTTTCTTATTTTGATTGTTTAATATATATGTGTAACATAATATTGTTATTGAGTTCTTAAATACAAAAACTCGATGCATCTAAAATTTGATAACCTTACATTTTAGAGGTTATTTACATTTACTTACATTGGTAATAGGTGAACAATAACATGTAAATACCTTTAAATCAAAATAATACATAATAAGTTCAATAGATTATGCGTCTGTTTCTTAAAACATAACCTTTAAGTGGTTGTTATTGTCATAATTTTGCTTATCTAGTTTTATCGGGGCAAATAATATGGGAAACTAGAAGGGACGACCGTTACACGCCTTTATAGTAGCTATCTAGTTTGCCTACATAGATCTACACAGCGCGAGATTATTCTACATAGATCTATAAAGTGGACGGGATAAATTTCTACCAGGGATGTATTAATAAAACAAAAAAAGATTTTTACTGTATGTCTTATATACTTCTATTAAATAATAAATCTGAAAAGATGTTTCTAAGGAGTTGAAATTATATCACTTATAATAATTATGGTAATTAGGATTTAAAGTATTCATAGCCGACGCAGAGCAGTAACGGCAATTTCTTCTTCGTAAATAAGCATACAAATCGGATGAATTTTAAAACTAATTGTATAAAACAAATTGTGCATATATTACAGAATATATTAGACTTTGTAAGAAACATTATTTTATGACAACTTTTAACGGTTTATTGTAGTGTACCATTTTGGAAAAATCAATTATTTTGTTTTTGCATTTTCTTATACTATTAGTCGTTAAAAGTACGTATGTAAAGAGTGATGATAAGTAGTGTTTCTTGCACAGAATGACGCAACTTCGAAAACTTTAAACGCGTTCACCTCAAAACAAGATTATTATGTTCACATTAAAAATGTATTAATTGTCTCACTTAAAACAATTACCGAATTATTCTACACTATAATATCCCCTTAAATAATTTGCAAAATGATTAAAAAGTATGTTTGATTTAAAAATACTAGAGTCAGTTCAAATAGAGTTAGAAATTTTGTTGCCTTTTTCTATCTTCATTTTTACATATAATACAATCGCAACCCCTTTTTTAGAACAATTGTTAAATATAATTGTTTTAAAATCTGTCCATTGTGTATGCTTATTTAGAAATAAAATATTGTCAAAGCTGCTTTGCTTCAAATCCTAATTTGAAATATTTTCTTTAGTACCTTCTTCATTGTTCTGTGATTCATATACTTTATTGAGATAATGAACCAGTGATGACTATAAAACAGCAAATATTTCCTTGAAAGTTGAATAGGCATTTTCTACCTGTATATATGATACCCCTATAAATACTACTTTATTTATAGAACTGACACATATTGCAGTAAGTCGTGTAATGATAATTATGTCTATTCATGATATATTATCTCGTTATAACATATGCCCTGACACCATAGGTTAGTCCAAGTCATGCTGCATCTAAACGCATGCTTGTTTGATCTATACAATCGTCAGCTGCTAGCTAATTGGCACTGTAAGGATCAACTGTTACGTAAACAATAAGGTCACATACCAGCATTCATCGAATGAACGCCTGAATTAGAACGTTCTAATGGATAGAGAAATTAAGTTGAATATAGTATTGGAAGATACATTTAACGTATTATTCTTTTAATTATAACTAACTAGTTATATCAAGTATAAGTAACGTTACTGAGAAAAAGGAATGGGTCTCAAATCAATACTTTTATATTTATATGATAACTATACTGGTATTGCTCAAGTAACCGTACATATTGATGTTGTAGCAATATTATAGTTGTTGATGATATTGTAGGGTTGTCACAACAAAATTGTATTGTTGTGAGAGCAATAACAAAGTATCGTTGCAGCAGCAATACGCAGTTTAGCTTGATCAACCAGAATCTGGATACTCGAACAATATATCTTTTTTCAGTGCGCAGTACAATTAAACAAAAATTTCCTTCTGTATAAAGTGAAAAACATAAAAAAGAATTAATTCTCTAAATTTTTACTACGTAATGTTTGATAAAATATTGATTTTTCACCTAATTTATCTCATTTAACCGTTTTCTTAAAGTTTCTCTTCACTGCCCCGGATTGAATTCATTTTTTATATCGGATAGAATTCATTAGTAATAAGAAAATGTAACTGTATAATAAGTTGCTTTTCAAAAGGTCTCTAAAACGTTCTGCATAGTTCAAACGCGTTAACGTTCTCGAGTTTCTTATGTATATGTTTGCAGCGGTCGTCGGCGACGACTTTCCGCGGCGCGAAGAGCGGCTCATTTCTAGCTCAAAAAAGAATGACGCAGAGGTCAGATGTACTTTAGCCTTTGGACAGAACAGCAGTTTCAACGTACATTGTAACAAACCGGCAAATGTATATAATAATAACTACTTTAAATACAAATTGCGTATCAATTATTATAACAAAATCCTTCCCTCATTGGAGGATTACAAGAAAATTCAACTCATTTGAATCAGATATTTCTTTCGTCAAATGTACGTCCTCCTGCATATTCTGATTTATTACGCATCTGTGGGTATCTTCTTTTATGCACGAACTACAGTCGAGTCGCGAGGACTGAAAAGACTCGGGACAGAAATTATCGGGTACTGCAATATGTATTTAGTATAGGAGCGTTTCAGTCCCCGAGACATCCCCATGTATAAGAGTATTGCAGTTCCCACGTAATTTCAGTCCCCACGACTCGACTGTATGTAGTTTTAAAGCAGCTAAGATGTTTATTGAACTTTTATGCATGGGATAATATAATATGGTTTGAGAGTCTATCCAGGTCAATAAAATTCACATAGTCAATTCCCTTCAAAAATAAATTTTGATCTCTCTTTGTAAGGTAGTTTCTGATAAAAATAAAAGGAAGAATCTGAAAGATTATAAATCCAAAATTGAATAATCTTTTCCATTTCAGGAAATAAAAAATCTTATACAAACTTATTACAGGTAAAGACAACATTAATGAATGTTATTTTCACAAGCAGGTTGTGCCTTTTAACTGAGCATTCTAGAATTTCATTAAAGTATTCATCTACTTGAAAAAAAAAAAAAAAAATCAAGACAACAAACGACAACGAATTCTCTCTTTGAACAAATAACGTCTTGTAAATTCGAAGAACATGAAAATAAGCGTACAGAAAGAATGCCGGTGGACTCGTACACTAACAAGTGTTCGCTAAGAAGGGTATCATTATATTTTTTCTGCTCGCGCGCACTCCCTCCCTCTCTCCTCCCGCACAAAATACTCGTCCTGCGTAAACAACGCAGCGCGCAAGATTATACTAAAACATAGGAGAGCGAGCGCAAGAGGCGAAGAGAAGAAAAGCTGCAGCAGCAGAAGAAGAAGACGACGACAAAGGGGAAGAAAAAAGTGGCGAGCCTTAGCCGAGCCAAAAAGGAAGATAAAAAAGGTGCAGTATTACCCGGCAGTAGAAAAGAGACAGAATTAGTCGGACAAAGGTATACATGCACAGCACGGGCTATAATGTGCATGCAGCAAAGACGCGAGAGACGGAAAAAGATGCAGAAGTGGCGCGCCGGGACACAAAACCGAGTGGAAAGAATAGCGAGAGGGAAAAAGCAGACAGTGAGAGAAAGGTGAGAGACGCGCGGATTTTCGCCGAGGGTATATACATGCACCACAGCGACGCCGCGCCGCCCGCGTGAAGAGGAGGACCGATGCAGCGGCAAAGCAAACGAGGTCGCGCTAAGTGGATGACATTGACGATAACCGCGCGACTCTCTTTCTCGTTCTCAGCGTGCTCGCTGTGCGCCACGTTGGTTTATTTTACCAGCACCGGCGAGGAGTTGGCTGACCGATGATTGCACCCGTGCTGCCGTGTGCAAGACGATCTTCCGGGTTTCATGGGGATTCTGCTCGGTTTGCGTTTGCTCGAGATGCGCAGTTGGGGTGATAATCGTATATACGTGCGACTTTATAAACGCCGCGTTGATGTTGTGTGCTTTTTTTGCTGTTTCAGTGGTTTTGACTCGATGTTGCGCAGGCATTATTACGTAGTTGCGATTTCTGTGAGGTACGCTTTTTTAATGGTGAATTCTTTTTCTTTGCTATTTTTTAGAGTTGTAATGTAGATTGGTTTATTTCTTTCTTTTTTTAGGCAGAATGTATATTTTTATATCTCACGATAAAGACATGGAAAATTTATTTACAAATATATTTAGGTTTATAAGGTAGTGTTTGCACGATAGTGAAAAGTAAGATAATCACGTGAATTTGAAATATATTTTTGGTATTATCAATAGAGATTAATCTGTAAAATTGAATTTTTAGTTATTGACCAAATATACGAAATAATTGACATATAATGCTTCAAAGCAGCATTTTATTTATGTTTTTCATAGTCTAATAAGTAGTAAGTAATTGGTTTTTCTGCAAGGTGGAATTATTAAAAATTTTATTTGATATATATCTAGTAGCATCAAAGCATTTAACAACAAATTTTTATCATAACAAAAAATCACACCATGAGTTTATCTGACAATAGTTAGTTTTTATGGTGAATTATCCTACATATAACATACGAGGTCTGTCCCAAAAGTATCCGACCTACGTTCATATCTTCGCGCGGAAAGACTCAGGCGACCTCTGGAGGGTACGAACGTCACCAGCAACTCCTAACCTTCTCGTCAATAGCCTGAGATACCGATGAAACACCTTAGTTCCCGCGCAGCGTGTATTTGTTTACAACGACTTTTTTGCGTTCGTCGCAATTTGCTTTTTGCTAAAAATGGCAGAACCAACCGAACAGCGAATTTGCATAAAATTTTGCTTTAATCTCGGTAAAAGTTGTGCGGATACTATTGAAATGTTGCAAAAGGCCTTTAAAGATGAGTGTATGGGCAAAACACAAATAAAAGAGTGGTATAGGCGGTTCAAAAGTGGCCGCACATCTGTTGACAGTGATCCTCGTTCATCAAGTCAATGTTGATTGTTTTTTTCGATTATGAGGGCGTTGTGCACCACGAATATGCCCCTACAGGCCAGACAATCAATAAAGAGTACTACGTTGAAGTTTTGAAACGATTACGTAATGCAATCAGGAGAAAACGACCGCAACTTTGGGAAACCGGTGATTGGCTTCTTCATCACAACAATGCTCCAGCGCACGCATCAAACCTTGTGCAGCAGTATTTATTGAAACACAGTGTTGCGCAGCTCCGCCAACCTTCATACAGTCCTGATATAGCTCCCTGCGACTTTTGGCTGTTTCCTCGATTGAAAATGCCGCTTAAAGGACATCGATTCGACAATAAACAGACTGTTGAAACTAATGCGACGAATACACTAAAGGCGATTCCGAAGTCTGACTTTCAAGAGTGCTTTAATAAGTGGAAACATCGATATGAGCGTCTTGTTCAATCAAATGGGGACTATTTTGAAGGATGCCACCCCCCGGATGACGAAGAATAAATCAAGCGCCGAGAAATCGAGGTAGGTCGGATACTTTTGGGACAGACCTCGTATATGCATAAACTAGATAGAAAATTTTCAAGACCCTTCTTAAAAATGAATTTTTATTTTATATTTTTAGATAAATGTCGATCTATTTCTGTGTTGGTAATAAAGAAGTAAAAAATGTTTTTCTGCGTATTTGTCTATAGAAATACATTTCTAAGAATACGGCTCTAATGGATTTTTATTTGCATGAGAGTAAAAAGTTAGGCCTGAAAGGTTTAATTTGAATAATGCATATATTTCTTGTTGAAAGGAATCAAAGAAAAAAATAAGCCTATATTCTAACGGACATTAGAATTTCAAATTCATGTTAAAAATTTTAGTCCAAATTTGACGTAAAATGCGAATATGAAAAATTTTATCACCTTTAAAAGTCTTTAAATTTCTCGTAAATCTTAATTAGTTTTTTACTCTTTTCAGATTGTAAATACTTTTACTATTATATAATTTAAACTTTACTAAGTTATAATTAGTTATATTATTTAACTTTATATATTTAAACTTTAAAACTTTACTAAGCATGGAATTTCAGTTAAATAAATGAACTATCAATATTAAAAGAAACGTTTTAATTATCATTTTGTATACGTAAACAGAATCCTTTTAAATAGTAAAAAATTCCAGATTTCTTAAGAAGAATCAAACTTGTCTACCAAGTACACAGACAATTTTTTCTATTATAACCGCGCAGTGAGCGTTCGTGTTTTATGTTACCTGATGTCTCCGCACCCGTCACTTATCACAAATACAAATTAAATATTATTTTTCAATTACTAGAAAAGGATATTTCATAAGTTTCCACTGAAGTAAAAGTTCAAGTGAAGCCTGAAAATATTTCTTTTAGAACTGAAGTAGGTGTGAAAAAGTAATCAAAACATTTAACAATATTATCACCAAAGTTTTATAACAGACAATACTTCTATATTTCATATAACATAATTACCAAAAAAAAAGATTCGATATTTAGAAGACTTATAATTAAATGTTTCGCTTTTCTGTTATCGTAAATTTTCCAAACTCTTTTAACGTTCTTCAATAGGTTACTAATTAATTTCAAATAAACCTGTTTAATTTTTTCGTACAAATAATAAAAAAATATAATTTTAGATAAATTAAAATAATATTTAGTTACTATCCAGTTGAAGAAGGTTACCCTATTTTACGTCAGTTGATGTATCTTTCGATTGTACACGTAAGAAATAAACAAATTCGAGTCATAACACGACAGCAAAGAATACACTTGCGAAATACCTACGCATCAGTTATTAATCGAATGAATGCTCGCGAAAGCGTTTTGTAAGATTTTGTAACTGACACAATTGCGTTGTTAAGTGCGTTTAACAAAATTATATTTATGAAAATTTGGTAAATATTATAAAATTTATGAAATTTAGCAAGCGTATATATTCAGACTGCACGTCTCAAGAATCTATTCGAATACAGTATCTATTAGTATAGTTCGTACGTAAGGCTCACAGTAGACCGTCTCGTGGCTCGATTAAATACACAGATAACTTTCAATCCAACTTTCAATAAAAATACAGTTAATCAATTTTACAAACCGACAAACTTATATTAGCAAATTCTTAAGTACACTATAAATCAATTACTGTGCGACTCCATTGTGACAAGCTATAATAAATTGTGCTAATTAAGGGGGTAGTAACCCTATAAATCATTAAACTAGCGCGCCTTGCATCGCGAGGCGATACAAGGCATGCACAACGCTTCGCGTTTTGCATTAGAGGCACGACATAAACTCAGCTCGCGTTTCGCGCTGCGCGTTCGCTTGATTGCCTGACACTCGCGTGAAGCGCTAAACTAAAGCCTACATTTAACGCTGATACTATTATCTGTTTATTTTTATCAGTAAAATGTAAAGTGAAATCAGTAAAAGAATATTGTTTCTTTTATATCTCTTTCGTTTGAAGATATAAGTATTAAATTATTGAATAATTGTTTAATTTTCAATGGTATATGATGTATTTAACATTTAGAAATACAAGAATGCAATTTAAACTGATAAATATTTCAATTTTAATAAAAAGAACTAGGGAAATAATGGCAAGATGTTTAATATTTTCAAGAGGAAGAAGGAAGAGGAAGGAATTTCGATAGTAGGATTTAAATTAGAAAATGTATTGTTTAGGAATATATAGCCTAGTTTAGAGGGATGAAGTAGGCGTCTCCAGAGCCTTTCTTCAATCTGAGTTATTTCCATTATTAGTGAGTTTAGGTTTTTCTAGTTCAATATAATATACTTCAATTTTGAAAGTAAATTGTACTGATCCATTTCGAAAAATATTCACAATTTGTGCGTATATTTTATTTACACCTTTAGGTGATGTCGAGTCTCTTGGGCCGGCTTAGCCGCCCCTCGTACTTGACAATCATACTCTGTTCTAAAATTTGATGTATTTAGTAAAAAAAAAATACTGTCGTGTTTAAGTGGTCGTACTTTGGATATAAAACTTTTATTGAAAAGGGGACATCTTTAAAAAATTTTAAGATCGATTGGGCGCGCTGCAATTGTTATTAAATGATGTGTATGAAAAATCGTTTTTAGGCTGTTTCTTGTGTAAAAGCATTTTTTTTAAATATTTGCTACCATAAAAAGTTGCGTTTTTTTGAGATCTACAACTTTTTCATTAATTTTTTTTACGTAAAATGCATACCTGCAAAGTTTTATAGTAAAAAACTGCATTTTTCAATGTCAAAAATCGTTTGTGGACTATTAACTTAATTTAAAAGCATTTTAGCGTCTTGGTGTCCAGAAAAAAAGTTGTATTTTTCAAAGATCTACAACTTTTCCATTTAACTTTTTCATGTAAAATGCATAGCTGTAAATTTATATGGTAAAAAGCTGTTTTTTCGATGTTAAAATTCGTTTTTGGCCTTTTAACTCGAGTAAAAGTATTTTCATAAATAAATGTCAATGGGAAAAAATTGTATTTTTCAAAAATCTACAACTTTTCTATTTAACTTTTTTTCGTAAAATGCTTAGTTTTCAAATTATAGCCCAAAAACCGTTTTTAGCGAATTTTTATAGTCGCCGCATTCAGCGTATATTTGCAGGATCAATCCCAAAATAGGACCATCAGGTTGTTATACTTAGGAGAGTTCCCAAAAAAATTTTGAACCTGATTCGCTAAGATTTCTCGGAGATAATCATGTAACATGAATTTAAAAAAGAAAAAAACACGTAAAAACACGTAAAAATAAGCAAAATGTGCTCGCAATTTAAAAACTATGTACAGGATCGGGATAAAAAAGAATTGTATTTCATATTGAGCTGGAGGATATCTATCCTAAAATTTCAGCCCGATTGGTCAAAAATTGCGTGAGATATCCCATCTCACACATTTTTCGCTAACGAAAATATAAGGCACTTCCGTGTCGCGGTCGTGCCTAAAAACAGAATTTTTTTATAATTTATTTTTGATTTACAAGCTATAAATAACTTAAAAATAAAGCTTTAGTTATTAATAAAGCCATAAAATTTTTTTTACAGGTTTTAAGTGATTATTTTTAAGGGAAGAAGATACAGCAAACACTAAAATCCTTTAATTTACGAAGAAAAATATTTTTTCTACAAAACATATTATAATATAGATAAAGATGATATTTTAGACTGGTTTTGTTCAAATTCACCACCCTTTGAAGTAGCCATTTTGAGAAAAACTGTAAAAACAGACATATGTTTGATTATCACTGTGCGCAAGGGGTTACGA
The DNA here is from genome assembly GCA_949152435.1 of Gastracanthus pulcherrimus. NCBI lineage: Eukaryota > Metazoa > Arthropoda > Insecta > Hymenoptera > Pteromalidae > Gastracanthus > Gastracanthus pulcherrimus. Next base: position 188,738,281 of record OX424572.1, on the reverse strand, counting down.
TGGATTGGTATACATTTTTTTATAAACATTTCATGTTAAAATTAAGACATTTAAAGAGCAATATTTTCAAATAATATTTTGTAACTATTCTGAGTATATATTCTATATGAACAATTTATTGTTTGCGATATAAGCAGTGTTTTAATATTAACTTATATTTTTAAATATGATATTTTAGATAATAATAAGAAAAAACTCTTTATTTGTTCAAAATATGTTAAAAAGAAAGTACAAAAATTTTCAGCTTGATTCACGAAGAACTGTTGCGCAGACTTACAAAGTAAGTTATGAAAATTAAGTTTTGAGAAAAATGAGTTTAAACATAAATATCAATAAAAATAGAATGACCAACCATTTATCTACAGCTTCAAATAAATTGAAAAAGAATTAGTTTTCGCGTAAAACCTTTTACTTTTGAAAGAAAATGAGTTAAATAAGTGTTTTTACCACTTCAAGAAATATCGATTTTTTACCAAAAATCGGTAGCTTCTTACCTTAAATTACTATATTTTTTTAATTCGCGCATTTTTTGGTATTTGCTCTTGTGAATATTTACTTCCAAAGCTGCCAAGATGTATAAGTGTTTTCAAGATCGTAAAAAATACTAAAAATTGATTACTGCAATACATTTATTTAATCAGATAAGTTATCTTTCAGGTTACAATTGGCATATACTGCATGATTGAGATGATGAAATCATGTTTTGTATTTAAGAACAGCTGCTGAAGTGGATCAGAATGTCATAATATGGACTGGGATGTAATATTTGAACAAATTGTAACATTAGTGAAGTGTAACAATTTTCTCTAACTGGGTTTTTAGAGCTTGCGCGTAACCGGCAGATTGAACCGGTTCATGGATTTTGATGATCCAGGTCTTAAAATGTTCCTTTTGAATGTCATTTTGGATTGAAGCTATTTATAAACCTCTAAGAGTTGATTATAATGTGAGTATTCTAGTCTAAGTGTGAAATAATGACAATTTTAATAATATTCATAATTATTTTGGCTTTCAGGTCTTCAATAAATTTAAATAAATTAAAATTAATTTTTCTAACTAGATTTAATCCAAAACAACATATAAGAGAAACAATTTAAGACCAGTAGGACCAAAATCCATGCATCGCTTGAGTCTATAGATTACATGCAAGCAAAGAATGTTCGTATACTCATATCTCCCCCTGTAAGGGGAGGAAGGATCTTATCAGGCATGATTTTTGTAAGAAATTTATTCAACTGTAAGGATCTATTCATACTTATATTTTAATTATTTTCCTATTATTTTTACAGATGGAAATCTTCAAAAAAGTGCTATAGACATTCTACCCCCTTAAGAAATAAATAAAAGTTTTATTTGTGAATACGAGAATTCATAAAGATTATTTATTCAATCAACCTTCAATTTGTACCAACCAGGAAGCAGTTTACAGATCCAGCAGTAGATCAAAGTAATAACATTTTCAAAAATTTATAAAAATATAAGCAGGTATCTGGTTGTGAGAGAACCTGATTTCATGGTAAAGCCTGCCACTAGATCCATTCCTACATGTTCTGAATTCTCATAATAAAATGCATGGGCACTCCGGGAAAAACCACTTTCTTTATGTAAAAAGCCTCAGCTTTCGATTAGAAACATTAAAAAATATATTAAAAAAGCCTGTTTTGAGATATAACACGTTTTGTATTTTTTCACCGGGAAAATGGAAAATTTCGGAAAATCTGATCACGCCATTAGAAAGCTGATGAAAAAATACATTGAAATGATATGTAGAGATTTTTTTGCGTACATTTTCGTACCACCAGCGCGAGTTGAAAAAGACAGAATTTAGCGCTCGCGCGCCGCGCTAGAAGAGTTGACGTGTTTCTCCCCATATTTGGGAGTTCAGGACATAACACTATATTTATAATAATAATTATTGTTGTTTTCCAATAGTAAAATGCACTTATAAAATTACTCTAAAGATCTAAATTGCATTAAAAGTCTAACATAGTTTATAATTCCTTATAATCGAAGAGAAAGTTTACAGTCACTATCATAATATTTTTTGTTGCTTTTATAGCTGTAAAATTCCTGTTTAATATATCTGCTACCATTTCAGTCCTCAAAGTTATATTGTTTTATGAATCAAATATGTCAACCTCTTTCTTTTAGAGTTTTCAGGAGTAATAAGAAAAAACGTTTCAATAGCTTGTTATATTCCAACAAATATGTGGCCCATGAAATTATTAACGTATCATATCATTAATTTTGTTAATCGTAATGGAATGAAAAATTACAAAACGCAAAATAAAGTTTGATACATAATGTAATACAAAAACTCTTATGTCTGCAGATTTTTGAGCAATAAAAAACATTTAATGGAACATTTAGTCAAATAGTTAGCGCTTTCAAAAATGTCTTATTTTTTCGCATACGTACCTATTTGAATCAATTCTAAGCTTGACTGCGCTGCCAACATTTTTCTGTTTCAGATAAAGTGTCGTTTCTATATATGGAGCGTTAATTTTTATAAATTTTTCAAATAGTGGCGAACGTTTCAACATTAATGACATAAAAAATTAGTACAATTTGATGAACTTTATCTCTGCAATTAATAATTGGATAATAAATAAATTATAATTTTATGTACTTATTTGTAATGAAGGTTTGATATTATTATTAATATTACATCTATTATTCTAAATTTCGTGAACTACCTATATATTTAATTAGTCACTGACAAAATTGGTGCAATTAATTGCAAAGAAAATGTTTGAGTTGTATGGAAATTCGTGTTAGAAAACAAAGTTAAAATCATTATACATTTCATTATATTCAGCAAATGTATAAAAGACAAATTAAATTTAATTATAATAAGTATATATATATATATATATATATATATATATATATATATATATATATATATATATATATCAAACTAAAGAAACTCAATAATTATTAGTGAATTTAACTATCGACCTGAAATTTAGTCGCGAAAGTAGCTTAATTTTTTCGGGCTTGTATTGTTTATATCTTTGTAATCAATTAATTTTGCAATAGCAAACTTGCGCAATATTTGTAACGATATTTAACGAATTTAAACAAATGTCAAAGGGCTAGGAATATGATATATTTACAAAGTTACAAAAGACTAATTTTGAGTGCGGTCTCACAGACGCCAGGTCGGTAGTAAAGGGTTAAAAGTATTTAGGGAATCATAATGGTCCAAGCGTCTACTTACAGTTTGATTATTTAAAAAAATAGACAGAAATAATTATTTATTTGAAAAAAGAAGTTTTATAATATGACGACGTTTTGAGTATCTTGTACACTCTTAATCCGATCCTAAAAACTTATTACATTTAAAATGAATGTCCTAAATTATAATAAATTATTTTTATCATCGATTCAGTGACAATGAGAGCATAAAATTATGTATTTTTTCCGACCCGAAATTTCTAATATGCTATATTCTGTTATACACAAAAACGTAATTTTTTTGCTTAAACAGGATGTAAATTTGTTGAAAATATTTGAAATGATTTAATTATCTGTATCATCACATTTAAAAAATTACAGACTGATAACCACTTTCTTTTGACAAATTCATTCTTCTAAACACCCTGCACCCTGCATGTTCAATAAAACCTTCATTCAAAATATTAGAAGAGAAATAAGCGGTAATTTTTATTAAATTCTTGTTTCTTCAAAAAATTATAAACATCGATTCTACGACTAAAATCGCATTGATCAAAACCCTTGTTAGCATCAAAATGTAAAAAGAATTGGAAATTCTGTTTGTTGAAAATTGATCTTTTACGAAATTTTACTATAACTCAATCTTAAGGGAGTACTATCGGTAGTATCGGTACCCGTGAGCAATTGCATGTTTGGTCGTTTTTTACTTCCGTGGTTGGCCAAATCGTGTGCGAAAATGGTTGATTGAGCGTGACAAATTTTAATCGTTTACTTATATCAGCTTTCAAAATTGGTAAATCAACATTTGGATTTTTGCATTATATGGGATATTAAATATATATTTCTCAAAGTTTCGTCGCAATCAGAACAGCACTTTTCATGAATTTCACGATTTCAACTGTCGGGAACGTGAGTTCCCATAAGACTACGTGTTAATAACGTGAATATAAAATTCTTAATATCGTTTTTCTGGGTTGGTGTAGCTTCCTAAAAATTTATATGAGTCAGTTTCAAGTCAAAACATACTTGTGAATAAAATTTCAGAGTTTTCTGAACACTAATTCGAAACCTATAGTACTCCCTTAAGATGCAACCGTCTTACTATTTATTAGAGCCATTGACGATCCGTATACAAAATTTTTGCAAATTTATCAAAAGTAAGTTCATAATAATGAATAACTTATCATGTGGTCAATTTCCATAGCCGCATCCTAGCCCTCGAGTTATGGATCATCCCTCTAACTCTCGAGCATAGATATCGTCGAAAAATTCTGTAAAGAGTTCGGAGATGATAGGTGCTAGGCCTTGGAATTTGGATATGTGCAATATAATTTTTTTTAATTTTCAAAGTTTTCTCGACTCCTATACGGTCAAAAATTACTATTTCTTCCATTATAAGATCGAACAAAAATTCACTTCAATCTTACGGACAGATTCATTTTCAAAGAGCTCTTACCATTTCATTACCCTGTGTCCATTAAAATGAACATATTTTAAAAATGTAAAACTAATTATTTTTCGGTCGGTGAATGTATGGTTCTTCAATCCCAAATAGATTGATCTTAATTCACGTACTGAGTAATTATTACGAATATATGTATGTATTTCTAGTATTCAAAAGTTTTCCAGATTTCATCGTTACAAAACCTTTTCGTCGATAATAATATACAGTTGCTTAGAAATATGAATAAAAATAAAATTCAACCGAGTAAGTCCAACAACGTGGCCCAAAAATTCTTTTTACATAACGAATCAATTCTGTAATTGTACCACAATAATGTAATTTAAATCCATTAAAACTACATCAAACCTTTCGTATACCAAAACATTTTTAGCACACCCCTTCATCTATTATTTATCATCCATTTAGCATACACAAAATAAAGATACTTTCTGTCTCTATCTCCCTGCCTATCATACGCACCCGCGCCACAGGATGCTCGACTCTGTTCGATTATAAAACCGCGTGCTACCCCTCGCTCGCTTGCGTTGATTGGTCGCCGCCGGCCGGGCGCCGGGCCAATCCTCGGCGGGGGTTGCTGCCTATGGCGCGCGCGCACGTACACACACACGACCCCTGAGCTCGCGCTGACGTGCAGCAGCGCGAAAGTTTCGCAGTCGGCGCGCGGACCTCGAGGCGCGCGCTTTCACATCGCACCGAGGCTCGTCTCTCTCTCTCTATCTCTCGCCTCATCGCGCAGCAATTCGTTGTCGTGCACCGACTGGCGGTGCGCCGCGGAGCATTGCACGTAGTACATAGAATAGAGGTGTGTAGTCTAATCGGAGGTGAACGGACAATTAGATCGTAGGTGCGGTATAAGCGGACTGCCGTTGCCGCTGCTGGCGAGGGTGCTTGCGTCGATGATAGAAGGTAAGGGTGTGCAGGTTTTGTTGTATTTTTGGGGACTAGGGAGGGGGATTGGTAGATGCTTACAATGAGATTAAAATTGACAGTGGTAATTGAGAGAAGATAGTAAATTACAATTTAGATCGAGATACGTGACTTTCTTTTAGTAGAATTCACTATGTTCTTGTGATGCATAGTGAATGCTTTTAGTGGAAACGAATATTTATTATAGCAACTTAATAATGCTAAAGCTAAAATATTTCAAAGTCAATCTAACGTTTTTAATTTTTATCTGTAACTTTTAATTCCATTTTCATTTTTTGGGGTGTGTAGCGATAAACTTTCAAGTTCCAAATGTCAGTTAAAAAATTTTTAAGAAAATTTAAATGCTACCTTCTATTTTAATATATGAAATCAAAATTTTCTCAGTAACTGTTACTAGTTGTACGATTTTTGTACTCGATAGTACTTTTTCAGTAACAGATATTTTTTATTTGTTATAAGAACTATACACAGTGCGTTAAGTAAAGAAAATTTCACTGCTTTTTACTTTATTCGATTTAATTCTCTCGTACCATGTGTGTGCTGTAAGATACGACTTAAGTATCCCAAAAAATTGACCAGTCAAAGAAATCGAGAATGTACCAGTATATATAGTCAAACATTTTATCTAAATATTGGTATATTGTAAACGGAGGCTCCCCAAAATATTGAAAAATACCCCGGGACATTATAATATGAAACATTTGTTGCACGTATTGAAAATATATTTACTTACTTTTATCGAAATATAATCATTATTGAATTAAAATTAACATCTTTTTAAAAAACATTAACTACGAAATATTCCTTTTTCACAAAAAATCATCTTTAATATCATATTTAATCTTTTAGTTGTCTTTGCCTTATCAAAACTATTGGTTTTTACAGTTAGACTATGTATAGCTAAAATATTCATATAAAAAAATTACTAAAGGATTAAGAATATCTTCTAATTTAAACGATTTATTATTTAAAAAATTTCAGAACTACCATGGTGGTAATGCCAAGAGAAAACTATTAATCTCTTTTCGTAAATCGACGGAACAGGGCATTTGTATCTATGAATGTAATCTATATCCAGCGGTTTACGATGTCGTTAAAACTTTAATTTTGTAATGGGTTGTTTAAGGGAAGAAGCTACAGAAAAGAACAAAATTTGTTAAGCATTGACAAATATATTTTTTCTTTTTTTATATAAAAATATGTAAAAAGAACATATTTTTACTAGTTAAATTCCCCCTAAATCATCCTTAAAATATCAGCTTAAAAGAAGCCTTCAAAAAAGGACATTATTTTGATTATCATTTTGCGCAACTGGCATCGGTGAATTTTTATCAGCTTGAATTTATGTATTTATTTAAGTAAAACTTAGAAATCTATGTTGTAATATTACTATATTTGGCTTTTAACAAAATTCTATATATAAATTAATTTTTTAATTTTTAATTTCCACAAAAACCATGTATTTTATTATAATTATTGACGAGCCAAAATTTGCCTTTAAATTATTATCAATAGGTCGCAACATAGATTTATAAAAAATGTATTTAAAAAGTAGATTACCATATATTTAAAACATAAAAATAAAATCTGGTGCGCAAAACGCAACTGGAAGTTATGAATATAAATAATTGGGAAAAATGATTTTAAAGTAAAATAGCAGTAATAATTAAGTAAAAATTAATTCGTAATTATTTATGATTATTTATTATTTATGACTTTTACTGATGCTGAACCCAATAACCCAATAACCCAATTATTATGGGCGCACTTATTTAACTTTTTTGATTGCAAATGTTGAATAACATTGAATTTTAGATACAAAAGAAAATATTAAAAAAAATTAAAACAGCTTAAATACATCAAATTTTTTGTTGAACCACTTTTATTATGAAGAAAATAGGTTAAGAAGTAGTATAAAAAAGAAATTCGATGTTTTGATCAAAAACCTGTATCTTCTTCCCTTAAACATAGTTTTAAACAAACTTATTCTACAAAATTGATCTGAGATTTGAATTGACCGACATTTGAAGCCACATAAAATAGATTCAGTTGACACATACATTCACAAAATGTTTACATTTTTGCTTGACACGACTGCCATTGTGGTTATACCAATTTCAACATTTTTTGCTTTAGATTCGAAATCTATGCTTTGAAAATCCTTATCTACAATTTTTCTTCTTTTGCTCTTGATTTTTAAGAAATAAATCTGGGGGCAGAAATAACCTTGATTTTGGCCGTTTGAAGGTTAAAAATGCCGGTTAAATTTTTTCAATGCGTTATGTCCACTGTACTGTTTATGTAAACTATTAGTAAAATCAAATCAGTGTTTTTTTTATTGATTTGGATAAATTGGATTTTATATATGATTCAATGTTTATAAATACCACATATATTTAGAAATTAAAAAAATTTATTTTGTCCATTAATCTAATAAATACCTTTACTATTCGATACACTTTAGTTCGTGAAACAGCAGATATTTCTATTCTATGTAAACTAAATCAAATAAATGTAAACGCGATTTTTCTGTACACTAATTCATCATTTACAATGCTTTTGTAATATTTGTCGTTTGTTTGTATTATCATCAAACTTTACAATATTTAAGGTTTCTCTAAACACTGGATATAGTCAAGTTCATAGATATAGTAAACGGGAAAATTATATATATTGAATGGGAATATTTTGGACTGAAAAAGTTATCAAAGCTAGATATTGTCATAAAAGCATAGAATTTTCGATGTCGAGTGAGCTGTCATTTCATTTGACAATAAATGAAAGCAAATAGATATAGTAAATGTAGAAAAAACGCAGCACATTGCATTATCCGTATGCTTCTAACAGCTCGAACTTCACAGTAATTCAGACTTTCGGCCTAGGTATATTAACCAAGATTATTTACAAATGATCAGCATAAGCTTATTGCTATACTTACTTATTACCTTATTAACAAAATTGAGTTTGATTGCACTCAATGTTTTGGCATCCATTAGTCACACTTCTACCTAGAGTATAATATTCAATACATTCACTACTAACAAAGAAGTTAGTTTGACACTATCTATTGTAAGGGATTAATTGAAAGCATGGAGGGTGTGGCACGATGGACCACTTTTACTTTGAAAGCGTATAACTTTTACACTGATAATGAATAATATTTTATCATTGGATATTTAGATAATAGTACTCATCAAGAATGTAATATATAAGTGTAAAAGTACCTAATGTAAATATTCTTCTAGCATTTTATAAAACTAAAAAAACGTTTTAAAACCCCCATCTTGACCGGTGGGGCAACATGGGCTTTATAAAAACTGCGTAAAAAAGTTACAATAAATATTTTATTGTTTTTAATTCAAAGACTTAACTATTTTAAAACACATAGATGCTGTAAGTTAAGGAAAAATCGACGATTTCGTTCTCTTTATAATTTTTAAGAAAGTGAGGTTAAATGTAACTATATTGATTATCTCTGAATTTAATCAAATTCATTCGTACTTTTTAATATTATTTAAGGCATAATGGCTATTTATAACATGTTTACTTTAAAATAAGCATTGTAAAGCTATATTTCATAATACATTGAGAGAACCCTATCGTGTCCCACTCATAACGAATTTTTTATGATTAAATAAAATGTTATTTACATATACGAATCAGTACTAGAACAACATAAAATTAAAGTTCATTAATTGTAGTTTTCAACAGATACTTATAAAACTATCTAATCGAATATTTTATATTTGTTTTTCATCTTTGAAAATATAAAAATTTTATTTCTTATAAGCATAAAATTTTCATTTGTACGAATTTTCAAAGAGTTTTGATTATTTCTTATATATATAAAATACATTATACCTCATTACTTTATCTCGTGAAAGAATTTACGAAAAACAGTGTTTAGTTTAAGAGGAAATTGAAAGCCCGTTTGACACGCCGGGTCCATCGTGCCCTACCCTTCCCTAGATAATAATTTTTGTGCAATAAATGCTTAGTATTTTAGATGTTACTCGTAAATTGTTTTTAAAAAACAGTGCTTTAAATATTGACACTGTGTAATATTAAACAAAAAAAATTAAATGATATTTAAAATTCGATTAAAAACTTTAAAGGCTTTAGCATTTTTCTCAATAAGAAAGTAATATTTGTAAGTAAAGTAAGACAAGTTCGCTGAGATATTTAAAGTTTTAAAGATATTTTTATTGGCTCTTTTAGATACTTAGAGTTCAATTTTAATTATTAAAAAAGTTTCCAAGTAGCTGTAATCCGAACATCGTGGCACATTAAGAAGATAAAGAGACATTACAAAATATTAATTCAATATTAAAACAAAATAAATGTTTAAATAATAATAAGCAATTAAAAAATATAAATATATTTCATATTAATGCATATACATTTATATAAATATTATTTTTTATTTGAGGGTGAGAAAAATCGATGTAATGAGCCAAATTTGGCATTATTCTATAATTTACAATAGTAATCTTTAATTAATGATTTGCAATTACCTGTCATTTTATTTATTTAATTTTGAGAATATATTATATTATGATAATATTTAATATATATAGACAATACAAAATAAGTTAACTTTAATAACAAATCAAAAGGCTGGGGAGGTTGACAGCTCAAGTGGTAAAAGTGTACCTCTTAAGAAAATGGTATCTCAAGAGGCTCATTTTAAGAAAAGGTCTTTTCGAATTTTTCGATATCAGAGATCGGGTCTACAACTCGCTATCTAGGTAACGACAGTAATGCCCGTATATGTAATAAAAAAGGCAGTCTTTTTTTAAACAGTATTAGTTAAAATTTAAAGAAAAGAATGAGTAAATATCACAGATAAAATTTTATTACGACTATTTAGAGTTTTCACATCTATCAGACTGGTAATGACATCTATTGATATGCGATAAAATTAAGAATCACCTTGTCTCACTAGATAATTGGTATAGATAACATGATTATTAAGTATAAATCAATATATAATTGACTAAAAGACATTTTATTTAAAATTATTGTAATGTCACAGGTATATTATAGAGTAGAACAAAAATATAATTGACCCTGGTAGAAAATTCACCAGGGGTACAAGGTAAAAAATTATATAATCGTATTCACGTAATTTATTGATACCTGCGAACGAAAGTATACAACTCAAACTGCAAGCGCAGGCGTATTACGTTTCAACGTAATGTGCTTGCGCATCTCGATTCTTTTCACTCTCAAATATATAATGATGAGCGATAAAATCAACAATTACAGATTACTTTTTATTCTTTAGTTTGTGTTACGAAGAGGTAATATAAGAATATAATCTTATCAAAACTTATGAATCGAACTATTTTATTTTACAAACATAATTTTAAAAAGTTGTGGAAAATAATTAATCACTTTTAATAACTGATCAAATAAAATTTGAGTCGAAGCAAATATTTTTTTCATACTATGTATATAGTATGAAAAATATATATATACAAATGTTATTTAAAAAACAAAATTTTATTTTTATAAAGGACGATTGTAAAATAAAGCTGTTTAGATGTTTAACACTTTTGTTGCATATACCAGTCAGTTCACGTTTACTTCGGCATCCGGGTAGCGAATTTCGGAAATCCTGCTTCCTCTCACACAGTAGGTCACGGACGATGGAACTGTAAACAGTTTTGTTCATCTGCAACATAGCATAGATAACTTGCAAAATTTTTAACTTTTCACAGAGTTACTTATTACATAAACTGAAAAAGTGTTAAACAATCTTAAGGAGTAGTTTAATACAGTCGAGTCGCGGGGACTGAAAAGGCTCGGGACCAAAAATCTCGGGGACTGTAATGTGGATTTAGTATAGGAGCCCGTTAGTTCCCACGTAATTTCAGTCCCCGTATTCCCAGTTCCCACAACTCGACTATAGCTATAATATTCTTCTGAAATATAGATGTAAAATTTTTTTTAAATTTCAATAAGTACTAACAAGCTCGTTGTATTTATTATATCTATAGGTAAATGATTATTTTAAATGCTGATGAATACAATGAGAAAAGAGCAAAAGGTTGAAGCTAAGACAATTTTCTTTTCTATTACTTTATTCCGAGTACAAAAATATAAGTATTTAAGAGAGGAACCGTAATTAGAACGATAAAAGCACGTCAATTTTTGCAATTTTTTGTACATAGAATATTAAGCGAATATCTTTGAAACTTTTAGGATATTTTATTGATGCTCCTTACGAAGACTAGCATACGTATTTCATATTTTTAGAAACACCTAGTTCTTTTTAGAGGCCTCTTATAAAAATTTACAACTTTTAAAATTGTCCGATTAACACTAATACTTTCTTCATTTTAATATTAACATCATACCTTCATCTCGGTACAAGTATTCTAACAAGGGGAGTACACTGAGTACGGGTCACAGACGTAATTTTATCAAATGGGTCCTGAAAACCTGACATAGAGCTGAAAACATTAATATTGCTCATATACGTAATGGTAGAGAAGATATATATATATATATATATATATATATATATATATATATATATATATTTCATCAAAATCTGTTCTTTCACTTCCTGCCCATTCCATTGTAGTCTTCGAGATTTAATCACTCTAATAATGTTTGGTTTACCGTATAACATGTATTTCCTGATTATGTAAAATTTTCCATTCTCTAGTAATCTCATCTCTAAAATCTATTTTCTTTCCGGTTGGTTAACACCCATGTATCGCATTCGTATAGAATGGCATAATAATTCTTCTATACCTATATTTCTAATTTAGTCTTCCGCAATAGTAGTCGGGATTTTAATAAGTTAGTTACCGAATAGAGGCATGCATTTCCAGAATGCAGCTTCTTCTTGATTTCTTTATGAGTTTCATTGTATAGTCTATTATCATGCCCAGGTATTTAAACTCGGCTACTTGTTGGAAAGTTTTGCCCAGACTTTCAAATTGGTATCAGCATTCTCAGACCCTGCTCTGCTAGTGACCATGCATTGGGTTTTCTCTTCGCTTATTTCTAAACCTACTCCTTTAGCTATTTTTATTAGTATGTCCACGTTATTTATTATAGTTTCTCTGTTCTTTCCTATAATGTCTATATCATCTGCGTATGATAACAATTGAGTTAGGCAGCCATTTAGTGCAATTCCCTCATTGCATTCCTGTACATCCTTGGCCACGTACTCTAATATTAAGTTAAATAAGAGGGTTGATAGTGCATATAAACGGTCAATGGCTCAAGCGGTAAACGCCCACCTCTTAGGACAACGGCCCCTCAAGGGGCGCCGGTTCGAATTTCCGTCAGTTCAAATTTTTCGGGGACATTTTAATAACATGTTTTTCCGGATTTTTCGGTGACGGAGATCGAGGCTACCTGGTTATAGGCAATAATGCCCGTAAATGTAATAAGAAAAGATAAATTTTATGTTAATTGAACATTTAAACTTTATTGCTATATGAATCTAAAAATTATAATCTGTTAGTTTTATTAATTACAATTGGATGATATAACATGATATGAATTCATAAATGGATATGAACTGAATAATAATGAATTTAATATAGCCACATAACAATCAATAATGGCACACCTTTGATTTTCAGATGATTAAATCATATTGAAAGCGAAGCAATATTCTATATTATAACGTGCACTAACTTCTCCAGTAATTTAGCTTGCCATGTATTCGGATGCTTCGCGAAGAAATCTCACATCAGGTGATGTACCGATCCTTGACAATAAAATGGTGGCACCGATGCATATATGCTACGTATGTATATACGTGAAAAAATGTGCAGCCTATCCATAACTACATTTATGTTCTTTTTTGTCCAAATGATTATGCTGTCTTTAGTGGTTGATTATAGTCAGTATGTATCCATAACTACATTTATGTTGTTCTTTTATTTTGCACCTTTTCTTTACAAGGATTCGCATACGGTAAGTCCAACTACACATGTATCAAATATTCATTGCTGCCGCCATCCTTTTACCAACGATCAATGCACAATTTGACAGGAGATTTTTTTACGAAACATCCTAATTCCTATTTTATTTATCTATTTAACTGCACAAAATATCTATTACAATTATAGCAATTACATTTTTATTTTTTAGGTATCAGAACGTATAAAAAACTTATAAAACATGAAATCAATTTAAAAAATCCTATAACGATGTAAGAGGAGAAAAATAATAAACTCATTCACATTTCCAGTAAAGAATAAATTGATTTTCTTATGAAATAAACGTAATTACACGAGCAGTTGTCCTGAGTGGGTTTGAAAGTAAAAGAAACTTGCATAATGCTATTTTAAAATCATATTAAAAAATGATGGAATTCCGCGATTCAATTCACGTAGTTATTTCTGCCCGGATTGTTTCAAATTCTTTATTTCTTGAGAAAACGTAACTTAATGAAGAATAAATTATTTTGATAAAGACTAAGGACTAGCGCATTAACAGTAGTAATTCAAAGGAAATATTTATTTGTTTAGATTAAAAAAAAATAAAGCATACATTTTTCTTTAAGGTAATAGAACTATGGTGAAAAGTAAAACTTGTTTATTCTTCAGTCTAATAAGCTAACATTTCAAAGGCTTATGTAGGATGTATTATTGTAGGTTCTATATCAATTTTCGGCTTAAGGTATCGATTATTTTTAGAGTTATTGATAAAAATCAATTTTATAAAACGAAAATAACCACTTCCTTGTACGGTCAACCAAAGAAACTATTGACAGAATTTCAAAAATAGGATTCAACTTACGTAAGATGGGTCCACACTGATTATTTAAAAATCGTTAAGCATCCATATTCTCGATTTTTCAGAAAATAACCTATATTTTTATATGTAAATGGATAACTCTCTGAAAAATCGAAAAAAGAACTCTTTTTTAAATTTTAGAATAAATGTTGCTTTTAGTATGTAGAATCTTGTAAATTTTTTCATATTTTTTTAAGCCGATATGTTTAAAGTTGTTTGAAGCTAAATATGACCGTTTTTCCATATATATATATATATAGACTTTAAATATATGGACTTTAAAAAATCTGAAAAATTCACTATATATATATATATATATATATATATATATATATATATATATATCGAGTAAAAAAAAAAGAAATATTTTTTTCGGCAAAAATGTTCCTTTTAATATGTAAAATAGTTAAATATCACCTTATTGTTAAAATATGCATTTACATATTTATTTTAACAATATTTCATACAATTTGATTTTTTTATATAAATATTGCACTTCTGCCATTTTGCGACTGTGGAAGTCACTTTTGTACTGAAAAAAGCTATCTTCGTGATTTTTGGTGAAATAGTTCGAGTGTTCAAACCCACTTTTCTCAGGATTTTAAGTTTTAAAATGAGTTTATTTAATCGAAAGGGGAATTAAAAGGTTTTGGAACCATTTTTTATGAAAAATTCAGAAAATTTGCTATATATATATATATATATATATATATATATATATATATATATATATATATAGCAAATTTTCTGAATTTTTCATAAAAAATGGTTCCAAAACCTTTTATTATATATAGCAAATAAAAACCTATATATATATATAGCAAATTTTCTGAATTTTTCATAAAAAATGGTTCCAAAACCTTTTAATTCCCCTTTCGATTAAATAAACTCATTTTAAAACTTAAAATCCTGAGAAAAGTGGGTTTGAACACTCGAACTATTTCACCAAAAATCACGAAGATAGCTTTTTTCAGTACAAAAGTGACTTCCACAGTCGCAAAATGGCAGAAGTGCAATATTTATATAAAAAAATCAAATTGTATGAAATATTGTTAAAATAAATATGTAAATGCATATTTTAACAATAAGGTGATATTTAACTATTTTACATATTAAAAGGAACATTTTTGCCGAAAAAAATATTTCTTTTTTTTTTACTCGATTTCCCAGAGATTCATCCATGTATATGGACACAAAATAAAAGAAAAATTTAACATATATATATATATATATCAACCATTTTTAATCGATTATTCTGTAATAGTAATGTGTATATTAAAAGAAGTTAAAAATTCTTATTTGGAAATTGCACATTTCTTATATATTATATTATGAACTACAGAACAAGCAAAATGTGGTTGAATAGTTAAGTCTTATCGATATTTTTTGTCACTTTTAAAATCGTTTAATGACAGACTTTTTGCGGAACTTCTCATATCTGTGCCACTTTTAATTCCATCGGTATAACAAAAGACGAAGATACAAAGAGGCAGTGCAAAAGAGACGGAGCGAGAGCACGCGCACAAAAAACTTTTTTTCCTCCATTCGCGGTGTGCAGTGCGGGCTTCCTTTATACCCGCGAAAAGGATCGTCCCGTACTTATGGATCTACGCGGCCGCACAGCGTCGTCGTCGTCGTCCACGTTCAATTTGCTCTCCCGGACGTGGGCGAATAGAAGTCTTCTGTGATTTTCTCGGCGTGGCGCGCGAGGGGATATCGTATAACCCATTTCTCCACTGCTGTCTTTAATGTTCGCAGAAAGGAGAAAAAGGCCGTTCGCACTTTCCTGCTCTTCTGTGCTGAGAAAAATTTCTTGGCAGGATTAGCCATACGCGCAACTGAAGGTGTCTAGAAGATGTACACTTTCTTGAGGAAAAATCGGAGTATTTTCTACGGAAATAGTAGATATAAATTTGAAAGTGCATTTTTTAAATTAAAATTTTATTTGTTTAATAGATATGGGAGTCTGAAATGTAAATATGTGTATCGTTTGGCTGGGAGAGATTGCTTAAAGAATAAATTTGATCTAAATTAAAAATGACGATTTTCACTTTGTCGTAGTTCACGGTAACGAATAGTTAGATTTGTGCCATATCCGGAAAACCTTTTAATACCAGACGGACGAGTATTTCCCGATACGTGGGCAGCATAGATGAGCATAGAGTCGAAACTTCATTAACAAAGATGCAAATAGACGCGATTTTGGTATTTTTATCCTCACAATCGAGCAAGGGGATACGCCTGCGCTGAACACTTAAGGCCAAATTATATACACTAGTATTATAATAGTCAATCAAATGCATAATCCAATCGAACAATCGCAGAAAATACAATTAAATTTAGAAAGTAAGGTGAATAACATGGCCCATATACCTATTATGGTTCACTACAGCTATCCTAGCTATTTTACGGCTTAGGCAGTGAATAGCTGATGCAGTAGAAATCTTTTTATCAGAATATTTTCTCACGGAAGCAAAAGGGGACAAACCCACAGTGTATTTTGTCTTACAACCGCTTAAATGAATTCGTATAATTTTGCGCAAGTCATTATTTTTACTATAATAATAAATATAGAAGTTGGTGAAAGTTGGCACTGCCCTCGATGTTACTATGTATCACCAGCTTTTCAGCAGTATAGTTTATTTTATCATTCGGCTAAGTACCTATTTAGTATAAGAGAAAATATGTCCTTAGTCTCATGCCAGCTACCGCAGAGTTTATACGTAATTACACAGTTTGAAGCACAAGGCCGTGAGTATTATAATTATTATTAAAGTCTCGTTTCCACGAACTCGAGAGCTCATTAGCACAATAGGTGTTATACCTTACCCGGAGTAGTCCCAGTTCGAGAGTCCGACTTGGAGACTACTTTTCCCAATAGAGAATCACAGTAGTGATTGAGCTACTGTTTCTTGACCAGTGTTAGAAGGGTGGGATCATCAGTCTTACGCCAGCCCCGGACGCAAGGTCCGGAAGGTTTTTGTCGTATTGTGTTGTGTTTGTGTTTTAGTGAGTTTTATTAGATATAGTATGCTCACCACACCTATATATACATAGCATATTAATATTGCTATAGTATGGTGGTGTTAGGGAGCTCGGAAGCTCATTACCGTATCGATACAAGTTTGCTGCTCTTCCCTGTTCTGGGAGAGGTCTATCCAATCCTCATTGTTTCTCCCAATTTCGTCTAGGTCTTGTTTTACGTTATCTTTCCATCTCCATCTGGGTCTGCCTAGCAGTCTTTTACTGTCCGGTTTACTTACTAGTACTCTGAATGCTGTTATTTCCTGTCCCATTCTAGCTACATGTCACGACCATTTGAGTCTACGTCCCTTTATTACTCTATCTATATTCGGAGAATCGTACAGTTCGTCTAATTCTCGATTGTAGAGTCGTCTCCACTCTAGGCTTAGTCTATCGTGCTTAGTGCCAAACATTTTCCTAAAAACTGTTTCCAGATCGCGCATATAAGGTCATGAATTTCGTTCTCTAAGGTGTCAATTCGGATAAACTTAAACCATACCCAGGCATTAGAACTAGTGTTATTTTAAAGTTATTTATCGGTGCACTTTTATTGTAACCGATCACGAAATGACATGAACATCAAGTGATCGATGAAGGTACGAAATTCCGCATATTCGCTTCAATCTTCTCAATGACATGCTTTATCTGTAAATTTTTTCTTTTAAAACATGTTGTAAAACAATACCCGGTAAACGCAAACACCCAAAGTTATGAAAATGATCAAAATTCTGCTTCCCCAAATCACGGCGAAAAATACACAGCAAAACTACGCAGAACGTAAATATCAATAAGTCATCAAGCCCAGAATGTTCCAATATACATAAAAATACAATTACTTTCAAACATAAAGAAAACGATTTCCCAGAAACAAGTAAAACACAATTAAACAAAAACTTCGAAGCCGAATTGAACAATTTTACAGATACCAGAAAATAAACTACCTTTGGAACCGTAGAAAAGAACACGATTCCAATTAAGCTTAACAAATTCAAATGTATCAAAATACGAAAATTCTAATCTAGAAAACCTACCCAGTAAAAACACAGTTATAAACAAAAAACGGAAAACGCAAAATCTGTATACGTTATTTATATACTAAAAAATTGGCATAGATCTTAACTATGACCGACAAAGATGACTGTAATTGTCCAGAATGGCTAACCTTATTAAAATTAATGAAATATATTACTGTTAACATGTATCTATAGCATTTTATTATTTTTAATCCCTTCCGATACATACATTTGATTTTTATTGGTAATTAAAGAATGAAAAATAATGGTGGGCCATATTAGGTACACGTGAAATATAATATGACACACTAGCTGTTTCTTTTCGAATCTCTGTAAAATTGCCCTATACGCATATTTTCAAATTAAAATAAATTAATTTGCTAGAATAAAATTCTTGCAATACGTCAACTATGGTAAATGCTCAAAGCTTAGGTGGTCCATATTCGGTACACTCATCTTATCTTTTTTACTTTTTTTCTATATATTTAGATGTATTTACTGCATTTGTTCAATTATACTGACAAGGAGAGTGCATGTGTTCCGGATCACGGATTTTGATAAAACTCTGGAGATCGTCTTCCAATACCTAAAAATGAAGCTTAATGCCTGTAGTTTTATCAAATGGGTCTTTGCACAGTAGATACATCCTATTTCATTAATATTGATAGTACATCTATATATATATGGACCGTGAATGGAAGTGAATGTGCACAGCAAATCAAAGTATACGCACGGTAAAATGACGTTCATCGTATGCCTTCACTCTACAGATGTAGTACTGCATGTTAGCGTGAGATGTAGCGCTTTTGAGCATCGTATATATATATATATATATATATATATATATATATATATATATATATATATATATATATATATATATATATATGAGCAATACTAATGTTTTCAACTCTATCTCAGGTTTTCAGGACCCATTTGAGAAAACTACCGGCATTGTACTGCATGTTTACACAGAAAAATGTTTTGTCGTTTAAACACGATGCTCAAAAGCGCTACATCTCACGCTAACATGCAGTACTACATCTGTAGAGTGAAGGCATACAATGAACGTCATTTTACCGTGCGTGTACTTTGATTTGCTGTGCACATTCACTTCCATTCACGGTGTACATTTTTCTCTACACTGAGAAATGAAGAGTACGTCCAGCAAACCACTGTTCGTGTCCCTTGTTTACATTCCCAAAGTTTCATCAAAATCTGTGACCCGGACTCTGTGTACTCCCCTTGTGAGCCTACGTATAATATTATATTTCTGTGTTAAACACCACTAATTAGATAATGCTATTGATTAATTTGATATTTCACCGTTATGAACAAAATTTCTATGTATGTATACAAACGCTAAAGTGTAATGCGTCGAAAAGATTCTCTCCCTGTGCTTAGGCTCTTTTAAAAACAACAAGCACATAATTCGGTTGTTCTTTACCCCGTTTCCTAATTTCACTGTTACTATTTCTGACGCAGTGCAGCGTAGACGTAATATCGCAGGAGCCCAACCCATCCGTTTCGCTTTTCATTTCCTTTTCCATTGCCGGTGCAGTGTGGCGGCTGGAAACATTCGGCGTGGGTGTTTGTTTTGCTCGCTCGCGGTTGTAGCTTTCTCTGCCTCCCCCACTTCCTCTCTCTTCCCCCCTCTCTCTCTCTCTATTTCTCTCACTCTCTCTATTTCTCTCTCTCTCTCTCTTTCTCTCTCTCTTTCGGTGTGGTTATAGTTTAATTATCAGCCTCGCGCTCGCCCATCTCGATCGAATCGAAACGGGCACCGGGCAAATCGAGCTGCGAAGAATTCGATTTTACAGAGGTCAGAGTTTATTAATGCCGTCGGTGTGAGATTCTTCATTGTGTCGCAGATCATTGGCACCGGGGAATATTTTCTTTTTTTTTAGAACGGAATATCTTTTAATATAAATATTGCAAGCGTGGATGATTCATGCGATATTTTACTCTGTATAATTTCTAAAGAGAAAATAGTTGCAGATCCAATCTTGGCTTCGAAATTAAAACTGTCTATAAATATACGAAATGTATTCAAATACTAAGATATTCGTTTCTGCTTCATCAGTGAAAACTTTTTATTCCCATTTCACGTTTCTGTTTGTAGATGAATTTTAAGTATCTGACTATTTAATTTAGTATATAAGTATATTTCAGATTTTTGCTCTAATTATCAAATTTACAAGGTTAGAGCAATGAAATTTCTAACGTCACGATTAATTAAAATAACTGTGTTCATTATAATATCCCTTGATATTAATTAAAATTATTGTATGCATGCATGTCAAATATACACTGTAGATGTAACTTATAATATCACTTTTAATCCCTTTCAGCTCCTGAAATTTACAGAAGAGAAAATCGATCCTCTCCAAACTGAGCAAAAAAAAGCTGAATATATCTTCTGTTAATACTCTGTATCACTTTACTTTCAGTATATGCAAACAATTTCAATTCAATTTATAAACTCTTTAATTTGACCTCTCCTAAACCGCAAAACACCATTAACCCCCAAAAATAGCACATCTCCCGCAAACCAAATTCCCGCGGAATGCGGCTAAAAAGGGCTTAAGCTCGACGCATTCCCGCGTCCATTGCTGCATGCTGTTCATCTCGAGCGCATCGAGCGCCTTGCCAAGGGCTTCCCTCGAGCATGCATCAATGGAGGTATATATATATATGTATAGGTACGAATTTCCGACGCGCAATCCGATTATACATGCCGGTCAGCCACGGGGCGTTTCGAATTTTTC